>OU342670.1:15000-37500 GCA_910589605.1 Chrysoteuchia culmella | reverse complement strand
ACTGAATTAAGACATCATAAAATAATAAGGCACGCCCTAGCCACCGCTCCAGGCGCGATTCCATACGCCTGGTTGCGAACAACATAGGGGAGTGGGAAAGAGGATAGAGGAAAGAGTTTTGAAAGTTAGGAAAGACAGTTGATAGAATAGATAGGAAAGGAAACGAAGAGATAGGAAATATATATATTAAAACATAGATTTACAAAATAAAAACAGACAAGAGTGGGGCAGAGAGCTGAAGTGAAATTTGAGGCTCAATCTGCCGAGCCATAATCCACTCTGTCGAGAATGCGCTTGGACATTATCTTGTATCGGGGACATGTAATTGAGTCCGCCCTGTGATTTGTGTCCATAGATACTTGGTTTCTTTCTGAGTGCGTACGGCAGTTGACACAACACGATTTGGACTTATCCGTCTTATGGGGGCATTCGCTGTAAGAGTGTGCACCACTGCAGTGAAGACACACTTCCACCTCTTTGGTGCACCGGGCTTTAATATGTCCGAACTCCATGCAGCGGTGACACTGCATGAATGGGTGGAACTCATCCGCATGCACACGACAATAATCCACATTTATTTTCTGTTGGGCTATGATTGCCCTAAAGGCGCGGGGGGTAGTGATAAACACCGCGTTGTATAATAAAAAGTTTCTATTGTTTCTGACAAATTTAAATTGGATGTCGCCCTCACTAGAGGCTTCGCGAATGGATGGATTTTGCATGCGGATGAGGTGAGCTAAGTCGTCCCGATTGACCTCCTTGGGTATACCCTTTAATACCACCATGGGTTTTAGTAGCTTTGCGGGTTCAGCCGAAATTTGGGTCGTATGAGAGTCGCTCGATTTCAGACGATTCAGGGCAGTATCTAGGTGTTTAGAGCTGTCAAACTCTACCCGGACCTTGCCGCCGGAGATCCGCAATATTCTAGCCGGTGCAAAGTCGAGGTCCCTGAACTTCATTGTCCTGCTGAAGTCGGTAATGATGTGTTCGTGTGTGGCGCCCTCGGTAGTGCCCGACAGTATGATAGCCGGCTTGGTCTTGGCCGGCTGCGGAGGTGGAGCTGCAGGCTGAGTCGGCATTGAAGCCGAGTTGGTACGCTGCGCAGTGCTGTTTTTGCCAGCAACTGTGGCGTAACTAACCGGGGGAGTCGCCTGCTGAGAGGTTTTCGCAATATTATTGTTGTTGACTCGTACTTGTGGTGGTATAAATGCCGGGGTTTGTACTCGCGGAGTCTGAGGATTGGGTGTGTTAAGTTTTCGCTCGATTGTATCGATTTTTGTCGATAGTGCAGCTATCGCGCGAGATAGGGCATCGGTCTGTGTGTCCGTTACGGGTTTGAGAGCCGCAGGTGGTAGAGTAGACGCAACCGGGTTTTGTTGTCTTATCGGGGTAGAGGATGCAATTGGGTTGAGACTGCGATCAGTTTGAGTAAATGCATCAGTGGCAGAGTATTTTTTTGGGGTTATGAATGAGGCGCATGGGGTTAGGGTGACGTCATTGCTATCTTCCTCTGTTTGAGTTTCGCATTCTTTGCGGGGGTTGTCGGAGTGCATATGGAGAGATTCCATGGACTGGTAAATCATGTCAAGGATGGACAGAACACCTTGTTTTTGTCCTTTAGTTAGGCCTTGTTTAGCCTTTGTGATAGTATTATAGACGCCGAAAAGACAATCCTCCATTCGCCTCAAGGTAGCATAGCTCACGCGGACCCATCTGTCGTACCACTCTTCCTCGTCGACGATGGTGTCGTCCCTCCATCGCTGCTGCTTGTAACGGAAGAGGGCCTTTTCGTTGTCTTCATAGTAGGTTTTTTCGATATCCTGTTCATAATGTATTTCGAGTTCAAGTATTTTCAAGGCATCCTGGTATTGCTTGTGTTTCCGCTCAAAGGTTTTACCGTGCACTAAATCAGCAAGAGAGGGAGGTTTATCGCGGGCTTTTCCCCAATCAGGGTCCTCTTCATGGTCAGTTGAGGCCCTATCAGAGCCGAAGTCTTCGGAGTCGCTCATTTCGCAATGTTAGGTTAACCTAACTAAGAAAATAATACAAAAAGTGGGAAATTTCCGAAAATATATTAGATGCAACAATGAAATTTATATATCTTAAAAGGGACTGATTAGAGTTGTTTAAATACAGAAAATTACTAAAATCTAACAAGAAATGAATTATTACCAGAGGGGACAAATATATGAAAAATAAAAATAGGAAATGCCAATAAAAAGTTTTTCTGACGCGCCACAAGCGCGTTCGTTATACTAAACGAAGCGCCGTGCAGAGTTCTATAAGACGCAAAAGACTAGCCTAATCTAAGTTAAAACTAGCTTAATATAAAAATTATTTTCGAATTTTTTAATAGAAGTGAATTTGTGCAAACTTCGACTGCCAGCCAAAATTCCACCTTATGACTTACAGCCAAGTGTAGTATATCAGCGTATAGGCGCCGATGGGAAGAATGCTACGCAAAAAGAAAACAAAAGAAAGAATGAATAGAACAGAAACTACAATATTTTCTAAAATCCTGATTTTATGTGTTTTTATCTAATATTTTTGGGAATTTGAATTGACGATTGTGGGCAAACTATTGAGTTGACAGTAAAATGTACTAAAAAGTAAAGACGCGGCTCCGCTAGTTCTTTCAAACGAACCTAAAAAGTCCGAGATCGGGTAGAACCAAGCAAAGTTGTGACAGAATTAGTGGTGATTTTAATGATTTTGGGGGAAGAAAAAGTGAAAAAGTGGGATAAATCCAAGGAAAGTGGTGACAGAATGACAGAAGTGGTCAAGAAAGATGCCTTAGGGGCTCCAGAAACTAAATCCAAAAACAGATTGAAAATCCGTTGAGAAACACCAGAGTTATTAAAGAAATAGATAAATTTTTACTCCAAAAAGTTTACCTAAGCCTAGCGATTTTCGGTCGGTCCCATATAAAAGACATCAACGCGCTCTGCTTTTTAAAACCCAAGTATACAATTTGGAGAAAATATTTATTTTCTCGAAAACTACCCAACGGGGGTCCGTCGGGCAAAAAGTGGGGGGTTGGTTGGAGCAACCATAAGCCGCATAAAAATTTTCAGACACGTAGGGGGTCTCTAAAGATTTCGGGTTAGGTTGGTTAGGTTAGGTTAGGTTAGGTTAGGTTAGGTTAGGTTAGGTTAGGTTAGGTTAGGTTAGGTTAGGTTAGGTTAGGTTAGGTTAGGTTAGGTTAGGTTAGGTTAGGTTAGGTTAGGTTAGGTTAGGTTAGGTTAGGTTAGGTTAGGTTAGGTTAGGTTAGGTTAGGTTAGGTTAGGTTAGGTTAGGTTAGGTTAGGTTAGGTTAGGTTAGGTTAGGTTAGGTTAGGTTAGGTTAGGTTAGGTTAGGTTAGGTTAGGTTAGGTTAGGTTAGGTTAGGTTAGGTTAGGTTAGGTTAGGTTAGGTTAGGTTAGGTTAGGTTAGGTTAGGTTAGGTTAGGTTAGGTTAGGTTAGGTTAGGTTAGGTTAGGTTAGGTTAGGTTAGGTTAGGTTAGGTTAGGTTAGGTTAGGTTAGGTTAGGTTAGGTTAGGTTAGGTTAGGTTAGGTTAGGTTAGGTTAGGTTAGGTTAGGTTAGGTTAGGTTAGGTTAGGTTAGGTTAGGTTAGGTTAGGTTAGGTTAGGTTAGGTTAGGTTAGGTTAGGTTAGGTTAGGTTAGGTTAGGTTAGGTTAGGTTAGGTTAGGTTAGGTTAGGTTAGGTTAGGTTAGGTTAGGTTAGGTTAGGTTAGGTTAGGTTAGGTTAGGTTAGGTTAGGTTAGGTTAGGTTAGGTTAGGTTAGGTTAGGTTAGGTTAGGTTAGGTTAGGTTAGGTTAGGTTAGGTTAGGTTAGGTTAGGTTAGGTTAGGTTAGGTTAGGTTAGGTTAGGTTAGGTTAGGTTAGGTTAGGTTAGGTTAGGTTAGGTTAGGTTAGGTTAGGTTAGGTTAGGTTAGGTTAGGTTAGGTTAGGTTAGGTTAGGTTAGGTTAGGTTAGGTTAGGTTAGGTTAGGTTAGGTTAGGTTAGGTTAGGTTAGGTTAGGTTAGGTTAGGTTAGGTTAGGTTAGGTTAGGTTAGGTTAGGTTAGGTTAGGTTAGGTTAGGTTAGGTTAGGTTAGGTTAGGTTAGGTTAGGTTAGGTTAGGTTAGGTTAGGTTAGGTTAGGTTAGGTTAGGTTAGGTTAGGTTAGGTTAGGTTAGGTTAGGTTAGGTTAGGTTAGGTTAGGTTAGGTTAGGTTAGGTTAGGTTAGGTTAGGTTAGGTTAGGTTAGGTTAGGTTAGGTTAGGTTAGGTTAGGTTAGGTTAGGTTAGGTTAGGTTAGGTTAGGTTAGGTTAGGTTAGGTTAGGTTTTTTTTTTTTTTTTTTTTTTTTTTTTTTTTTTTTTTTTTTTTTTTTTTTTTTTTTTTTTTTTTTTTTTTTTTTTTTCCACTGCTCCCCGGACATTATCCAGGACTTTGTATATCGACTCTTTCATACAAGTTCTCGCAAGTATTCCTCTCGCACTATCTTTCTGCATTCTTGGTCTTTCTTACATTCATCGCCTTTTATACATTAACTGGTGGGTTTGCCAGCCTAACAGTTCTACAACTACAGTTTTTATTGTACTTTATTCATTACACGGGAAAATAATTTGGTACACCATTTTCATAGCTTTTCTGTGGTTTGTACATTTTGTTACATCTATAAGTTCTACATAAATTTACAGTACTTATTGTATTAGGACTTCTAAGCTTATTTTGACAATATTCTTTATGTTATCTATTTATATCTATTTTGTATATTCTATAGTTTTGTTACATCTTGTATTTTTACCATTTTTACATAGAGCACTTATGCTACTTTTTATTCTATTTAAACATTTCTTTCTTATTCTATATGTGCACATTTGCTTTCTTATTCTATTTACTATTCTATTACACAATTTTATTTTCTAATAATAATTCTTGTTTTAACAAATTCTTGCATTTTGGCCTACAGGCTTTTAGTAGTTACACACAGATGTTACACTTATTTACTAACCTTAATTCTATTATGCCTTTCTTTTTTAATTTTTAATCTATTACATATTAGGGCAGATTTATATATATATATAACAATATATATTCTACACCTTTTCTTAAGCTATATTCTATGCTATTTACATTACATTTTTGGGCTTACATTGTGGTTGTCATTTAGTTTATATCTAAATTTTTTAATTTCTATTAATTGTTGTCTTTAAGATTTGTTTTCTAATTTTGTATTAGGGAAGTATCTATATATTCATTAATATATATAACTACTCCTATTTCTTGTGCTGTTTGCTTTTTTGTATTCTTATCTTATTGGGTTATATCTATATTTTTTAAATTCTTAAAGAGTGACTTTATTGTTAGTTTATTTGTTTTATTTTAAAATATTGATCAAATTTTGAAACATTTTAAATTGGTTTTATATTATTATAATATAACTCCTATTTTGTGTTGTGTGTACTTTGCAAACTTGATGCAGAGGTCTCAAGGTCAACTTGGGATCAACTGCATCGTACTGTGCAATTTTAGTGTGTTGGTGTGGCGTGTGTGTAAGCTGTGGTGATTCGCGCCAGGTAGTCCCACTTTTGCCGGACAGGGCAGGCTCCGCTAAATGCGTTATGGTCTGCCTTATTTCCTTTGGGAGCACAATTGCAGCACTCCGGGGGTGATCCAGTGATCATCAACTCACATTTGACCCGCAAATGTGGGCCCCCGCAGTGGCTGCACTTGTCCTCCCCGTGGGTGCAGAACTTCCTGCCGTGTCCAAAAGCCAGGCACTTCGTGCATTGGATGAGAGGAGACTGGTCCTCCACCCTGACCCTCTGGAGGTCAATGTGGAGGGCACCAGCCTCCGTCATCTTTTGCCAACTGAGTGGGTCCACCTGGAGGACTACGTGTTTCGCCTGTGGGTTTCGTGTGCGTTTTTTATATTTCGTCCTGATGCGTATTGTGTTTTCCTCTCTGTTTCCAAAGACCTCCGGGTTCTGTCGGAGTACTGCGTCGATGACGATTTCCTCGTCGTCTTCCAGCAGTACATCCTTCAAGACAACAAGCGGGTCTTTGTTAGGGATCTTTTCAATTTTAAGCTTTTTGTCATTTTTATTTAATTTCTCAGTGATTTTATTCAGGTCTTCTTGATTTCTGCAGCTGAGGATGACTTTTTGGTTCTTGGCTTTTCTTATTTTGTCCACTCTGAGTCCCTCGGCCCTGGCGTCGACGGCCTTCCTCACTCTCTGGAGGACTTCCTCACCGGTCTCTTGGTCGTCTTCTGAGGTGACGGCAATCGACTCCAGGGTCGGGGGGAGCTTAGGTGGTGGGGCTCTGGCCGCGACACTGGCATACGTGATGGATGTGTTTTGTGCCAGTTCCTGGCGGGTGGGGTCGTCCAGCTTGGTCTCGACCTTTTCGAATCTGTCGTTTAGTTGGCTGTTTTTCGTTTCTACGTCTACCATTTTTTCATATACTTTGACCTGGTTTAGTTCGACGTTTTCCATCAGGGATTCCAAGGACAAAAATTTCTCGTGAGTTAAATCGCTGGAGACTTTCTCTTGGATGATGTTTACCTGACTGAGCGTACACTCTATGTCGCTATGCATATTTGTTAACTTCTCGTTCATAGTGTCCAGAACTGTTTGGAGTACTTCGCTCGTGGGTTCGTCTTCGGTCTCTTCGGTACCCTCGCGTGGCGTTCTCATTTTGCCCTCCTGATTCTTGATGAGCGTCTGGAGGGTCTGGATAGCGTTATCCATCTTCTCCAGCCGCTCATCAAGGGCAGCAGTGGGTGTTGTTTCGGGGCTCGTGCGGGTCCGCGAGATGGGTGAGGTATGGCTAGGTGTTCTTGCCAAGAGATTCTCCATCTCGCGGGATCTCCTCGATACCTCAAATAGTATGGACATGCTCTGGTCGGTCACTTCCTCCAGGAACTGTTTGATGTCCTTTCGCATACCAGTGAAGGACTTAACTTTTTCGGGAATCGCATCCATCATGCCCATCATGGTTCCGAGTAATTTATCTGTGGGTGTCATGTCTTTGCTGGATGCCTCCTGGGCTCTCGACGTTTTCAGCAGTTTTGTGAGTTTTAATTTATTTTTGCTGGCGCTTATGTAAACTTGGGCAGCGTCTTCAGATCTATAGTGGCCCTCTGTGATGTATGGTGGTATCGTTGTCGAGAGATCCTTGGAGGTTCGGGGTGACTGGGTTGCGGGGGACATTGATGTGTTTATGGTGCGGGGAGGAGCTATGGGTGTGCGTGCTCTCTGGAGCGTCTGCGATGGCGAGATGGTGACCGTTTTAGGGCTAGGTAGCCTTTTACCGACCGGTGGTGTGTGATACATATTTATGTGCGTTTGTTTTGTTTCAGGTGATGAGAGGTGCACGAGGGGTGTGGGAGCAGTGTCGTCAGGTAAGTGTGTAAAATGTCAGGTAAGTGTATAAAATGTATAGTGTTTATAAAATGTATAATAAAATAGAACTATGTGGTATAACAATTTTGTTATTTTACAGGTCCTGTCCGGAGCGGCAACGGTTCTACGGATCAGGTAAGTCTATCTGGTAGGTATTTTTACCGTTTTTTGTCCTTAATTATACCTACAAGGTCAATTTTTCAAAAAATTTAAAAAAGTTTTTGGTAGAGTCAACTCTATCAATTACTCCGCGTTTGCCTCTATGCCGGATAGAGGGTGTCAATTTGCATTGGTTAGCGAAAACCAAAAGTCTCTACCTAATCAATTGTCAAAGTTATTAAATTTTTTCATAAAAACAAAATGGCCGACAAAATGGCCGCCGCTACCCTAAAACTAAGTTGCTAGCTGCGCTCTACTCGTCGAGCCCTTTCACTTGATACCTCGCACGTAGTTCTCCGACCAATAGCCACCGAGAAATCCCAGGGCCAAAAATTGGGGCCAGCTTGGGCCAAAATGGTCCAAGTCGATTTACTCGGAAACTATTAGTCGCAGAACGCCCGTTCTTTGGGCAGTATTGTGGAGGGTCCCTTCCTCTATCCGAAAATGGGGTCGGTTCAATTTACTCCCCGGGGTCACCGTAGGGTAAAATCACCCCACGAACCTGGTAGGGGGGGTCAGGGGAGCCACCACAATAAAAGTCCCGCCGCTCTAGCCCCAATAGTTTGGGAGGTATCGCCCTCCAAAGTTTTTCAAAATGGCGGATCCAATATGGCCGCCAAACTTTGAAGGGCTATAGCTCCGGCGCTATTGGTGCTAGGTGGGTAGTGCTTGGGTCTACCTTGGGCTGCTTCGCGAGCTCTTTCTGGAGAGCCACTCTAATATGGTCCTAAAGTTTGGTGCTCCCAATTTGGGTTTTGAGGGGTTGAGGGGGAGCGGGGGGTCGGGGGACACCCTTTGGTCCAACTCCCGTGGGAATCGGCCCAGTAGTTCTTGAGATATGGGGCTGCAAACTTTTTAAAAATGGCGGATTCAAGATGGCCGCCGATTTTTAAAAATTTGCTACGCCTAAACTATTGGTCGTAGAGAGGCGGGGTTTCTTGCGATGTGGTGGGGGGGTCGAGAACTATAAGTGGAGGTGGTCAAACTCCAAATCGGAGCACTTTTGGGAATTTCGACCTTTGACCCCACTAGGCCGCAAGAGGAGGGTTTTTTAAGCCCTGCTGTGGAAACCCCGTCGCTCTAAGTCCAATATCTCCTGAGAAAAGCCCGGGTCAAAATATTGGCCCACAAAAACAAAATGGCCGACTTTTGGGCCAAAACTGAAATTGAGGCCTAGAGCCTCCGAGTTTGGGCTTCGGGGTGATGCCCTAGGTATATAGAACCTATAGTGGTCCTAGTTTCACCCCTAATTTACACCCCTAGGAGCTGTGACACAAAATAACACAAAAAATTTGATAATTCCTAAAATATACAACTTAAAAATATAAACAAGGCACCTAAAAATAGGGGGGACAAAGCACTACAATATACAATTGGAAATTTTTCAAAAACACAAATAATAAAGCCGCAAATAAAGGGGGAAGATTCAACCCCTATCTTCAAAAAATCATAAGTCTAGAAGTATTCGTCCGATTTTGAAAATTTAAATTTTAGTATAAGGGAATTAATTTAGTCTATAAGAGAAAAATATGCCAAAAATTGCTTTAGTACAAAAATTTTGAGTTATAATTTTTTGAAGATTTTTCAATTTTAAAATTTCTAAAACTTAACTATTTTGCAGCCGATTTCGATGGTCGAGGTGTCGGGTGACTCGCCGCGCTGCGCCGCTTATGCTGAGCACCTCAAAAGCTCCCGGCCGCTCCGGGAAGTCCGTTCACGCTTTTTGAGGTTATGTTGTTTTTTCTTATTTCCCGCTTGGTTATTAGCGGGAAAAATCAGGGGTTTCAGCAGCTTTGTAGAGGGCGCTTTTGCGCACACGCCGACAATCTTCAATCCCACGCGTCTCGCAAATTGCGGACACAGTGGGGGAAAAACTGACGAAATTTTGCACTTTTTGCACTGAACTTTCACTATTTCTCCAATAACTTTTCCAACTGTGATCCGATTTTTAAAAACTTTTCACCATCGGGTGCGGCTCGACAGCGCGCAACTTTCGGTATATAGCTCGTCACTATACGCTTTGAAAAACCCACTATTTCGAATTTTTTAGTGCGGAGCGCCACGTGTTCCGATCCGTTCACGGTGGCGGACAGAGCGCAACTGGGTTAGGTTAGGTTAGGTTAGGTTAGGTTAGGTTAGGTTAGGTTAGGTTAGGTTAGGTTAGGTTAGGTTAGGTTAGGTTAGGTTAGGTTAGGTTAGGTTAGGTTAGGTTAGGTTAGGTTAGGTTAGGTTAGGTTAGGTTAGGTTAGGTTAGGTTAGGTTAGGTTAGGTTAGGTTAGGTTAGGTTAGGTTAGGTTAGGTTAGGTTAGGTTAGGTTAGGTTAGGTTAGGTTAGGTTAGGTTAGGTTAGGTTAGGTTAGGTTAGGTTAGGTTAGGTTAGGTTAGGTTAGGTTAGGTTAGGTTAGGTTAGGTTAGGTTAGGTTAGGTTAGGTTAGGTTAGGTTAGGTTAGGTTAGGTTAGGTTAGGTTAGGTTAGGTTAGGTTAGGTTAGGTTAGGTTAGGTTAGGTTAGGTTAGGTTAGGTTAGGTTAGGTTAGGTTAGGTTAGGTTAGGTTAGGTTAGGTTAGGTTAGGTTAGGTTAGGTTAGGTTAGGTTAGGTTAGGTTAGGTTAGGTTAGGTTAGGTTAGGTTAGGTTAGGTTAGGTTAGGTTAGGTTAGGTTAGGTTAGGTTAGGTTAGGTTAGGTTAGGTTAGGTTAGGTTAGGTTAGGTTAGGTTAGGTTAGGTTAGGTTAGGTTAGGTTAGGTTAGGTTAGGTTAGGTTAGGTTAGGTTAGGTTAGGTTAGGTTAGGTTAGGTTAGGTTAGGTTAGGTTAGGTTAGGTTAGGTTAGGTTAGGTTAGGTTAGGTTAGGTTAGGTTAGGTTAGGTTAGGTTAGGTTAGGTTAGGTTAGGTTAGGTTAGGTTAGGTTAGGTTAGGTTAGGTTAGGTTAGGTTAGGTTAGGTTAGGTTAGGTTAGGTTAGGTTAGGTTAGGTTAGGTTAGGTTAGGTTAGGTTAGGTTAGGTTAGGTTAGGTTAGGTTAGGTTAGGTTAGGTTAGGTTAGGTTAGGTTAGGTTAGGTTAGGTTAGGTTAGGTTAGGTTAGGTTAGGTTAGGTTAGGTTAGGTTAGGTTAGGTTAGGTTAGGTTAGGTTAGGTTAGGTTAGGTTAGGTTAGGTTAGGTTAGGTTAGGTTAGGTTAGGTTAGGTTAGGTTAGGTTAGGTTAGGTTAGGTTAGGTTAGGTTAGGTTAGGTTAGGTTAGGTTAGGTTAGGTTAGGTTAGGTTAGGTTAGGTTAGGTTAGGTTAGGTTAGGTTAGGTTAGGTTAGGTTAGGTTAGGTTAGGTTAGGTTAGGTTAGGTTAGGTTAGGTTAGGTTAGGTTAGGTTAGGTTAGGTTAGGTTAGGTTAGGTTAGGTTAGGTTAGGTTAGGTTAGGTTAGGTTAGGTTAGGTTAGGTTAGGTTAGGTTAGGTTAGGTTAGGTTAGGTTAGGTTAGGTTAGGTTAGGTTAGGTTAGGTTAGGTTAGGTTAGGTTAGGTTAGGTTAGGTTAGGTTAGGTTAGGTTAGGTTAGGTTAGGTTAGGTTAGGTTAGGTTAGGTTAGGTTAGGTTAGGTTAGGTTAGGTTAGGTTAGGTTAGGTTAGGTTAGGTTAGGTTAGGTTAGGTTAGGTTAGGTTAGGTTAGGTTAGGTTAGGTTAGGTTAGGTTAGGTTAGGTTAGGTTAGGTTAGGTTAGGTTAGGTTAGGTTAGGTTAGGTTAGGTTAGGTTAGGTTAGGTTAGGTTAGGTTAGGTTAGGTTAGGTTAGGTTAGGTTAGGTTAGGTTAGGTTAGGTTAGGTTAGGTTAGGTTAGGTTAGGTTAGGTTAGGTTAGGTTAGGTTAGGTTAGGTTAGGTTAGGTTAGGTTAGGTTAGGTTAGGTTAGGTTAGGTTAGGTTAGGTTAGGTTAGGTTAGGTTAGGTTAGGTTAGGTTAGGTTAGGTTAGGTTAGGTTAGGTTAGGTTAGGTTAGGTTAGGTTAGGTTAGGTTAGGTTAGGTTAGGTTAGGTTAGGTTAGGTTAGGTTAGGTTAGGTTAGGTTAGGTTAGGTTAGGTTAGGTTAGGTTAGGTTAGGTTAGGTTAGGTTAGGTTAGGTTAGGTTAGGTTAGGTTAGGTTAGGTTAGGTTAGGTTAGGTTAGGTTAGGTTAGGTTAGGTTAGGTTAGGTTAGGTTAGGTTAGGTTAGGTTAGGTTAGGTTAGGTTAGGTTAGGTTAGGTTAGGTTAGGTTAGGTTAGGTTAGGTTAGGTTAGGTTAGGTTAGGTTAGGTTAGGTTAGGTTAGGTTAGGTTAGGTTAGGTTAGGTTAGGTTAGGTTAGGTTAGGTTAGGTTAGGTTAGGTTAGGTTAGGTTAGGTTAGGTTAGGTTAGGTTAGGTTAGGTTAGGTTAGGTTAGGTTAGGTTAGGTTAGGTTAGGTTAGGTTAGGTTAGGTTAGGTTAGGTTAGGTTAGGTTAGGTTAGGTTAGGTTAGGTTAGGTTAGGTTAGGTTAGGTTAGGTTAGGTTAGGTTAGGTTAGGTTAGGTTAGGTTAGGTTAGGTTAGGTTAGGTTAGGTTAGGTTAGGTTAGGTTAGGTTAGGTTAGGTTAGGTTAGGTTAGGTTAGGTTAGGTTAGGTTAGGTTAGGTTAGGTTAGGTTAGGTTAGGTTAGGTTAGGTTAGGTTAGTTTAGGTTAGGTTAGGTTAGGTTAGGTTAGGTTAGGTTAGGTTAGGTTAGGTTAGGTTAGGTTAGGTTAGGTTAGGTTAGGTTAGGTTAGGTTAGGTTAGGTTAGGTTAGGTTAGGTTAGGTTAGGTTAGGTTAGGTTAGGTTAGGTTAGGTTAGGTTAGGTTAGGTTAGGTTAGGTTAGGTTAGGTTAGGTTAGGTTAGGTTAGGTTAGGTTAGGTTAGGTTAGGTTAGGTTAGGTTAGGTTAGGTTAGGTTAGGTTAGGTTAGGTTAGGTTAGGTTAGGTTAGGTTAGGTTAGGTTAGGTTAGGTTAGGTTAGGTTAGGTTAGGTTAGGTTAGGTTAGGTTAGGTTAGGTTAGGTTAGGTTAGGTTAGGTTAGGTTAGGTTAGGTTAGGTTAGGTTAGGTTAGGTTAGGTTAGGTTAGGTTAGGTTAGGTTAGGTTAGGTTAGGTTAGGTTAGGTTAGGTTAGGTTAGGTTAGGTTAGGTTAGGTTAGGTTAGGTTAGGTTAGGTTAGGTTAGGTTAGGTTAGGTTAGGTTAGGTTAGGTTAGGTTAGGTTAGGTTAGGTTAGGTTAGGTTAGGTTAGGTTAGGTTAGGTTAGGTTAGGTTAGGTTAGGTTAGGTTAGGTTAGGTTAGGTTAGGTTAGGTTAGGTTAGGTTAGGTTAGGTTAGGTTAGGTTAGGCTAGGTTAGGTTAGGTTAGGTTAGGCTAGGTTAGGTTAGGTTAGGTTAGGTTAGGTTAGGTTAGGTTAGGTTAGGTTAGGTTAGGTTAGGTTAGGTTAGGTTAGGTTAGGTTAGGTTAGGTTAGGTTAGGTTAGGTTAGGTTAGGTTAGGTTAGGTTAGGTTAGGTTAGGTTAGGTTAGGTTAGGTTAGGTTAGGTTAGGTTAGGTTAGGTTAGGTTAGGTTAGGTTAGGTTAGGTTAGGTTAGGTTAGGTTAGGTTAGGTTAGGTTAGGTTAGGTTAGGTTAGGTTAGGTTAGGTTAGGTTAGGTTAGGTTAGGTTAGGTTAGGTTAGGTTAGGTTAGGTTAGGTTAGGTTAGGTTAGGTTAGGTTAGGTTAGGTTAGGTTAGGTTAGGTTAGGTTAGGTTAGGTTAGGTTAGGTTAGGTTAGGTTAGGTTAGGTTAGGTTAGGTTAGGTTAGGTTAGGTTAGGTTAGGTTAGGTTAGGTTAGGTTAGGTTAGGTTAGGTTAGGTTAGGTTAGGTTAGGTTAGGATAGGTTAGGTTAGGTTAGGTTAGGTTAGGTTAGGTTAGGTTAGGTTAGGTTAGGTTAGGTTAGGTTAGGTTAGGTTAGGTTAGGTTAGGTTAGGTTAGGTTAGGTTAGGTTAGGTTAGGTTAGGTTAGGTTAGGTTAGGTTAGGTTAGGTTAGGTTAGGTTAGGTTAGGTTAGGTTAGGCTAGGTTAGGTTAGGTTAGGTTAGGTTAGGTTAGGTTAGGTTAGGTTAGGTTAGGTTAGGTTAGGTTAGGTTAGGTTAGGTTAGGTTAGGTTAGGTTAGGTTAGGTTAGGTTAGGTTAGGTTAGGTTAGGTTAGGTTAGGTTAGGTTAGGTTAGGTTAGGTTAGGTTAGGTTAGGTTAGGTTAGGTTAGGTTAGGTTAGGTTAGGTTAGGTTAGGTTAGGTTAGGTTAGGTTAGGTTAGGTTAGGTTAGGTTAGGTTAGGTTAGGTTAGGTTAGGTTAGGTTAGGTTAGGTTAGGTTAGGTTAGGTTAGGTTAGGTTAGGTTAGGTTAGGTTAGGTTAGGTTAGGTTAGGTTAGGTTAGGTTAGGTTAGGTTAGGTTAGGTTAGGTTAGGTTAGGTTAGGTTAGGTTAGGTTAGGTTAGGTTAGGTTAGGTTAGGTTAGGTTAGGTTAGGTTAGGTTAGGTTAGGTTAGGTTACGTTAGGTTAGGTTAGGTTAGGTTAGGTTAGGTTAGGTTAGGTTAGGTTAGGTTAGGTTAGGTTAGGTTAGGTTAGGTTAGGTTAGGTTAGGTTAGGTTAGGTTAGGTTAGGTTAGGTTAGGTTAGGTTAGGTTAGGTTAGGTTAGGTTAGGTTAGGTTAGGTTAGGTTAGGTTAGGTTAGGTTAGGTTAGGTTAGGTTAGGTTAGGTTAGGTTAGGTTAGGTTAGGTTAGGTTAGGTTAGGTTAGGTTAGGTTAGGTTAGGTTAGGTTAGGTTAGGTTAGGTTAGGTTAGGTTAGGTTAGGTTAGGTTAGGTTAGGTTAGGTTAGGTTAGGTTAGGTTAGGTTAGGTTAGGTTAGGTTAGGTTAGGTTAGGTTAGGTTAGGTTAGGTTAGGTTAGGTTAGGTTAGGTTAGGTTAGGTTAGGTTAGGTTAGGTTAGGTTAGGTTAGGTTAGGTTAGGTTAGGTTAGGTTAGGTTAGGTTAGGTTAGGTTAGGTTAGGTTAGGTTAGGTTAGGTTAGGTTAGGTTAGGTTAGGTTAGGTTAGGTTAGGTTAGGTTAGGTTAGGTTAGGTTAGGTTAGGTTAGGCTAGGTTAGGTTAGGTTAGGTTAGGTTAGGTTAGGTTAGGTTAGGTTAGGTTAGGTTAGGTTAGGTTAGGTTAGGTTAGGTTAGGTTAGGTTAGGTTAGGTTAGGTTAGGTTAGGTTAGGTTAGGTTAGGTTAGGTTAGGTTAGGTTAGGTTAGGTTAGGTTAGGTTAGGTTAGGTTAGGTTAGGTTAGGTTAGGTTAGGTTAGGTTAGGTTAGGTTAGGTTAGGTTAGGTTAGGTTAGGTTAGGTTAGGTTAGGTTAGGTTAGGTTAGGTTAGGTTAGGTTAGGTTAGGTTAGGTTAGGTTAGGTTAGGTTAGGTTAGGTTAGGTTAGGTTAGGTTAGGTTAGGTTAGGTTAGGTTAGGTTAGGTTAGGTTAGGTTAGGTTAGGTTAGGTTAGGTTAGGTTAGGTTAGGTTAGGTTAGGTTAGGTTAGGTTAGGTTAGGTTAGGTTAGGTTAGGTTAGGTTAGGTTAGGTTAGGTTAGGTTAGGTTAGGTTAGGTTAGGTTAGGTTAGGTTAGGTTAGGTTAGGTTAGGTTAGGTTAGGTTAGGTTAGGTTAGGTTAGGTTAGGTTAGGTTAGGTTAGGTTAGGTTAGGTTAGGTTAGGTTAGGTTAGGTTAGGTTAGGTTAGGTTAGGTTAGGTTAGGTTAGGTTAGGTTAGGTTAGGTTAGGTTAGGTTAGGTTAGGTTAGGTTAGGTTAGGTTAGGTTAGGTTAGGTTAGGTTAGGTTAGGTTAGGTTAGGTTAGGTTAGGTTAGGTTAGGTTAGGTTAGGTTAGGTTAGGTTAGGTAGGTTAGGTTAGGTTAGGTTAGGTTAGGTTAGGTTAGGTTAGGTTAGGTTAGGTTAGGTTAGGTTAGGTTAGGTTAGGTTAGGTTAGGTTAGGTTAGGTTAGGTTAGGTTAGGTTAGGTTAGGTTAGGTGTAGGTTAGGTTAGGTTAGGTTAGGTTAGGTTAGGTTAGGTTAGGTTAGGTTAGGTTAGGTTAGGTTAGGTAGGTTAGGTTAGGTTAGGTTAGGTTAGGTTAGGTTAGGTTAGGTTAGGTTAGGTTAGGTTAGGTTAGGTTGGTTAGGTTAGGTTAGGTTAGGTTAGGTTAGGTTAGGTTAGGTTAGGTAGGTTAGGTTAGGTTAGGTGGTTAGGTTAGGTTAGGTTAGGTTAGGTTAGGTTAGGTTAGGTTAGGTTAGGTTAGGTTAGGTTAGGTTAGGTTAGGTTAGGTTAGGTTAGGTTAGGTTAGGTTAGGTTAGGTTAGGTAGGTTAGGTTAGGTTAGGTTAGGTTAGGTTAGGTTAGGTTAGGTTAGGTTAGGTAGGTTAGGTTAGGTTAGGTTAGGTTAGGTTAGGTTAGGTTAGGTTAGGTTAGGTTAGGTTAGGTAGGTTAGGTTAGGTTAGGTTAGGTTAGGTTAGGTTGGTTAGGTTAGGTTAGGTAGGTAGGTTAGGTTAGGTTAGGTTAGGTTAGTTAGGTTAGGTTAGGTTAGGTTAGGTTAGGTTAGGTTAGGTTAGGGTAGGTTAGGTTAGGGTAGGTTAGGTTAGGTTAGGTTAGGTTAGGTTAGGTTGGTTAGGTTAGGTTAGGTTAGGTTAGGTTAGGTTAGGTTAGGGTAGGTTAGTAGGTTAGGTTAGGTTAGGTTAGGTTAGGTTAGGTTAGGTTAGGTTAGGTTAGGTTAGGTTAGGTAAGTGTAGGTTAGGTTAGGTTAGGTTAGGTTAGGTTAGGTTAGGTTAGGTAGGTTAGTAGGTTTGGGTTAGGTTAGGTTAGGTTAGGTTAGGTTAGGTTAGGTTAGGTTAGGTTAGGTAGGTTAGGTTAGGTTAGGTTAGGTTAGGTTAGGTTAGGTTAGGTTAGGTTAGGTTAGGTTAGGTTAGGTTAGGTTAGGTTAGGTTAGGTTAGGTTAGGTTTAGGTTAGGTTAGGTTAGGTTAGGTTAGGTTAGGTTAGGTTAGGTTAGGTTAGGTAGGTAGGTTAGGTTAGGTTAGGTTAGGTTAGGTTAGGTTAGGTTAGGTTAGGTTAGGTTAGGTTAGGTTAGGTTAGGTTAGGTTAGGTTAGGTTAGGTTAGGTTAGGTTAGGTTAGGTTAGGTTAGGTTAGGTTAGGTTAGGTAGGTTAGGTTAGGTTAGGTTAGGTTAGGTTAGGTTAGGTTAGGTTAGGTTAGGTTAGGTTAGGTTAGGTTAGGTTAGGTTAGGTTAGGTTAGGTTAGGTTAGGTTAGGTTAGGTTAGGTTAGGTTAGGTTAGGTTAGGTTAGGTTAGGTTTGTTTTGTTTTTTTTTTTTTTTTTTTTTTTTTTTTTTTTTTTTTTTTTTTTTTTTTTTTTTTTTTTTTTTTTTTTTTTTTTTTTTTTTTTTTTTTTTTTTTTTTTTTTTTTTTTTTTTTTTTTTTTCTCTGCTCCCCAGACATAATCCAGGACTTTTTATATCTATTTTACTCTTTCGTTCCAGTTCTCACATTTATTCCTCTCGTACTTTTATTCTTCATACTGTTTCTTTCTATCATCCTTCCACATTCTCACACTAACTGACGGGATAAGCCAGCCTATTTCTACATATCCTATATTTTAATCTTTATTATAATACTTAGTTGTTAACCAGGGGTAATAAAGTTTGCACTTCATTTACTTTAATTTTTTACAATTTTTCTTATTTCTATTACAATATTTTCCTTTCGTTGTTACATATCTATAATTTTATTATACTTATTTCTAATTTGTTACAGTTTCTTTTCTATACTTATATCTAATTTTTTAAAAAGTATTTATATCTAATTTGTTAATGAGTTACATTTCTGTATCTGTGTTTTTTATAGACTAATTTACAACATTTTATTAACTACTTTATTGTTCTATACTTTCTTATTCTATAATACATTTGTCTTCATTTCCATATTTACTACTTTTGCTATGCTAAGTACATTTATTTTATAAATTTATAACAGATTTTAACTTAAGCATTTCTACTGCTGTTATATACTCTGCCGTGAGGCTAATATATATATATGCTGTCTGTTAATTATTGTATTAACATTATTATTCTAGTATACTTATTTCTATATGCTAATTTACTTATTTCATCTACGTTTATACATTTCAAGTGTCCACTCTATTTTAACTTTTTTATTATTGTTATTGCATTTTGCCTATCTGAATAATTTAAGCGTCTTTTCTATCGGGTAGATTTTTATATATTCTATCTAATATATAGTTCTTTCCCTTTTCTTGGTCTTTTATGTTTTACTATCTATGTTTGTTTTGGCTTGTTTTGTTAATATAGTTATACTTTATTTTAATTTTGATTTTGTTTCCTAATGTTTATTACTTTATTTTTATTTTACTTTATTTTTATTAGAAAATTTTGTGCGTTTCTTTTATATTTTCAAAATATAGAAGTCTAATTCTTCAAGTGTATTTACCGGCTGATACTGTGATTTTAAAACCATTTTAAGATCTCAGTATCGTGTACTGTTTTGGGTGTTAAAATTGTGATGGTGTGTAGGCTGTTGTGATCCTGGCCAAGTAATCCCATTTTTGTTTGGACGTACAGGTGTCGCTGAAGGCGTTATGATCAGCTCTTATTCCATTAGGAGCACAGTTGCAACATTCTGGTGGTGATCCAGCGATCTTAAGTTCGCATTTGACCTGCAAATGCGGTCCACCACAATGGCTGCATCTGTCCTCCTCTCGGGTGCAGTATTTCCGTCCATGTCCGTAGCCCAGGCATTTGGAACATTGAATGAGTGGAGACTGGTCCTCCACCCTGACCTTCTGGAGGTCAATGTGGAGGGCACCAGCCTCCGTCATCTTCTGCCAACTAGATGGGTCCACTTGGAGGATCACATGTTTTGAGAGTGGATTTCTGGTACGTTTTTTATATTTGATTCTCAGGCGTATAGTATTTTTATCTCGGTCTGCAAATATCTCGGGATTTTGTCGGAGTGCTGCTTCGACGATTTCCTCGTCGCTGTCCAGCAGCACGTCCTTCAAAATTACCAAAGGATCTTTGTTTGGTATAGGCTCAGCTTTCAGTTGTTTATCTCTGGCCGTTATCCGTTCTGAAATTTTTGTAACATCTGTCTTATTTTTGCAGCTTAAAATTACCCGCTGGTTCCTGGCCTTCCGTATTTTATCGACCCTGAATCCCTCGGCTTTGGCGTCGATTGCTTTCCTAACCCTTTGGAGCACCTCCTCTCCTGTCTCGTGCTCTACCTCCGAGGTTATCACAATCGACTCCAGAGTCGGGGGAAGCTTTGGTGGTGGCGCCCTGGCTGCGACACTGGCGTAGGTGGCAGAGATGTTGTGTGCCACCTCTTTGCGGATAGGGTCGTCCAACTTGGCCTCGAGCTTTGCAAGCTGGGCCATTTGTTTTTCATTGAGATCTGTGTTTATGTCACCCCATAAGTCCATTTTTGTGTATAATTTATCCAGGTTGTGCTCTTGGTTCCTCATTGAGCCTATGAGGGAAGACAGTTTTGTTTCTTCTTCCTCTCCTTCCGCCATATGGTCACGGACGTTGACCATTAAGTTATATGCGTCGGTTCCGTTCTCCTCCAATGTATCTAGCTTTATTTCTATCCTTTGTATGCCGTCCGAAATCTCGTCGAGGTTTAATCCGTAATCTTTTACCTTCCATTTCCCGATGAGCGTCTGGAGAGTTTGGATAGCATTATCTATCTTCTCCAGCCGCCCATCAAGGTCAGAAGTGGGTGGTGGTTTGGGGCTCGTTCTGGCTTGCGAGACGGGTGGGGCTTGGCTGGGTGTTGATGCCAGTATATTTTCCATCTCGCGTGACCGTCTCGACACTTCGATGAGGAGCATCAACCCTTGGTCCGTTGTCTCTTCGAGAAACTGCTTTATATCTTTACGCATGCCAGTAAAAGTTTTAATTTTTTCAGGAACAGCATCCAGTAGACTCATTAGGGTTCCGAGTAGCTTGTCAGTAGGTGTTCTGTCCTTACTTGCCTCCTCCTCCGCTCTCGACGCTTTAAGCATTTTTGTCAGCTTGGTTTTATTTTTACAGGCTCCTATGTATACCTGAGCTGCGTCTTCGGGTCTGAAATGGCCTTCCAGGATGTAGTTGGGTAAGGCTGTCGATGGAGTTTTGGAGGATACAGGTGTAGACGTTTCAGAGGACATCGTTGAGGGCCCTATACGTGGAAGTTGCGTTGGCGTTCGAGCCTTACGGGAGGGCGAGATGGTAACAGTCCTCGGGCTGGGTTGCTTCTTCCCTACTGGTGGTGTGTGGTACATTTTTATGTTATTTTATATTCCAGTGGCCAAGTGTATGGTGTAGTGTGAGTTGGTGTTGAGGAGCAGATCGTCAAGTGTAAAAGTATATATAGTGTTACTTTACCGTGTAAAGTAAGAAATAAGTTTAAAGTAAAATTCCAAAAGAAAGTTTTTATATATATTTATATATATGCATATATATATTAAAATTCAGTTTCAATCCTATTTTTAACTTTTTATTTGTCCACAGGTCCTGCCTGCAGCAGTCTGGTTGAGGAGATTTCAACAATTTGAAGCAACTTGTTTTCCACTAAGAAAAGGTAAGAATTTTTAAAAACTTATTTTTAATTTTTATTTCTTATGTATTAAATGTATGTACTATTTACTTATATATTTATCAATTTTAGTGTATCTATTTATGTTATAATTAATGTATTTACTTTATTTTACTTAGATATCTTTACTATAGGTATGGTGAAACTTGCCTCTATTAGTTTTGAGCTGCTTCTATTTGTATGATAATTTAAAACTTGGTTTCAATTTTTATGCAAAAAGTACCTAGTACATTTAGTGTATATAACTATTTTTATTAAATTAGTTATATATCAATGCCAAAACAATTTTTTAATTTTATTTATATCGTATATATCTCCTTTTATATAAGTTGAAAGTCTATACTTAATTTTAATTTTATTTTTAGTTAAACTGCCCAAAAGGGGATCAGCTGTCTTTGCTTAATTATAAGGGGAGTTAATAGGGTTTATATGATCGTTCTATGGGTTGCGACTGCAATTTATTTTCCACCATTCAAAACTTAATTTTTATTTTTGCTGACTCTACTGACTCTACATAGAGTTGGGGTCAAGGTGTGGAGATTCTTCTCTTTATTCCCGATCCGATAGTGTAAAAATGGTCGTAATCGGTCCAGTAGTTCCGGAGATAACTGACTTTTTTGTTTAGGGGTTGCAAAAGGGTGGGAATTTTTAAAAGTAAGTATGTTGTCTGAAGGACTAGAAATTATCAAAATTGGGTTGCCAAAAGGTCTATTACGATTTTTAAAATTTTTAAATAGTTTTAAAAAATTTTTGGGGTAGGGGGTGGAAAGTAGAGGGTTGAAACTAGGGTGGTATAACTACCCTTGGGCCTCCGGACTCATTCCCAAAAAACCGCGCACCAACTTTTGCAATATTACCCGAGATACTGGTGACTACAGTGGTAAATGTCAAGGGTCAAGAGGTCTAGTTAGGCTGGTCGACGTGCCAAAGTTGGGGGTAGGGGGTTGAAATTTGGGGGGTGGGTCCGGTGGGGTCGGGTTTGTTCGCAGATGGGGGGGTGGTGACGGAGGGGGGGGCCGAAATTTCGTCCTTTTCCGCCTAGGACGCACCGTTTCCGAGATATAGGGTGATTTTTGAAAACTTCTTATCTAAACAATCTTATATTTTGCGGCTGGGTGGTAAGTGCCTGCTATGTCGGTTTTGGATGTAGTTTCCTTCCCGATTGTCCGATCTGGGTAGGGTAAATTTTCCCCAGTAGAGGAAAAGTTCCCCCACACGGCGCGCCTATTTGGTAAGGGGTGACACGGGTGGTTTCACCTCTAGAAATTCCAGAAAAATAGGGGTTGTTGTTTTCCAACTTCGGGAGGCTTGTTTTGGTGTTAGGGTTGGGTTGTTTTTCCCGAAAAAAGTTGGGTTGTGTAGATCACGACCCAAATTTTCTGTCAAGCTCCCTAGATGTTATAAAAGGGGTTGGCAACCCCAAAATTTTTCGTGAAATCTCCAAAAATTTCACCGGGGGTGGTTTTTGGGGGTGGGTTTTGGAAGATTGACCCTATGTTCGCTTGTGGGTAACTCTGTTACCAACACAACGAAAATCTTGTTAGATTTTTGATATCTCTTACCGTTCCCGAGATATGGGGTGTACAAAGTTAAGTGGTAATGGCGTTTTGGACCCCTTCCCCAATCAAAAATCCACCAAAAATACAATTTTTACGTTTTTAACGATTTTAAATTATTTTCGGGTAGAGGATGAAATTTGAGTCCCACTGCCGTTGCCTCGAAGGTAAAGGGAGGCAATTTGACTAAGTACTAATGTGCCGAAATTAGGGGTGGTTGACCATTTTCTGCAAATAGCTTTTATTTCAAAAAGTACTTTTCCAAAAAATATCCTCGCGAGGAAACTTTGTTTCAGTGAGGTCTTAATAGCTATTTGCAACTATCCGCACCCCAAAATTTGGGGGTTGGGTTTTTCCCTGGTATTAATTTTGTAGTTGGCCAACTGGTTTTTACTATTTGCGCTTTACAATATTCCGACTTTGCGGGGGTGGCGCTCGGCAGGGTATTATTTCTCCCTTGGTTAAATTAATATTCTATGTTAAGGGCGAAAAGGGCTTTCCCGTGATATATTCAAAATAATTTTAATGTTTATAATAATTAATTTAAAAGCTATTAAAAAAATACTAAGGTGAATTTAAGACCGCAAATTTAAGTTTGTTTTATTATTACGTTAATAATAATAAAAAATTTGGAAAAAACTACTTGTTACGGGATAGTCCCCTTGGTTATCCTTATGTATTCCAAAAACCAGATTTTTATATATTAAAAAACCGGTATTTATTCGACCTTTTATATGCGTGGCGGTTTCCCGTCCGGTCCTGAAGGTCGAATATTTACTTAATTATTGTTTCAAAAAATCCAAAA
>OU342669.1:12391291-12402786 GCA_910589605.1 Chrysoteuchia culmella | reverse complement strand
ATCCATCTATCCAAATCCACCCATTTATACACCCACCCACCCAGCCATCCACCTACCCATCCATCCAAAATCCACATCCATCCACCCATCCATCCTACCACCCCACCCACCCACCCATTTATACACCCACCCACCCATCCACCTACCCATCCATCCACCCATCCATCCTACCACCCACCCACCCACCCATCCATCCGTCCGTCCGTCCGTCCATCCATCCATCCATCCATCCATCCATCCATCCATCCATCCATCCATCCATCCATCCATCCATCCATCCACCCACCCACCCACCCACCCACCCACCCACCCATCCATCCATCCAAAATCCACATCCATCCACCCACCCACCCACCCACCCACCCGCTACCCTTATTTCCAACCCCCAAACCGGAAAAAATCGACAACTCCGCAACTATTCGACCGATTTTGATGAAAATTTGTTTTTCTGGTCTGTTAGTAAATTTGGGACTAGGCCTAAACACAACTGACTCTACATAGAGTGTATAGAGAAAAATAAAATAAAAAATAAGTTTTTTCTGACCAAATTTCCAACAAATTTTTTGAAAAAAAAAAAATTAGTTTTAGGGCCTCCTGCACCCTTCTTTTGAGGGCAGATATAGCGTTTAGGACATAACATTGACATTTAAACTATTAAGCCCAGCCAACAATCCAACCCCATCCCATACCATCTACGCTTATTTCCAACCCCCAAACTGGAAAAAATCGATAACTCCGCAACTATCTGACCGATTTTGATAAAAATTAGTTTTTCTGGTCGGTTAGGAAATTTGGGACTAGGCCTAAACACAACTGACTCTACATAGAGTGTATAGAGAAAATTAAAATAAAAAATAAGTTTTTTTCTTACCAAATTTCCAACAAACAATTATAATAATTAATATTTTTTACAAAATACAATGTATGAAACACACAAAATTATAAAATCTTAACAAAATATATAATAAATAGGTAGGTAGGTAGGTAGGTAGGTAGGTAGGTAGGTAGGTAGGTAGGTACTCCACCAATGTTGTTAAAGAAGATTCATACCTGTAAGTAAACAAATCAGGTACAATTTTATTACATGTTATTAGACATAAAACAAAGAAAGATATTACAAAATTATCTTTGTACTCAATAGTTGTTTTGTCATGAAAGGTATAGAATGACATTACCATGTAATTTTTTTTGTTACAATTCAATAATAAGTCTTGTCAAGATTGTTTAAGACAAGTAAGAAAAAACCGACTTTACACATACATACTGATGTTATAGATCGTTTGTTTGCATTGAATAGGTCGGAGCCTATATAGTATTAGTATATTTATAATATTATAAGAGGAGAGATTTGACTTCATGCTCAGGTTACATCCCATTTAACATATTACCGACTGTGGCACAGAGGTTGATGACTCAGACATAGTTCCTCCGTGGTAGTCTGTTTTATTTCTTAGCTCTCGGATCAAGCCCTCTATAGTGTCTTTTATAACAACTTTAGAAACCATAAAAAAACTATCTTAATTGATTATTATTATTTTTATCTAGTAGTAAAGCTCACGGATTAGATTCACTGATCAGTCTCAATAATTAAGTATAAACCATGTCTAGTTTCACACTACCTATTGTTTTATTCTTAAAGAGTCTTTAGGAATACCATTAATTAACAATTTATTATGAACAGAAAAATATGGAAAGATCTCACCAAGCAGCCCAGCCCAGCAGAATAAAGTTGAGTAAGACACCAAAGCATACCCTAAATGCTGACCATCATATAAAGTAGGTACCTACGTACCAGTTAACCACACAATTTCAAGGTTCGAATTCACATTCAACTTCGTCTTTCAAGTTAGGTACAATTTTATGAATGAACAAAAAAAAAGCGTGCACTGTTCACAAAGTGTTCGTAAAACCAACAACAAATCGGAGAGTTTAGACGTGTACTGCTTAATTGAATAAAGTTCAGCACCAAGAAATAGCAAAAGGCCCCGAAATCCTTCTCGCAACACGTAGGTATACAGTACACAAAGCCAAACTTGTCCAACCGAAAACTCTGTTTACACATTACATTCGCTTTAAAAAACACTTTGTGTGTGTGTAGTAACTTCTGAATCTTTTAGATAGAAAACACACTTTGTATTATACTCAATAAACTATTCTAATCGCACTTTTACAACTTTTTTTAAGAAGACATATTCGTTGGAGCCAAAAATCAAACGTCAAAGTGAAAAAAATAGTTTTTTTTTTATATTCGTTCCTAAGAACAAACAGGCTAGGGTCATAGACCATACTGCCTCAGGACGGGAAAACCCTTGACGGTTAGTAGTGCTGTGCTGCGCCACTCACAACACATAGTCGTCGGTTTTCTTTTTTATTAGTACCCTACGCAAAAACGGCTGAACGGATTTCGTTATTTTATAGCCTGGATCAACACATAGGATATGTTGGTAAGTACATACATTTGATCGCTATATTACCACGGGAAAGGGAACCACGCTACGCGGGTGAAACTGAGGGCGGCAACTGGTATTGTATGTAATAACATTACATGACAGTTGAGAGATAAACACATGATGATGATATTTCATTTCTATAATGTAAAATATTCTTTTGTTATGGTGGTATTTCACTTAATCAATAACTTGGTCTAAAAAGTAATGTGCATTTGAACAATTTAATTGAATGTTTTTTTTATCGGAATGAGAAAAACTGCGAAATGGACCTACTACTGGTGGCGATGGCGGGGCGATCACGCTAATAGCGAGGAAAAAACCTCTATAAACAACCCCTTAATTGATTCAAAACCCTTTTAATATTGCTCTTTCATGAAACCGTTTTTTTAAGGTTTCCGTAGAGTCAAACCATAATGAAACGGTTTCTATGTACAAGCCCTGAATTGGGCGAAAGTCAAAGAAATTTGATCAAACATATAAACAAAGACAAGTGGAATACCACCCTTAGCAAATTAGGTACATAATTTCAATACTGGTTTTGTTTGGGCATTTATTTTGACAGATAAAACAGGAGTACCAACATGGCGGCAAAGAAGATAACCTAGTCTATGGTATAATTATGTCAGATCACATGTCAATCAATCTGTTCTGTTTTGTACCTGTCATATTTCGTTTGGTTTTTTTTTGTTGCATGCTCTACAAAATAAAAGTTTAATTTATCTAAAAAAGATACCTACCTAAAGTAAAGTAAGGTTTACTAAGAGTAAAGTAATCTTAATTGAATTTTGGGTCAGAGAGTTTTTCCTTGCTTTATAAATACAGCATGGCTATACAACGAGATACAAGTACTTATCCTGAGGATATCCTCTGAAAAGCTCTCATCGTAAAGTTTGCTACCATTTACTTAACTGATGTGCGGCAATTGTCTTCATTTAAAATAGGTACGTACAAGTTCAGAATATTCTAATTCGTACAACTTTCCCCCCCATGTCATTGAACATTTAATCACAACATCAATAAAAACTTATTTTCTTTTTTCAGATCAAAAGTGTTTAAGGAAGCCAGAGTGCAAGAAAGAACAATAAAATTAATAATTACACCTATGATGGACAGAATTAAGAAAATATTGCATCAAAACTAATACTTTGTAATAATAAGACAGAAGAAAACAATATTATTATTCAGTAGCACAATAAAATGATATCAATAGTTTAGATTTTAACTATGTAAGTATATAATTAGATACAATATAAACACCTAACTCTTCGCATCTAGTTGACATAGAATATTAATTTATTTATGTACCTACCTAGTGTACAGGTAATAAACAGATAATAAGTTTGTGTGTGTGTGTGTGTGTGTGTGTGTGTGTGTGTGTACCTATAAAATGAGAATAAAAATATATTTCAACAAAACTTTATATATGCATTCTGTTGTTTCATTTGTTGACTTTATAACTTTTTTATTATGCATATCATGCCACCCAACCCAAACGACCTGCTATTTAAATTAATGAGTAAGTATATGAAATTCTATTTGTGTTCTATTGTACATATCTATACCTTATTATTTATATGTTGATAAATTGTCATGTAAAATATCTCTAAACTCACAGACAGACAGACAGACAGACAGAGACAGACACACAAGCACATAAAACATAGGTGTGATCAGATAATTTTAATAGCTAAGTACTCACCAATGTTGTTAAAGAAGATTGAACACCATCATTCATACCTGTAAGTTGTAAACATAACATTAACAATTTTAATACAAGTCTATACTATACTTTTACCTAGAGACCCAATTACAGAGAGACATTATATATACATAGATTAAAATTCAATGTTTCTCTTCTACAGCATATAAGTACCTAGATGTAAACACATAAAACACTGGTGTGGTCAGATAATTATTTATATATTTATGTTCTATATCAGATAGATGTCGCTATTCGCATAATATATTGCAGACAAAAAATAGATAAAAAACTATATTATTATGATAGTAGGTATGAAAATTATAGAATTTTAACACCAATATAGATGTAACAGTGTTTATAACACACTGCAGCAGTAAGAAAGTATAGCTAATTCACATATTAATTAAGTTAAGCAACGTCGGGCGCGGTCAGTACTTGGATGGGTGACCGCCTGGGAACACCGCGTGATATTGGCTTTTTTACTTTTTATTATATTTTGACTAGTTGTACATATACGAATTTACTACTTAATCTAAACAAAATATTTAATAGGTTGGTCAACTCACCAATGTTGTTATATTGAACACCATCATTCATATCTGTAAGTAAACAAAACAAAACTTAAATAAGTAAGGTACAATAATTTTAATACAAGTCTATACTATACTTTTATCTAGAGACCCACTTACAGAGAGACATTTTAGATAGATTAAAATTAAATGTTGTACAGCTTCTACAGCATATACCTAGATGTCGCTATTTGCATTTAATACATAATAAATTTTTTATTATTGGATTTTTGTTTTCTTCTCTACTTATACATACATACCTATAATTACTTACTTACGTACGTACCTACCTACCTACCTACCTACCTACCTACGTACCTACCAAATAAAATACAAGTAAACACATAAAACATTGGTGTGGTCAGTTAATTATTTATATATAAACAGTGTTTATAACACACTGCAGTAGTAAGAATGTAGGTATCTAATTCACATATTAATTAAGTTAAGCAACGTCGGGCGCGGTCAGTACTTGGATGATGGGTGACCGCCTGGGAACACCGCGTGATATATTGGCTTTTTTACTTTTTACTATATTTTGACTATTTGTACATATACGAAGTTATTACTTATTCTAAACAAAATATTTAATAGGTAGGTCAACTCACCAATGTTGTTATATTATAAGGAGATTGAACACCATCATTCATATATCTGTAAGTAAACAAAACATTAAATAAAATAATTTAGGTACCTACCTACTATTTTATTACAAGTAAATGATTTCACATTTCGTCAGTTTCATTTGCCAACGTCCATACCACGTTGAATACACCGGTTCTCGTCCGATCACCGAAGTTAAGCAACGTCGGGCGCGGTCAGTACTTGGATGGGTGACCGCCTGGGAACACCGCGTGATGTTGGCTTTTTTGGATTTTTTCCTTTTTGATTATATTTTGACTGATTCGAAGTTACCATTTTTTACATACAAAGTACGAAATACACAAGATTATAAAATCTAAACAAAATATAAAATAGATAGATAGATATATTATATATAGGTAGGTGTAGGTAGGTACTCACAGATGCTGTTAAAAGAAGATTGAACACCATCATTCATATCTGTAAGTAAACAAAAAAAGTAAGGTACAATTTTTATTACAAGTCTATACTATATATAATATTATAAAGAGGAAATATTTGATTGATTGTTTGTTTGTTTGTTTGCATTGAATAGGCTCCGAAACTACTGGACTGATTTGGATGAAATTTGGTACACAGATAGTAGATAGCCTGGTTACGAACATAGGATACTTTTTTATCCCGATATTCCCACGGGAGCGGGAACCACGCGTGTGAAACCCCGAGCGGCCGCTAGTAATTAATATGCAAGTAAAATTATAGAAACTAAATGGGACTATTTTGCACATTAATAAACATAAAATAAGTAAGTATGTACCTATTGTAATTAATATTTTCCAACTGTGTTAGGTACAGTACAGTCAACAGCACGCATGGCTTTACACTATGACCTTGAGAGCTTCCTTACGTCTCGTCTCGGCGTGCGTCGCTCGTTTGTTTTGTTTGCTTGTTTGTTTGTTTGTTTGTTTGCATTGAATAGGTTCCGAAACTACTGAACGGATTTGAATGAAATTCGGTACACAGATAGTAGATAGCCTGGTTAAGAACATAGGATACTTTTTATCCCGATATTCCCACGGGAGCGGGAACCACGCTTGTGAAACCTTAGTCATTAATATGTAAGTAAAATTATAGAAACTAAATGGGACTATATTGCACATTAATAAACATAAAATAAGTAAGTATGTACCTATTGTAATTAATATTTTCCAACTGTGTTAGGTACAGTACAGTCAACAGCACGCATGGCTTTACACTTTGACCTTGAGAGCTTCCTTACGTCTCGTCTCGTCTCGTCTCGTCTCGGCGTGCGTCGCGTCGCTCGTGCAAATGAAAAATTATTGACTCTGTCTGTACCTACGCAAAAACTACTGAACGGATTGTAATTAATATTTTCCAACTGTGTTAGGTACAGTACAGTCAACAGCACGCATGGTTTTACACTTTGACCTTGAGAGCTTCCTTACGTCTCGTCTCGTCTCGTCTCGGCGTGCGTCGCGTCGCTCGTGCAAATGAAAAATTATTGACTCTGTCTGTACCTACGCAAAAACTACGCAACAAAACAAAATATAGGTAAGTACCTAGGTAGGTTCGCGCGCTCGGTCTGCGATCGTTGAGGTTAAGCAACTTTCACAATGGTCGGTCACGCACGGGATGGGTGACGTGTGGTGGTGGGTATTCGCCCATTCCACTTATCCATCCATAAGGAAGAGGCCAGTGCCCCAGCCCCAGCAGTGGGGATATAAAAAAATGGCTGAAGACGTACCTAGTAGGTTATGTATAGGTACTCGCCAACGTGTTGTTAAAACGTAGATTGAACACCATCATTCGTAGGTACACCTGTAAGTAAACAAAACATTAAATAAGTTAGGTACCTAAGTACAGTTTCTAAGTTAGGTAGGTATTACCTACCGATATTATTAAATTATTATTATTTAAGTAGGTACAAAGTTATTATTAAAGGAATGAAACGAAACGGGACTATTTTGCACAATAATAAATTTTGGATACTGTTGGTGTGCTCGTTAGGTACATACCTAGTAGTTAGGTAGGTACCTAGTACCTACGCAATAACGGCGGAACGGATTTCGATATTCTATAGCCTGGATCAACACATAGGATATATAATAGAGTAAAAAAGCTCTAACAACGTAATAATAAGTACCTACCTAGGTAGTCACATTGAATTTCACATATAATATATTTTGAATGAGAAATTTAAAAAAGGTTTTAATGCAGCGTAATCTATACTTATATAATATCTATACTAATATTATAAAGCTGAAGAGTTTGTTTGTTAGGAACTACTGGTTCGAATTGAATTATTCTTTTTGTGTTAGTAAATTGTCCATTTATCGAGGAAGGCTTTAGGCTACCTATATAACTTAACCACGCTGCGACCAATAGGTGAAACGCATCACGGAAAAAATGGGGAACATTATCCATATTTGAGTGAGGGCTTCCGTTTCGTGCTCGTGTTCAAGTAGGTACTTAACCCAAAAAAAATATGTATGAAAGACATTTTTTACTCATTAAATGATCTATAAAAATGTCCGCGACAGTATACCTACCTATAATGTCTATCTTTTAAGATTGACTCATTATAACCTTTTTTATGGTAGGTAAGTAGGTAATCATCAAATTTGGTCGAAATTAAAGCATTATTGCCAATTATTTGCTAAAGAGTTTTGCGATCATAATAACAGAAATTGACGCGGACGAAGTCGCGGGCAACAGCTAGTGCTGCAATATGTAGTAGATAAGTACCTAAATATTTTGATAGCTATATTTCCACGGGAACCACGCTATTATAATAACATTTACATGACAATTTAGAGTTAGACACATACCTACCTAGGTAGGTAGGTAGGTAGGTACCTAATTTGGTTAACCTTTATCTACGTATGTACTTAGGTGTTACTTATTTAAGATTGGTTGTGTTTATTATACCTACTAGGTCCGTGCGTGCCTACTACCTACTCGCTGAAGTGAACATGCATGCACATGCATTAAATAGATAGATTGGTAGGTAGGTAGGTAGGTAGGTATATTAAATAGGTATGGTAATAAGTATCTCATATGTAAGGTAAATTAGGTATCTAACTTTTATTTATTTACACACGGAGGTACGTACGATAAGCAGCTAGGTAACCAAACTATTGTTTGTTTTTCGGCCGGTCGGATGATAGGAATAATGTACCTACCTAACCTATGTGTTTAGACTTTTAGACTCAAGAATATTGCTAATGTGCTCGCGTCCACATTGTTCGTAAGTGTATTATTTTATTATTAGGTTTTGTACCTACCAATACGACACGAGTAGGTTCACACCATTTTTCACTTTGCACTGTAAAATAATATATTGCGACGCGACACCGACAACTGACTGAATGGATAGGTACATGGAAATTGGAAACACTGAATAATACAAATTAGGTAGGTAGCTAATCAATCACAATCTGAACTAGGTAGTTACCTATTTACGAACTACGTAAAACATCCGCCATTAATAATAATTAACAAAATGTTTGCTAATAGCCAACGAATAGGTATGTTATATAAAAATAACGGTAACGGTCTACTACTACTCTAAGGTGAAATGTAAAATTAATAAATACACTAAACAGTTTTACCGGCTCTGGCTCCCTCGGCCATATTTTTTCAACAATATTGTACTTAGGTATACTATAATGGCAAAAATGTGAAGCAAGTAAATGGTACATAATATTGTAAATGTACATAAGTAAGTATATGTATCATAATTGCGTTTCATCGTAGGTACTCTATCGTAATGATATTTCCTTTGCCGCTATGTTAGGTATCTGATCAAAGCTTATTTGACATAATTATCAACGCGAAATATCTTGGACAAAACAAAACATAGTTTTTGGACAAGTGGAATTTGATCAAATATATAACAAAGAATAGCTAATTAGGTACATAATTTCAATACTGGTTTTGTTCGGGCATGCATGATTCAAAGCTGAAATTATCTGCAGTATAACTTTATTATTTTTGATGCTGGAGCCACACTAACGAACTAAACGCCGTTAATTGAAATTCAAGGAACAATAACGCCAATTTTATTGCCAAGAACGGGCACTGACGTTGAAATTGTCAAAGTGTGGCCACTCCAATAGCGCGTTAAAATTAACGTAATAATTAACGCAGTATTTATGGCGATGATTGGCATTGTTGATGTTTCCCGTTAGTGTGGCCCCAGCATTATAGATAAAACAGGAGTACCAACATGGCGGCAACGTATAATTAATTATGTCACATCCTAAATGTCAATCAATCTGTTCTGTTCTGTTTTATATGTCATGTCATTGTTTGTTTGGTTGTATTTTCTTTGTAAAAAAATATAATATTACTATTTATAAAAGTAAATTATATCTGAATTGAAATTTGGGTCAGAGAGTTGCCTAGTAGTAGTTTTGTTTTATAGATAAGTTTTCCATATAAATACAGCATGGCCATACATCTTAAAAGAGACAAAGTGTCTTGAGGCTAGATCATCAATAATTGTCTGACGGACGGTTAGGTAGGTAGGTAGGTACTGTAACTATTCATTTTTAAATAAAATACATATAAGTTCAGAATATTCAAATTTTGACAACTTTCCCCCCATGTCATATAACATTCAATAAAAACTTATTTTCTTTTTTTCAGATCAAAAGTCTTTAAGGCAGAAGTGCAAGAAAGAAGAATAAAATTAATAATAATAATTACACCTATGAGGGACAGAAAAACTAATACCTACTTGTAATGATAAGACAGAAGAAAACAATATTATTAGGTATTCATTCCATTCAGTCAGTCAGTCAGTCAGTTGCAGCACATGAAACACAGTAAAATAATGGCAATAGTAAACTGGATGGATGGATGGATGGATTATAACAATAAAATTAGTGTACAGGTGGTAAACGTTGATGTGATGGATGACCTATAAAGAGAGAATAAAAATATATTTCAACATAATTTCATATATGCATTCCGTTTTTTTCATTTGTTGTACTTATAACTATTTTAATTATGCATATCATGCCACCCAACCCAACCGACTCGATTGTGTCAATCTTTGTAGTAACTACCTAGGTACCTACCTACTTTTACCTAGAGACCCACTTACAGAGAGACAATATATATATATATATATATATATATATATATATATATATAGATTAAAATTAAATGTTGTACAGCTTCTACAGCATATACCTAGATGTCGCTATTCGCATTTAATACATAATAAATTTTTATTATTGGATTTTTGTTTTCTTCTCTACTTATACATACATACCTATAATTACTTACTTACTTACTTACCTACCTACCTACCTACCTACCTAATAAAATACAAGTAAACACACATAAAACATTGGTGTGATCAGATAATTATTTATATATTTATCTTCTATATCAGATAGATGTCGCTATTCGCATATATTGCAGACAAAATAATAAATACATATTAGTAGATAAAAAACTATATTAAATAAGATAGTAGGTATGAAAATTGTAGAATTTTAACAATTCAAATATTAATTAAGTTAAGCAACGTCGGGCGCGGTCAGTACTTGGATGGGTGACCGCCTGGCCCGCCAAACAAAATATTAAATAGATAGGTAGGTAGGTAGGTAGGTAGGTAGGTTTTTGAACACCATCATTCATACCTGTAAGTAAACAAACAATGTTTTTATTATTAAAAATATATTGAATTACTTTTTTAATAATAGTCTTCCATTTTTTTTTTTTTTAAGTAGATATGTACTTATATTATTTAAACAAACTCGTCATCATTTGGTACCTAGTTAATATCTCTCAGAAGCAGGTGGAAATTCAAATAAAATATTTAAAAAAAAAACACTAAAAATATATTGAATTACTAAAGCCCCCCCCTCCCCCCCCCCTTCACCTGTGACCCAACTTATAGAAATCGGCCGGCCACGTTTTAAATATCGCGATTGGGCTGGAGTGCAAAATACAGCGTGCGCCCTTGGGCGTCGAAAAGTAGAACTTTTTATATTATATTATGGTTTTTTTTCAATCTCTATACAATATGAACCTTATGTGCGTGGTGTTAAGGGACAAAGTGTGTGTGGGTTAATTTTTTTAATAATAGTCTTTTACTTCTTTTTAAGTAGGTATGTACTTATATTATTTAAACAAACTCGTCATCATTTGGTACCT
>OU342669.1:12083791-12383791 GCA_910589605.1 Chrysoteuchia culmella | reverse complement strand
AGCCCGCTTTGAGCACTCTAATTTGTTCAAAGTAAAATTGTCGGCCCACCTCGACACTCACTGAAGAGCACCGCGATAGGATTTTGATATTGAACCGACGTGTTACCGTCGGCTCACCGACGATATGCTCCGCAAACGTGTCAGTATCACCGCGGATGCGGTGCACCGACAGCGCGGCGCACAAATGCAACTACGAGCTTTTTAACCGCAACAATTTTAGTATACGCTATTGGAGCTGGAATTACCGCGGCTGCTGGCACCAGACTTGCCCTCCAATTGTTCCTCGTTAAAATATTTAAAGTGTACTCATTCCGATTACGAGGCCTCGTAAGAGTCCCGTATCGTTATTTTTCGTCACTACCTCCCCGTGCCGGGAGTGGGTAATTTGCGCGCCTGCTGCCTTCCTTGGATGTGGTAGCCGTTTCTCAGGCTCCCTCTCCGGAATCGAACCCTGATTCCCCGTTACCCGTGACAACCATGGTAGTCGCAGAAACTACCATCGAAAGTTGATAAGGCAGACATTTGAAAGATACGTCGCCGGTGCTGGACCGTGCGATCGGCAAAAGTTATCCAGATTCATCAAAATTAACGACTTCGGACGCGAGGCCCTCCGTCGATTGGTTTTGATCTAATAAAAGCACTCATCCCATCACTGGTCAGAGTTCTGATTGCATGTATTAGCTCTAGAATTACCACAGTTATCCAAGTAACTGAGTAAGATCTAAGGAACCAAAACTGATATATTGAGCCATTCGCGGTATCGCCTTAATACGGCTTGCACTGAGACATGCATGGCTTAATCTTTGAGACAAGCATATAACTACTGGCAGGATCAACCAGGGAGCTTTCGTTCGTCTTTCGACTAGATAGCGAGCCCGAGCGAGTGCCGAGCACGCGAATCAGCGTCCCCGCCAGACGTTGAACCGTCCGAGGCGAGGAGTGACTTCCGCGCAGCTACAACACGACACGACGAGACACACCACCTGTGGGTGCGCCCCTACCATAAGTTTTTCTTTTTCAATACGTTTACTGTGTGTATCTGCAGTAAACGGGAGCCATCTTGTATGAGAATCTATAGTTCTGCTACTGCCCAATAGAGGCGCTCTCTATAGAATCGCATACAAAATGACTCCCGTTTATTGTAACAGTAAAAAACGTAATGAAAAACTCATCGTAGGCCCACTGAGTACGAGAGATTGATTGACAATGAATCAACACTCTCCTCGGTGATATGAATACACATGTTGTGTGTGGTGGTTGACGGCAAGACGACGAATGATAACAAACGAACCAACGTTCGTTCGTTCTTCGTCGATCTGTGCCAGAAGCGCCTGAGCGCCCACACTGAACGTTCGCATAGAATCGTTATTCACTATGTATATAACTACAGTTTTGTAACAGTGAACGTAAAACATGAACGATATCGAGCCCGGTACTAGAGAGGCTCCACACATTCACGTTTGATACACGTTTGGTTTGGAAGGCCAAACTGGACACGCCGAGTATCGCGCTTTTGCCCGATACAGAGATCGTTTTTACGAACACGTATAAATTCACCCGTATCCGTCGATCTTTTTCAATGAAATGCACAAGAGACGTTGTTATAATTTACACTAACCGTGATCGCGATCGCAGCATCAAAGTTTGCTAAAGTCTTAAAAATAAATTTCAACCAACAAACCGTACAAGTTAGAAAAGGGAGACAACGCGCGCGCGCGCACACGCGCTCGCAGCTGCCACTCTGCCGCCCGCCGCCGCCAGACTGTCTCCGTACGAAACGTAAACAGCCGGCCGAGACAGACGACCCCCCACCACTCGCTTGCTCTGCAAAACGAAACACGATTGAGTGTGAGCTTCGCCGGCACAATTTTGACGTTCGCGCCGTGATTATCCACAAAGTACCTACAAAGTACCTACAAAGTACCTACAAAGTACCTACATAGTACCTACAAGTTACCTAGATTTGTATCTATGCCGTATTGTTGGTAAAACTGTACATTAAGGACCCACGAATTTGCGGAGGGGGAGGGGGAGGGGGCAGGGGGCGGTCCCCCCTACCCCCCCACCAACTCCCAACCGGATTGAAATATGAGGTTCGGAGGCAAGAAAAGTAACAATTTTTTAATTTGGGTAGGCACCCTAAAACCCAAATCTTATTCCCCCTCCCCCTCACATTACCCCTTTCTCTCCCTAAATCAACCCTCTACCCTCATATTACCCCTATAACCAACTAGGCCCCATCCTCAGCAATGTCACAGTGATTTGTGAACACGATTCACAATTAAACATAAAAGACGTCCGCCTGCGTCGGACTGGAACGCCCACCCGCCACTCCCCCATTTATTAAGTGAGGAAGCCACTCTACACACTACTATAAAAAGTTGTTAACAAATTAAAAACTAATCCCGATCAACTCTCGACCGATCTGAACCGCCTACTGGAGGCTCAGACGGCCGACGTAGTCCCGCCCTGACGGTCGGCCGCTTCTAGCGCACATCACCTAGGTGAGTGACCCCTGCGCCACGCCCCCCAAGGGGCGTGGTCGCCTTAGATAGAGCTGAATTAATTTTTCATAAGTAACAGTGACTACCAGGTGGTGTTTAGTCAGTAAGAGTCTGACATAACCTTCGACACAACCGGCTGTGGGGTATCCACCCATCCATCCATCCATCCATCCACCCACCCACCCACCTAACCTAACCTAACCTAACCTAACCTAACCTAACCTAACCTTAGGTTAGGTTAGGTTAGGTTAACCTAAGAGTCTGACATAACCTTCGACACAACCGGCTGTGGGGTATCCACCCATCCATCCATCCATCCATCCATCCACCCACCCACCCACCCACCCACCTAACCTAACCTAACCTAACCTAACCTAACCTAACCTAACCTAACCTAACCTAACCTAACCTAACCTAACCTTAGGTTAGGTTAGGTTAACCTAACCTTAGGTTAGGTTAACCTAACCTAACCCATTTATCCAACTAATACGAACAAGCAGAGCAGGCGGGTCACTAACGCGCATGGCTCCCGACTGTGGATGATTGCCACCATGCTATAAGAATTTAAGTTAAATATAATATACTATATATATATATTTATATATATAAATTACTAACCAACTTACCGTGCAAAAACACAAATGGCAGGTATCCAATCGCCGCCATTTCACTCCTCCCTGAAACCAAAAATCATAATGTGAATAACAATTTAAAATGTAGAGAAACAAACAATTTAAATAAAAAAAAAACCTAACCCATCCATCCAAATCCACACCCATCAATCCATCCATCCATCCATCCATCCATCCATCCATCCATCCATCCATCCATCCATCCATCCATCCATCCATCCATCCATCCATCCATCCATCCATCCATCCATCCATCCATCCATCCATCCATCCATCCATCCATCCATCCATCCATCCATCCATCCATCCATCCATCCATCCATCCATCCATCCATCCATCCATCCATCCATCCATCCATCCATCCATCCATCCATCCATCCATCCATCCATCCATCCATCCATCCATCCATCCATCCATCCATCCATCCATCCATCCATCCATCCATCCATCCATCCATCCATCCATCCATCCATCCATCCATCCATCCATCCATCCATCCATCCATCCATCCATCCATCCATCCATCCATCCATCCATCCATCCATCCATCCATCCATCCATCCATCCATCCATCCATCCATCCATCCATCCATCCATCCATCCATCCATCCATCCATCCATCCATCCATCCATCTATCCAAATCCACCCATTTATACACCCACCCACCCACCCACCCATCCACCTACCCATCCATCCAAAATCCACATCCATCCACCCATCCATCCTACCACCCACCCACCCACCCATTTATACACCCACCCACCCATCCATCCATCCATCCATCCACACACACACCCACCCACCCACCCACCCACCCACCCACCCATCCATCCATCCATCCATCCATCCATCCATCCATCCATCCATCCATCCATCCACCCACCCATCCATCCATCCACTCACCCATCCACCCACATCTACCCAGCCACCCACCCATCCACACCCATACGTCCGTCCGTCCGTCCATCCATCCATCCATCCATCCATCCATCCATCCACCCACCCATCCATCCACTCACCCATCCACCCACATCTACCCAGCCACCCACCCATCCACACCCATACGTCCGTCCGTCCGTCCATCCATCCATCCATCCATCCATCCATCCATCCATCCATCCACCCACCCACCCACCCACCCACCCATTTATCCACCCACCCACCCACCCATCCATCCAAAATCCACATCCATCCACCCACCCACCCACCCGCTACCCTTATTTCCAACCCCCAAACCGGAAAAAATCGACAACTCCGCAACTATCCGACCGATTTTGATGAAAATTTGTTTTTCTGGTCTGTTAGTAAATTTGGGACTAGGCCTAAACACAACTGACTCTACATAGAGTGTATAGAGAAAAATAAAATAAAAAATAAGTTTTTTCTGACCAAATTTCCAACAAATTTTTTGAAAAAAAAAAATTAGTTTTAGGGCCTCCTGCACCCTTCTTTTGAGGGCAGATATAGCGTTTAGGACATAACATTGACATTTAAACTATTAAGCCCAGCCAACAATCCAACCCCATCCCATACCATCTACGCTTATTTCCAACCCCCAAACTGGAAAAAATCGATAACTCCGCAACTATCTGACCGATTTTGATAAAAATTAGTTTTTCTGGTCGGTTAGGAAATTTGGGACTAGGCCTAAACACAACTGACTCTACATAGAGTGTATAGAGAAAATTAAAATAAAAAATAAGTTTTTTTCTTACCAAATTTCCAACAAACAATTATAATAATTAATATTTTTTACAAAATACAATGTATGAAACACACAAAATTATAAAATCTTAACAAAATATATAATAAATAGGTAGGTAGGTAGGTAGGTAGGTAGGTAGGTAGGTAGGTAGGTACTCACCAATGTTGTTAAAGAAGATTCATACCTGTAAGTAAACAAATCAGGTACAATTTTATTACATGTTATTAGACATAAAACAAAGAAAGATATTACAAAATTATCTTTGTACTCAATAGTTGTTTTGTCATGAAAGGTATAGAATGACATTACCATGTAATTTATTTTGTTACAATTCAATAATAAGTCTTGTCAAGATTGTTTAAGACAAGTAAGAAAAAACCGACTTTACACATACATACTGATGTTATAAATTATCTATACTATTATTATAAAGAGGAAAGTTTTGATCGTTTGTTTGCATTGAATAGGTCGGAGCCTATATAGTATTAGTATATTTATAATATTATAAGAGGAGAGATTTGACTTCATGCTCAGGTTACATCCCATTTAACATATTACCGACTGTGGCACAGAGGTTGATGACTCAGACATAGTTCCTCCGTGGTAGTCTGTTTTATTTCTTAGCTCTCGGATCAAGCCCTCTATAGTGTCTTTTATAACAACTTTAGAAACCATAAAAAAACTATCTTAATTGATTATTATTATTTTTATCTAGTAGTAAAGCTCACGGATTAGATTCACTGATCAGTCTCAATAATTAAGTATAAACCATGTCTAGTTTCACACTACCTATTGTTTTATTCTTAAAGAGTCTTTAGGAATACCATTAATTAACAATTTATTATGAACAGAAAAATATGGAAAGATCTCACCAAGCAGCCCAGCCCAGCAGAATAAAGTTGAGTAAGACACCAAAGCATACCCTAAATGCTGACCATCATATAAAGTAGGTACCTACGTACCAGTTAACCACACAATTTCAAGGTTCGAATTCACATTCAACTTCGTCTTTCAAGTTAGGTACAATTTTATGAATGAACAAAAAAAAGCGTGCACTGTTCACAAAGTGTTCGTAAAACCAACAACAAATCGGAGAGTTTAGACGTGTACTGCTTAATTGAATAAAGTTCAGCACCAAGAAATAGCAAAAGGCCCCGAAATCCTTCTCGCAACACGTAGGTATACAGTACACAAAGCCAAACTTGTCCAACCGAAAACTCTGTTTACACATTACATTCGCTTTAAAAAACACTTTGTGTGTGTGTAGTAACTTCTGAATCTTTTAGATAGAAAACACACTTGTATTATACTCAATAAACTATTCTAATCGCACTTTTACAACTTTTTTTAAGAAGACATATTCGTTGGAGCCAAAAATCAAACGTCAAAGTGAAAAAAATAGTTTTTTTTTTATATTCGTTCCTAAGAACAAACAGGCTAGGGTCATAGACCATACTGCCTCAGGACGGGAAAACCCTTGACGGTTAGTAGTGCTGTGCTGCGCCACTCACTCACAACACATAGTCGTCGGTTTTCTTTTTATTAGTACCTACGCAAAAACGGCTGAACGGATTTCGTTATTTTATAGCCTGGATCAACACATAGGATATGTTGGTAAGTACATACATTTGATCGCTATATTACCACGGGAAAGGGAACCACGCTACGCGGGTGAAACTGAGGGCGGCAACTGGTATTGTATGTAATAACATTACATGACAGTTGAGAGATAAACACATGATGATGATATTTCATTTCTATAATGTAAAATATTCTTTTGTTATGGTGGTATTTCACTTAATCAATAACTTGGTCTAAAAAGTAATGTGCATTTGAACAATTTAATTGAATGATTTTTTTATCGGAATGAGAAAAACTGCGAAATGGACCTACTACTGGTGGCGATGGCGGGGCGATCACGCTAATAGCGAGGAAAAAACCTCTATAAACAACCCCTTAATTGATTCAAAACCCTTTTAATATTGCTCTTTCATGAAACCGTTTTTTTAAGGTTTCCGTAGAGTCAAACCATAATGAAACGGTTTCTATGTACAAGCCCTGAATTGGGCGAAAGTCAAAGAAATTTGATCAAACATATAAACAAAGACAAGTGGAATACCACCCTTAGCAAATTAGGTACATAATTTCAATACTGGTTTTGTTTGGGCATTTATTTTTGACAGATAAAACAGGAGTACCAACATGGCGGCAAAGAAGATAACCTAGTCTATGGTATAATTATGTCAGATCACATGTCAATCAATCTGTTCTGTTTTGTACCTGTCATATTTCGTTTGGTTTTTTTTTGTTGCATGCTCTACAAAATAAAAGTTTAATTTATCTAAAAAAGATACCTACCTAAAGTAAGGTAAGGTTTACTAAGAGTAAAGTAATCTTAATTTAATTTTGGGTCAGAGAGTTTTTCCTTGCTTTATAAATACAGCATGGCTATACAACGAGATACAAGTACTTATCCTGAGGATATCCTCTGAAAAGCTCTCATCGTAAAGTTTGCTACCATTTACTTAACTGATGTGCGGCAATTGTCTTCATTTAAAATAGGTACGTACATACAAGTTCAGAATATTCTAATTTGTACAACTTTCCCCCCATGTCATTGAACATTTAATCACAACATCAATAAAAACTTATTTTCTTTTTTCAGATCAAAAGTGTTTAAGGAAGCCAGAGTGCAAGAAAGAACAATAAAATTAATAATTACACCTATGATGGACAGAATTAAGAAAATATTGCATCAAAACTAATACTTTGTAATAATAAGACAGAAGAAAACAATATTATTATTCAGTAGCACAATAAAATAATATCAATAGTTTAGATTTTAACTATGTAAGTATATAATTAGATACAATATAAACACCTAACTCTGCGCATCTAGTTGACATAGAATATTAATTTATTTATGTACCTACCTAGTGTACAGGTAATAAACAGATAATAAGTTTGTGTGTGTGTGTGTGTGTGTACCTATAAAATGAGAATAAAAATATATTTCAACAAAACTTTATATATGCATTCTGTTGTTTCATTTGTTGACTTTATAACTTTTTTATTATGCATATCATGCCACCCAACCCAAACGACCTGCTATTTAAATTAATGAGTAAGTATATGAAATTCTATTTGTGTTCTATTGTACATATCTATACCTTATTATTTATATGTTGATAAATTGTCATGTAAAATATCTCTAAACTCACAGACAGACAGACAGACAGAGACAGACAGACACACAAGCACATAAAACATAGGTGTGATCAGATAATTTTAATAGCTAAGTACTCACCAATGTTTTTAAAGAAGATTGAACACCATCATTCATACCTGTAAGTTGTAAACATAACATTAACAATTTTAATACAAGTCTATACTATACTTTTACCTAGAGACCCAATTACAGAGAGACATTATATAGATTAAAATTCAATGTTTCTCTTCTACAGCATATAAGTACCTAGATGAAAACACATAAAACACTGGTGTGGTCAGATAATTATTTATGTTCTATATCAGATAGATGTCGCTATTCGCATAATATATTGCAGACAAAAATAGATAAAAAACTATATTATTATGATAGTAGGTATGAAAATTATAGAATTTTAACACCAATATAGATGTAACAGTGTTTATAACACACTGCAGCAGTAAGAAAGTATAGCTAATTCACATATTAATTAAGTTAAGCAACGTCGGGCGCGGTCAGTACTTGGATGGGTGACCGCCTGGGAACACCGCGTGATATTGGCTTTTTTACTTTTTATTATATTTTGACTAGTTGTACATATACGAATTTACTACTTAATCTAAACAAAATATTTAATAGGTTGGTCAACTCACCAATGTTGTTATATTGAACACCATCATTCATATCTGTAAGTAAACAAAACAAAACTTAAATAAGTAAGGTACAATAATTTTAATACAAGTCTATACTATACTTTTATCTAGAGACCCACTTACAGAGAGACATTTTAGATAGATTAAAATTAAATGTTGTACAGCTTCTACAGCATATACCTAGATGTCGCTATTTGCATTTAATACATAATAAATTTTTATTATTGGATTTTTGTTTTCTTCTCTACTTATACATACATACCTATAATTACTTACTTACGTACGTACCTACCTACCTACCTACCTACCTACCTACGTACCTACCAAATAAAATACAAGTAAACACATAAAACATTGGTGTAGTCAGTTAATTATTTATATATAAACAGTGTTTATAACACACTGCAGTAGTAAGAATGTAGGTATCTAATTAACATATTAATTAAGTTAAGCCACGTCGGGCGCGGTCAGTACTTGGATGGGTGACCGCCTGGGAACACCGCGTGATATATTGGCTTTTTTACTTTTTACTATATTTTGACTATTTGTACATATACGAAGTTATTACTTATTCTAAACAAAATATTTAATAGGTAGGTCAACTCACCAATGTTGTTATATTATAAGGAGATTGAACACCATCATTCATATATCTGTAAGTAAACAAAACATTAAATAAAATAATTTAGGTACCTACCTACTATTTTATTACAAGTAAATGATTTCACATTTCGTCAGTTCATTTGCCAACGTCCATACCACGTTGAATACACCGGTTCTCGTCCGATCACCGAAGTTAAGCAACGTCGGGCGCGGTCAGTACTTGGATGGGTGACCGCCTGGGAACACCGCGTGATGTTGGCTTTTTTGGATTTTTTCCTTTTTGATTATATTTTGACTGATTCGAAGTTACCATTTTTTACATACAAAGTACGAAATACACAAGATTATAAAATCTAAACAAAATATAAAATAGATAGATAGATATATTATATATAGGTAGGTGTAGGTAGGTACTCACAGATGCTGTTAAAAGAAGATTGAACACCATCATTCATATCTGTAAGTAAACAAAAAAAGTAAGGTACAATTTTTATTACAAGTCTATACTATATATAATATTATAAAGAGGAAATATTTGATTGATTGTTTGTTTGTTTGTTTGTTTGTTTGCATTGAATAGGCTCCGAAACTACTGGACTGATTTGGATGAAATTTGGTACACAGATAGTAGATAGCCTGGTTACGAACATAGGATACTTTTTATCCCGATATTCCCACGGGAGCGGGAACCACGCGTGTTAAACCCCGAGCGGCCGCTAGTAATTAATATGCAAGTAAAATTATAGAAACTAAATGGGACTATTTTGCACATTAATAAACATAAAATAAGTAAGTATGTACCTATTGTAATTAATATTTTCCAACTGTGTTAGGTACAGTACAGTCAACAGCACGCATGGCTTTACACTATGACCTTGAGAGCTTCCTTACGTCTCGTCTCGGCGTGCGTCGCTCGTTTGTTTTGTTTGCTTGTTTGTTTGTTTGTTTGTTTGTTTGTTTGCATTGAATAGGTTCCGAAACTACTGAACGGATTTGAATGAAATTCGGTACACAGATAGTAGATAGCCTGGTTAAGAACATAGGATACTGTTTATCCCGATATTCCCACGGGAGCGGGAACCACGCGTGTGAAACCTTAGTCATTAATATGTAAGTAAAATTATAGAAACTAAATGGGACTATATTGCACATTAATAAACATAAAATAAGTAAGTATGTACCTATTGTAATTAATATTTTCCAACTGTGTTAGGTACAGTACAGTCAACAGCACGCATGGCTTTACACTTTGACCTTGAGAGCTTCCTTACGTCTCGTCTCGTCTCGTCTCGTCTCGGCGTGCGTCGCGTCGCTCGTGCAAATGAAAAATTATTGACTCTGTCTGTACCTACGCAAAAACTACTGAACGGATTTGGATGAAATTTGGTACACAGATAGTAGATAGCCTGGTTAAGAACATAGGATACTTTTTATCCCGATATTCCCACGGGAGCGGGAACCACGCGTGTGAAACCTTAGTCATTAATATGTAAGTAAAATTATAGAAACTAAATGGGACTATATTGCACATTAATAAACATAAAATAAGTAAGTATGTACCTATTGTAATTAATATTTTCCAACTGTGTTAGGTACAGTACAGTCAACAGCACGCATGGCTTTACACTTTGACCTTGAGAGCTTCCTTACGTCTCGTCTCGTCTCGTCTCGTCTCGGCGTGCGTCGCGTCGCTCGTGCAAATGAAAAATGATTGACTCTGTCTGTACCTACGCAAAAACTACGCAACAAAACAAAATATAGGTAAGTACCTAGGTAGGTTCGCGCGCTCGGTCTGCGATCGTTGAGGTTAACTTTCACAATGGTCGGTCACGCACGGGATGGGTGACGTGTGGTGGTGGGTATTCGCCCATTCCACTTATCCATCCATAAGGAAGAGGCCAGTGCCCCAGCCCCAGCAGTGGGGATATAAAAAAATGGCTGAAGACGTACCTAGTAGGTTATGTAGGTACTCGCCAACGTGTTGTTAAAACGTAGATTGAACACCATCATTCGTAGGTACACCTGTAAGTAAACAAAACATTAAATAAGTTAGGTACCTAAGTACAGTTTCTAAGTTAGGTAGGTATTACCTACCGATATTATTAAATTATTATTATTTAAGTAGGTACAAAGTTATTATTAAAGGAATGAAACGAAACGGGACTATTTTGCACAATAATAAATTTTGGATACTGTTGGTGTGCTCGTTAGGTACATACCTAGTAGTTAGGTAGGTACCTAGTACCTACGCAATAACGGCGGAACGGATTTCGATATTCTATAGCCTGGATCAACACATAGGATATATAATAGAGTAAAAAAGCTCTAACAACGTAATAATAAGTACCTACCTAGGTAGTCACATTGAATTTCACATATAATATATTTTGAATGAGAAATTTAAAAAAGGTTTTAATGCAGCGTAATCTATACTTATATAATATCTATACTAATATTATAAAGCTGAAGAGTTTGTTTGTTAGGAACTACTGGTTCGAATTGAATTATTCTTTTTGTGTTAGTAAATTGTCCATTTATCGAGGAAGGCTTTAGGCTACCTATATAACTTAACCACGCTGCGACCAATAGGTGCAACGCATCACGGAAAAAATGGGGAACATTATCCATATTTGAGTGAGGGCTTCCGTTTCGTGCTCGTGTTCAAGTAGGTACTTAACCCAAAAAAAATATGTATGAAAGACATTTTTTACTCATTAAATGATCTATAAAAATGTCCGCGACAGTATACCTACCTATAATGTCTATCTTTTAAGATTGACTCATTATAACCTTTTTTATGGTAGGTAAGTAGGTAATCATCAAATTTGGTCGAAATTAAAGCATTATTGCCAATTATTTGCTAAAGAGTTTTGCGATCATAATAACAGAAATTGACGCGGACGAAGTCGCGGGCAACAGCTAGTGCTGCAATATGTAGTACCTAGATAAGTACCTAAATATTTTGATAGCTATATTTCCACGGGAACCACGCTATTATAATAACATTTACATGACAATTTAGAGTTAGACACATACCTAGGTAGGTAGGTAGGTACCTAATTTGGTTAACCTTTATCTACGTATGTACTTAGGTGTTACTTATTTAAGATTGGTTGTGTTTATTATACCTACTAGGTCCGTGCGTGCCTACTACCTACTCGCTGAAGTGAACATGCATGCACATGCATTAAATAGATAGATTGGTAGGTAGGTAGGTAGGTAGGTATATTAAATAGGTAAGGTAATAAGTATCTCATATGTAAGGTAAATTAGGTATCTAACTTTTATTTATTTACACACGGAGGAGTACGTACGATAAGCAGCTAGGTAACCAAACTATTGTTTGTTTTTCGGCCGGTCGGATGATAGGAATAATGTACCTACCTAACCTATGTGTTTAGACTTTTAGACTCAAGAATATTGCTAATGTGCTCGCGTCCACATTGTTCGTAAGTGTATTATTTTATTATTAGGTTTTGTACCTACCAATACGACACGAGTAGGTTCACACCATTTTTCACTTTGCACTGTAAAATAAATATATTGCGACGCGACACCGACAACTGACTGAATGGATAGGTACATGGAAATTGGAAACACTGAATAATACAAATTAGGTAGGTAGCTAATCAATCACAATCAGAACTAGGTAGTTACCTATTTACGAACTACGTAAAACATCCGCCATTAATAATAATTAACAAAATGTTTGCTAATAGCCAACGAATAGGTATGTTATATAAAAATAACGGTAACGGTCTACTACTACTACTCTAAGGTGAAATGTAAAATTAATAAATACACTAAACAGTTTTACCGGCTCTGGCTCCCTCGGCCATATTTTTTTCAACAATATTGTACTTAGGTATACTATAATGGCAAAAATGTGAAGCAAGTAAATGGTACATAATATTGTAAATGTACATAAGTAAGTATGTATCATAATTGCGTTTCATCGTAGGTACTCTATCGTAATGATATTTCCTTTGCCGCTATGTTAGGTATCTGATCAAAGCTTATTTGACATAATTATCAACGCGAAATATCTTGGACAAAACAAAACATAGTTTTTGGACAAGTGGAATTTGATCAAATATATAACAAAGAATAGCTAATTAGGTACATAATTTCAATACCGGTTTTGTTCGGGCATGCATGATTCAAAGCTGAAATTATCTGCAGTATATTTGCTTTATTATTTTTGATGCTGGAGCCACACTAACGAACTAAACGCCGTTAATTGAAATTCAAGGAACAATAACGCCAATTTTATTGCCAAGAACGGGCACTGACGTTGAAATTGTCAAAGTGTGGCCACTCCAATAGCGCGTTAAAATTAACGTAATAATTAACGCAGTATTTATGGCGATGATTGGCATTGTTGATGTTTCCCGTTAGTGTGGCCCCAGCATTATAGATAAAACAGGAGTACCAACATGGCGGCAACGTATAATTAATTATGTCACATCCTAAATGTCAATCAATCTGTTCTGTTCTGTTTTATATGTCATGTCATTGTTTGTTTGTTTGGTTGGTTGGTTGGTTGTATTTTCTTTGTAAAAAAATATAATATTACTATTTATAAAAGTAAATTATATCTGAATTGAAATTTGGGTCAGAGAGTTGCCTAGGTAGTAGTTTTGTTTTATAGATAAGTTTTCCATATAAATACAGCATGGCCATACATCTTAAAAGAGACAAAGTGTCTTGAGGCTAGATCATCAATAATTGTCTGACGGACGGTTAGGTAGGTACTGTAACTATTCATTTTTAAATAAAATACATATAAGTTCAGAATATTCAAATTTTGACAACTTTCCCCCCATGTCATATAACATTCAATAAAAACTTATTTTCTTTTTTTCAGATCAAAAGTCTTTAAGACTTGAAGAAGTGCAAGAAAGAAGAATAAAATTAATAATAATAATTACACCTATGAGGGACAGAAAAACTAATACCTACTTGTGATGATGATAAGACAGAAGAAAACAATATTATTAGGTATTCATTCCATTCAGTCAGCCAATCAGTCAGTCAGTCAGTTGCAGCACATGAAACACAGTAAAATAATGGCAATAGTAAACTGGATGGATGGATTATAACAATAAAATTAGTGTACAGGTGGTAAACGTTGATGTGATGGATGACCTATAAAGAGAGAATAAAAATATATTTCAACATAATTTCATATATGCATTCCGTTTTTTCATTTGTTGTACTTATAACTATTTTAATTATGCATATCATGCCACCCAACCCAACCGACTCGATTGTGTCAATCTTTGTAGTAACTACCTAGGTACCTACCTACTTTTACCTAGAGACCCACTTACAGAGAGACAATATATATATATAGATTAAAATTAAATGTTGTACAGCTTCTACAGCATATACCTAGATGTCGCTATTCGCATTTAATACATAATAAATTTTTATTATTGGATTTTTGTTTTCTTCTCTACTTATACATACATACCTATAATTACTTACTTACTTACTTACTTACCTACCTACCTACCTACCTACCTACCTACCTAATAAAATACAAGTAAACACACATAAAACATTGGTGTGATCAGATAATTATTTATATATTTATCTTCTATATCAGATAGATGTCGCTATTCGCATATATTGCAGACAAAATAATAAATACATATTAGTAGATAAAAAACTATATTAAATAAGATAGTAGGTATGAAAATTGTAGAATTTTAACAATTCAAATATTAATTAAGTTAAGCAACGTCGGGCGCGGTCAGTACTTGGATGGGTGACCGCCTGGCCCGCCAAACAAAATATTAAATAGATAGGTAGGTAGGTAGGTAGGTAGGTAGGTAGGTCAACTCACCAATGCAGAGATTGAACACCATCATTCATACCTGTAAGTAAACAAACAATGTTTTTATTATTAAAAATATATTGAATTACTTTTTTAATAATAGTCTTCCATTTTTTTTTTTAAGTAGATATGTACTTATATTATTTAAACAAACTCGTCATCATTTGGTACCTAGTTAATATCTCTCAGAAGCAGGTGGAAATTCAAATAAAATATTTAAAAAAAAACACTAAAAATAGCCCCCCCTCCCCCCCTTCACCTGTGACCCAACTTATAGAAATCGGCCATGTTTTAAATATCGCGATTGGGCTGGAGTGCAAAATACAGCGTGCGCCCTTGGGCGTCGAAAAGTAGAACTTTTTATATTATATTATGGTTTTTTTTCAATCTCTATACAATATGAACCTTATGTGCGTGATGTTAAGGGTCAAAGTGTGTGTGGGTTAATTTTTTTAATAATAGTCTTTTACTTCTTTTTAAGTAGGTATGTACTTAAACTCGTCATCATTTGGTACCTAGTTAATATCCCTCAGAAGCAGGTGGAAATTCAAATAAAATATTTAAAAAAAAACACTAAAAATATATTGAATTACTAAAGCCCCCCCTCCCCCCCTTCACCTGTGACCCAACTTATAGAAATCGGCCATGTTTTAAATATCGCGATTGGGCTGGAGTGCAAAATACAGCGAGCGCCCTTGGGCGTCGAAAAGTAGAACTTTTTATATACATTATGGTTTTTTTTTCAATCTCTATACAATGTGAACCTTATGTATGTGGTGTGAAGGGTCGAGGGTCGAGGGTGTGTGTGGGGTTTTTTTTTCCCCCCTCATATATAATAATAATAATCTTTCACATATAATAGTGTTTTACATAAACACAAGAGTCTCGTCTCGTAAGAATGTTCGTGTTTACCAAACACAATTTTTAAAAAAGAAAGAAAGAAAGTTAGTTTAGTTAGTTAGTTAGTTAGGTAGGTAGGTAGGTAGGTAGGTAGGTAGGTAGGTAGGTAGGTAGGTAGGTAGGTAGGTAGGTAGGTAGGTAGGTAGGTAGGTAGGTAGGTAGGTAGGTGGGTTTTGGGGAACGCAGAAAGACCGTTCGTGTTTTTTTAAAAAGGAAACAAGTAAGTAGGTAGGTAGGTATTTATGTAAGTAGGTATGTAAGGGGAACGCTGAAAGACTGTTCGTGTTTACCTAACATCGTTTTTAAAAAGGAATCAAGTAGGTAGGTAGGTACTTACTTGAGAGTTGGCTTGCGCGACAGAGGAACTGTTCGTGTTTTGTTGTAATTTAAAAAAAAACGAATCGTCCTCGGACGAATCACCTGGCGTAGGGCTGAGTCTCAACAGATCGCAGCACGACGCTGCTCTACCGAGCACAACACCCCGCCAGGAACGGAAGTCGTCTACAGACTATTCCGAGCCCCGACATCGAACTGAGGTAAATTCGAACCTTCAGAGCCGTGGTGCACGTGTTAAACCGACCGCACCGATCTCTGCGATTCAAATGGGCTTCGACGTCGCACCTTACAATGTAAAGCGCGACTAGTAAAGTCACATTGTTTAGAGCCTCCCGACTCTCGGGGCTCCACAGTGAGCATATCCTTGCCGGATTCGGCTAGGCTGGCTTCGGCCTTAGAGGCGTTCAGGCATAATCCCGCGGATGGTAGCTTCGCACCACCGGCCGCTCGGCCGAGTGCATGAACCAAATGTCCGAAACTGCGGTTCCTCTCGTACTGAGCAGTATTACTATCGCAACGACGAGCCATCAGTAGGGTAAAACTAACCTGTCTCACGACGGTCTAAACCCAGCTCACGTTCCCTTTTGATGGGTGAACAATCCAACGCTTGGCGAATTTTGCTTCGCAATGATAGGAAGAGCCGACATCGAAGGATCAAAAAGCAACGTCGCTATGAACGCTTGGCTGCCACAAGCCAGTTATCCCTGTGGTAACTTTTCTGGCACCTCTTGCTAAAAACTCTTTATACTAAAGGATCGATAGGCCGTGCTTTCGCAGTCCCTATGCGTACTGAACATCTGGATCAAGCCAGCTTTTGCCCTTTTGCTCCACGCGAGGTTTCTGTCCTCGCTGAGCTGGCCTTAGGACACCTGCGTTATTCTTTGACAGATGTACCGCCCCAGTCAAACTCCCCGCCTGGCAGTGTCCTCGAACCGGATCACGCGGGAGTTTAACGGTGACGAGCGTTGCCGCCACGTCACCACTCTACACGCTTGGAACGAAACACCGTGCGCCCGCCGATATAATCGACCGCGCACCGCTTCCGCCCAACCGAGTAAGTAATGAAACAATGAAAGTAGTGGTTTTTCAGCGACGACCGCAAGCGATCTCCCACTTATGCTACACCTCTCATGTCTCCTTACAATGCCAGACTAGAGTCAAGCTCAACAGGGTCTTCTTTCCCCGCTGATTCTCCCAAGCCCGTTCCCTTGGCTGTGGTTTCGCTAGATAGTAGATAGGGACAGTGGGAATCTCGTTAATCCATTCATGCGCGTCACTAATTAGATGACGAGGCATTTGGCTACCTTAATAATAATATTATAAAACCAAAACGGAGTACTATTATAATTAATTTAAAACTATTTAAATAAGAATAAAATGTAACAAAAAAGTCAATAGTGCGATTCGAAACGCATTAGTACATATTTTTAGTATTAAATTAAAAAAGTACTTTGCCGCGCTAGGCCGCAAAAAGCGATTTTCTACGCCTAAACTGATTGACAAAACCTCCTTTTCAGAGCTTGTGAGGTGAAAAATGTATTTAGTAGTTTCAGAGCTATAGCACATTTTCCAAAACCGCAGATATGACTTTGTCATTCATATAAACACTATGAAAAACAAAGTTATTTTTGCAGACGAAAAATTATAGTGGCATTTTGGCAATAATAATAATAGATACTTTATTGCACACGATACAAAAACAAACGCATACAGAGAAAATGACAAAAAAGAGGAACACACAATAGGCGGCCTTATTGCTACGTAGCAATCTCTTCCAAGCAACCTTGGGTGAGAGACGAAACCTTTCATGTGCGAGTTCAACTTGCACTTGGCCGATTTTTACAGAATGTGTTTGGTGGGGTATTCATTACATAAAAATAGCATTGTAAAATACAAAATCAAAAAGTTATAAATAAAAATTCTATTGTGTCTCGTTCACTGTCTGCGAAAGTGTTAAGAAATCCCCTGGGCCCTGTTTCATAAAGCTTGATAAGTCGACAATTTGTCAGCTATGCTTTATACTTTTTTTGTCACTGATCTACGCAATTTTGACCTTTGTCATAATTGCAGAAGGTAGTTTTTCTTAAAAAGCAATCATCTAAATATATATATATTTATAACTCAAAGGTGACTGACTGTCATAGTGATCTATCAACGCACCGCCCAAACCAATGGACGGATCGGTCTGAAATTTGGCATGCAGGTAGATGTTATGACGTAGGCATCCGCTAAGAAAGGATTTATGGAAATTCCACCCCTAAAAGGGTAAAATAGGGGGTGAATGTTTGTATGAAAGTCCGTCAGTTTTGAAGTTAGGATCTTCAAATTTTGTATTTAGATTGACGATTGAAAATGAATATTTACCTGCCTCGGCGTTTTTGATTATTTCCCGCCCAAAAGGGGGATGAATTTGTTAAAGAAAAGTCCATTATTTTCAAAGTAAGAGTGTTAGGAACTTCAAATTTTGTATTTAGGTTGATAATTAAAAACTAACACTTCAAGTAAGTGTTTGTGTCGGCGTTTTTAAAAATTCTACCCCCAAAGGGGTGGAAAGGGGGACTAAGTTAAGAAAGAAAAGTCCTTTATTTTCAAAATAAAAGTCTCAAATTTTTATAAGGCTTATGGTTGGAAATTAAATAGAAATAAACAAACCTTTATTTTGTGTGTTATACAAATCAACCCCTAAGGGGGTAAAAGGGGGTAAATAATGTTAAAATCGATATGGGTGTCGTTATCGAGGTTTTGTGGGATGTTGATTAGGAAAATGGCATCGATTTTGAAGTCCGACGCGGTGGACATAATTCAACCCTTAAAGGTTTGAACGAGGACTTTCAATTTTGTTTAGAAAAAATATGCAAAATAGATATAGCGACGTTATACGCTTCGAATTATTTTTTACAATACTTCGTGACATCAAATACTTCTCCATTCGCAATTATGCATGCTAATATTATAAATGTGAAAGTGATTATTGCCTGTCTGACTGTTCCCTTTCTCGAGTAAACCACTGAATAGATTTTAGTGAAATTTGGTATAAACATAACTCGAACCGTGGAGATGGACATAGAATACTTTTTATTATGATAAATGGCACCACCACGTGACATTCTAAGTCCACGCGTAAACCTAATTCCGCGCGGATGCAACGGCATTAAAGTCCGTCATTAGTTGTATTTGAACAATAAAGAATTAATTCTATTCTATTCTACTTATATTATAAATGCGGAAGTTTGAGAGAATGTTTGGATGGATGGATTACTCTTTCACGCAAAAACTACTGAATCGATTTCGATGAAATTTGGCACACGGTAGTCTTAAAACGGCTAAACGGATTTGAATGAAATTCGGAACACAGATACTTTATAGCCTGAAGAGGAACATATGATACTTTTTTTGATTTGTCGCGTTAAAATATCTCATTCTTAAGGGAAAACATAAAAAAAAATCAATGTAGGGTAAAAAAGGCGGCGCCACATAATTTTAGAAATCCTGCTATCCTACTAATATTATAAATGTAAAAGTGTAATGTTTGGATGTTTTTTACTAAATCACGCAAAAAATGCTGAATTGGTTTATGATTTTGTAATTTTTGCATTTTTCAATGCTATTTCAATGTTGAATTTATGGTAAATTTTTAAATAGAAAAATTGGGTTTGGATGAAATTTGGGACACAGGTACTTAAGAGCCTGGAGAGGAAAATTTTATACTTTTTTGTAGCGTAAAAATCTCAAACTCCTACGCTAAATACAAAAATCGATAAGGGCTTCAATAGATGGCGCCACATAATTTTTGAAATCTTCCTATCATTTCCTACTAATATTATTAATGTGAAAGTTTGGATGTTTAGGTGTTTGGAGGTTTGTTACTTAATCACGCAAGAACGGCTGAACGGATTAAGATGGAATTCAAGACACATATTATACTTATTAGCCTGGAGAAGAAAGAAAGAAAGAAAGAAAGAAAGAAAGAAAGAAAGAAAGAAAAAAAAATATTGACACACGGATAAAAAAAAAACAAAAAAACAAGAAAAATTAAATTTAAAATTAATAGAAGGACATTGGATACTTTTGGTCGCGATGAAATCCCTTAGTCCTACGGGAAAGTAAGTACTAAAATCAATGCGGGCTAAAATATATGGCGTCACATAATCTTAGAAAATTTATTATCCTACTTTCTACTTATATCATAAAAATGTGAAAGTTTGGATGTTTGTTTGTTACTCAATCACTCAAAAATGGCTGAACGGGTTTGGATGAAATTCGGGACACAGATACCTACTTTATAGCATTGAGAGGAACATAGCTTACTTTTTGTCGCGTAAAAATCCCTATTTTCTACGGGAAAATACACTACATCGCGATAGGTGGCGTTAGTGTATTTGATTTGTGTGAGAAATGGAACGTCTTGGCAGCTGTCTCGCTCGCCAATACGTCTCTCTCTCTCTATTTCGCCGGTGATAGCGTGGCGTCATCCGCTCCAAATAAAGTTATGTACATTCATTAATTGTGCAGTTTTCTTGGAATACAACAATTTGAATTGTGGAATTAGCGTAGGTGTAAAAGAAATATATTTCTACTTTTCCTTTACTAAATCGTTCTGGACCAAGTTCTAAAGACCATGCGGGCGAAGTCGCGGGCGGAAGCTAGTTTATAAAGTTCTCTTTTTTTTAAATCCTATTACGAACTCTTTCGAGCATGTGAGAATTTATAAAAGAAAAATAACGTCACTCCTCATCCTAACATAGACCAAGAAGAATGCCTATCAAAAATCGGCGACAATTTGACAAATATGTCAGATTTTCCGATTACAGATAAGTCAGACCAAATGTTTTAAGAATCGTTATAGTAGAATTGTTGCGATAATTTGACAATTATGTCGGCTTTTCATATAGCACCAAATTCAAAGTCAAATTGTCACCTGTCACCTGTCGCTGACAATTGTAATCTTTATGAAACAGGGCCCAGAGGTATTTTTTTCTATTAATTCTTTTCAATGTACAGAATGCGATTGCTTACAGTTTTATTATAATTAACTATATGGGTATTGGAAATATTCCCGGAAACATTGGACATTTACTGGGAATATTCCCAGGAAAATTGGAAATTTTCGCCATAAGTGATAATTAACTTTTGGGATATTCATTAAGCCTTTAAAATTGCCAAAAGAATGGTTAGCATACAACAAAAAAATATTTTAATACAACACAAGCAATTTTCCCCTAAATTTCCGCTTTGGGAATATTGGGGAACGCTTCTGGGAATATTCCCAATGTTTCCAATATTCCCGGGAACGGCACATCACTCTGTGTAGGCAGCTACTAGTTTGACTCAAACCGTTTGGGTCAAACCACTTAACCGGAAAAACGGCAGGTTTTTCAAGATTTCTTCAAGAAGACTGAACCGATTTTTAAATTTCAAAAATGGGACCAACTTGGTAATAGGTACGATGTTGTAACGTTAATTTGAATAATTGCGATCGGTTCATGCGCTTTCGAGTAATCGCTGAACATACATAAAAAAAAAACAATTTAATTTTGATCAACTACTAGTGAGGCGCTGCTATTGCGTTAAAAAATCATACTTCAATGCAATAAGCGCCGCCCCCAGTGCCTCACTATCTTATTTCCATTTTGGTTGTGAATGAGCAGCCAATTGGGTAAGCCGCCATCATATAATTTCGCTATTGGCTGGCGCTTGGGCACGCATCAGTATACAGAGGCGCGCGCGCAGGCGTGAGAGCGAGCGAGAGAGCAGACGAGCATACGCTGATTTATCATCCTACAGTGCGACAAAGATTGAAGGATTATAATGAACGTGGACGGGGGCGCTGTGACGTATAGACAAGACAAGCGGTGTTAGTACCTTTTTTGCCACGTTAAATAAAGACCTTATCCCAAAGAGTAGCCATATCACACGTGCGACAAGGCTTCAAATTAACGCGGGCGGAGGCGCTCCGGAGGCTGCGCTACACAACTGTCAAAAATGACGTTTCATGTTAGTTAATTTTTTTGCCACGTTCATTATTATGCCTTGTCGCACTGTACCCTTAGCGGCTAGCGTGCACTGCCTTGCAGAATTAGAATTAGAATTAGAATTCATTTATTTGCCTTGAATAGGGTACATTACAGATGGAACATTATTAGATATATGTCGTTCATTGCCTATACAGCTATAACAATAGCATGCAAATGTCAACTGAGAAGAATACAATTTCTACAATGATTTTTAGTCAATGCATTTCTACCATTTCAACAACAAATAATTAATATCACACATCACAATAATATCACAATAACAATAATATTTAATAATCAAAATATTAAATTAATTTAAAACATGTCTAAGTAGGATACAAAATTATAATATCATTGCAACAATAATAAATATCTAAATAATAAATGTACTTAACTATAAATAACCTTCAATCCTTATAATTTAAAAACTCGTTAATAAAGTAGAAAGTGTGGTCACTGAGCCATTTATGTAGTGTTTTCTTAAACATATTGAAAGGCAAGTCTCTAATTTGTTGTGGTATCTTGTTATATATTTTAATGCACATAAAGGAGCAGTTTTTTTTAAACCTAGCACTTTTTGCGACAACATCAAGGACTAGTCTGTTTTGATTTCTTGTGTTTCTAGAATATACGTCTTGTGCTTGTTTGAAATAATGAGGATATAATTTTACAAATTTTGCTACTTCAAATATATAAAGGCAGGGGAGAGGTAGTATTTTAAGTGATTCGAAGAGAGGTCTACATGATTCATCTGTTGCTAGACCGCATATTGCTCTTATACATTTCTTTTGAGATATGAACACCCTATGTACATCTGTTCCGTTTCCCGAAACTATAAGACCTGACTGAACGTAGGCAAAGTAGGCAGTTAACGCAGTATTTTTAGTCGATGTCTTTGCTAATTTAAATAATGCGTAAGAAAATCTATTAATTTTATTACAAACATTTTCTACATGTTGTTTCCAGTCTAGTTTTTGGTCTATTTCTAATCCTAAGAACCTAACGCTATTTGCATTTCCAAGTTTTAGTCCATGATAATAAATGTCCAATTTATCTATTGAATTATTGAAATTAACAAAGTATGTCTTGTCAATATTTATTTTTCCGTCCGTAAGTCACAGCCACTTTATTTCAAAACTATGAAGATTACACAGTTTAAACTTGGTGGATAGATGTATTATGTAAACCGCTTTACGGTTTTTACACAAAAAAAATATATACTTACATGGAACGGAAACTGAAAATTATTTTTCACCTCTCACGCTCGGAAAAGGAGGATTTGTCATTCAGTTTCCGCTTAGAAAATCGCTTTTTGCGGCCTAGCGCGGTAAAGTACTTTTTAGGGTTTCGTAGCCTAATGGCAAAAAACGAAACCCTTATAGATTCGTCATGTCCGATGTATGTCACAGCACTTTATTCCAATACTATGAGGCTTACACGGTTGAAACATGGTAGGTAGATGTATTCATTTAGCAGTTTCAGAGCTATAACACTTTATAATATAATTTTGTCATTCATACAAACACTATGAAAAACAAAGTTATTTTTGCAGACGAACAATTATTATAGTGGCATTTTGGTAAGGTGTAGGTAATCGGTAGTCAAGTGAATACCTAATTTAATATAATTATAATAGAAACTTTATTGCACACGATACAAAAACAAACACATACAGAGAAAATGACAAAAAAGAGGAACACACAATAGGTGGCCTTATTGCTACATAGCAGTCTCTTCCAGGCAACCTTGGGTAAGAGACGTAACCCTTCATAAGCGAGTTCGACTCGCACTTGGCCGTTTTTAATCTCTGTTTCCGAAGGACAAGTCAGGACTTTTTGAAGTGAAAACTTCTTTAGCGACGTTGTGCACATCAGAGTTTAAAATTTTTGGAATGGGTAAAAAATGTTAAAGTCGCGTCAGGACACGTGACCCTGATCGAAAATTCGTAAGACCATTCACCGTTGACCTATTTCAAATTACATAAACTCTCACACTTGAAAGATATACGTATATTAGATAATAACAACCATTATATAAAAATCTCTCATTACTACCAACTTTCATATTGATGCCAGGTCAGTTTTAATGGACTTACCTGCCAAATCAAGTTGGTCTCCGTTTTCAACAACTTTTTAGTTGTGGTTTTCGTTTAACTAGTTGTTTTTTTGAGTGAAAACTTCTTTAACGGCGGCGGCATCGGAATTTTAAAGGAGATCAACTAATTTGGTACCGAACTGTACTGAACTGTACAGTTCCAGATTTTTTATATTATATTACGCGTAATCTCAGCATTATTTTACGTAAAAATGATAACTGTAGCTAGCAGGATAAGTCTCAAATTGAATTTAAAAGTCATTGGTAAAATAATCTATTTGAATCGATATCCATTACATAAAATAAATAAACAGTTATTTTTTTCACAAAAAACACTCTGTATTATATTCGCTATGAATCTTAAAATGACTAAAATATCTACTTTTAATAGTAGATTGTTTACCAAGGGCTGTATGACACGAACACTCTACTTTTCATTTTGAATATGAGGAAAGTAAAAACAAACAGAATATTCTAAAAAAAATTTTGTAAGGTTTCTACGATTTTAATTATTTTATAATGTAGCAAAATAAGCTGTATAGGCTTCTGTGCCTTTGCTTACATACCTTTGGTAAATAAAAGTCCAAAGAGATTACAGATATCGATTTGACATGACACCCCCTATTCTTTTTTCAAATTTATTACAGCCCTAGGGCCGCCACATATCACTTTCAACCCGCATTTTAGGCAAGTTATGAGTTACTTTCAGAATATGAGACATGAAAACGTTTTAAATGGTCACTCCAAGTCACACACAATTATTTTTTAACAACGTAATCGTTACTCAATTAAACATCGTTTTAATTCGTAATCTGTGCCATTGTCGGTAGTCGGATCTGTGTGTGCTGTCATTCTGACATCAAATGTTAAACGTGTTGATTGGTCAATTACTTGTCAAAATGACTAATATGACAAGTTTTGATTTGACATAAACCAATCAACTTATTTTGGGACCAGCAGACGCGGAGGTGGCGCCATTAATTTTCACTGTTTGTAAATGTTTAAAATCAGTGACTTATAGTCAAAGTCAAAGTCAATATCATTTATTCAGTCTAGGCTGTTACAAGCACTTATGAACGTCAAAGAAGCTACGCCATCGGTTCACAAACCCTACGGCGGGAGACCTTGTAACGAGAAGAACCGGCAAGAAATTCGTCAAGGGCTGTTTTTTTCTTCCTGTTTTATTTCATACAGAGTCGTCAAATTGAAAAGTGACCTTAACATATCAGTAAGGTCAATTTCCATCACAAAAGGAAAATACTAATTAAAATATTACATTTTATGGTTATTGTAACCGTAAACAATTTTAACTGACAAAGAAAGACTTGTCTATCATACATTACAACATTTCTTGCATTACAAGATTACTATACTGCAAGTTGTGAGGTACATACAGGTCAGTATCAATTTATTTTAGATAAAAATATTTAGGCTTTAAGCACAGCATTAAGATAAGCAGACTGAGGTAGACCCATTTCCGCTGGCGGCACCCGTTCACGTGCATCACGCATGAACCAGCCATCGCTTCGCTCAACCATATTTTAGGGAACGTAACGACCCGCCTCACACGACACCGCTGAAGAAACGTTTGAGTGAGCATGACGTACTTCAGGTACTTATGTTAAGCTGTATAAATATAAAAAAATACAATGGCAACAGCAAAAAAAGAAAGATAAAAGTGCCTTAATGTAAGACACAACACAACCTACAATGTCACTAGAAGACGCATCAGCTGGGTCACAATCTCAAAGCGTAATTAAAGTTAAAAAAATAATAAAAAAAGCTTTTATATATTTGGAATAATTGAAAACATTATTTACCTTTATTTACTCTGATCAAGCAGTGCCACGCATCTCAACTCAAAACATCATAAATAACATAAAATCAAAACAACTAAATATATTAATTAAACATTAATAAATATATTAATTTATTGTTTCTTCAGATGGTTGGAAGGTAAAGACAGGTTAAGTAGTATTTGTTGTTAGGGCTTCTAACATAACTTGATTGATGAATAAAAAATGAGACTTGCTTTGAAAAATATAATGAATGTAAAAAAATGTTTGGTACATGAAAATTGGTTGACAGTTTCGTTCGCGTAGCAGAGCAAAGTGACGGCTCGATTGGCGCCAATCGGTGACGTCTATCTATCAAAGGCGCGGCGTTTCGTTCACGCATTGGAGGTGTGAACATCGTCCCGGACGTTGAAAGTTAGCTTTCAAGAGCATCATCAGTGGTGGTGGGTTTTGTCGGCAAAAAACACAACTTGTTAACCGCTCTTCGTACGACGCCCTTTGAAGTCGTTACATCGGCAACCCTGCCGACGCCATCCGTTCCAGGATACAGGCGGGCCACCCGTCCAAGGCACCACTGCAGCGGCGGCAGGTTATCTTCCTTTAAAATTACAATATCCCCGCAGGTTAGCTCCCGCTGAGGCGTGCGCCACTTCGTGCGCTGCTGCATTTCTGATATGTACTCCCGGCTCCATCGCTCCCAGAAGTTTTGGCGTATCCTCTCGACCAGCTGGTATCTGTTGGGTCTGGTGACATTCACAGGCTCTGTAGGAATCGACATTAGTGGTCTCCCGATAAGAAAATGGCCTGGGGTCAGAGGAGAGGGATCGGTACAGTCGGACGAGAGAGGAGATAGAGGACGCGAGTTAAGGATTGATTCAATTTGTGCAAACAGTGTTGCCAACTCCTCAAAAGTCAAGGCAGCATTTCCAGCCACACGTTTTAAGTGATGTTTAGCTGATTTGATACCAGCCTCGAATATTCCTCCGAAATGTGGAGAATAGGCCGGGCTGAAAACAAACTTAATTTCTTCGCTACTCGAGTATTCATAAACTGATTGGCGGCTGGATTTCAGTACTCTACCCAGTTCATTGCTGGCTCCTAAGAAATTCCTACCATTATCACAATAGATTTCATAGGGCTTACCTCTACGTGCTACGAATCTCTTAAGGCATAGGATAAAGGCTTGAGTACTCAAATCGCTGACAACTTCTAAATGTACAGCCTTTGTACTTAGGCACACAAATAGGCATAGATAACATTTACTGATACGATTACCACGCCCCTTCTTACTGCAAATCATGAACGGCCCAGCAAAGTCAACCCCAACCGAATGGAAAGGAAAGGCAGCGACAGTTCGAGCTTCAGGTAAGTGTCCCATAATGGGTTGTACAGTAACCGCTCGCAAACGAGTACAAGTAACGCATTTTTGTACTATACTACGAGCTAGACGTCTACCCCCAATCGGCCAGTATTTGTCTCGCACTGAAGCTAGAGTTAATTGAGGGCCAGCGTGAAATAATCTCAAATGTTCATGCATCATTATAAGTTCTGTTAAACTATGTTTGGCATGTAAAATAACTTGATGTTTTTTATCAAAATCATAACTCGAGTTTGTTAAGCGACCGCCTACTCGGGCGATCCCGTCTGAATCAATAAAAGGCGTTAAATCTAATAATTTACTCTTTCTATGTAAACTTTGACCCTGTTTAAGAGCCCCAATCTCACTAGAAAATGACTCAGACTGACAAAATTTAATTAAATGTTTTTGCGAATAATTAATTTCGATTATATCTAATGGACCAGACAATTTTTGTTTATTTTTATTGCAATTGTTAATAAAGCGTAAAACGTAAGCGAAACTTCTAACCAGCCTTAAGAAATTTGAGTATCTACTAAAATTAATTAAAGGCTCATTTAAACTTGGACAATTAGTTAATAAAGTATGTACTTTCAACTCGGGCAATTTTTGTGACGTGTATGAATGCTGTGGCCACTCAGATTCGCTGTCCTTGAGAAAGGAAGGACCTTCCCACCACAAACGTGAAGAAGCTAAATTCTGAGGGTCAACTCCCCTAGATGCGAGGTCAGCTGGGTTCATACTTGTGGGTACATGTCTCCACTGAAAGCCAATGTCAACTTATTAATTTCATTAACTCTATTGCATACAAAAGTTTTTAAATTTTTAACATCTGTTTTTAGCCACCCTAAAACAATAGTTGAATCAGTCCATATAGTTTTATTATTAAGTTCAAAACGAAAAGATTCTATTACCTTTGCACATAACCGTGCCCCTAATAACGCCCCTAGTAATTCTTTTCTCGGTATAGTGGTACACCCTAGGGGACAAACCCTAGCTTTACCACACAAAAGCCTAACAGTTACTTCTTGACGTTCGTTTATTGAACGTAAGTATACACATGCAGAAAATGCAACTTGCGAGGCGTCCACAAAGCAGTGCAATTCTGTAAATACTGGAGCTTCACATAAAACCTTTCTATTGATTTTTATATTTGTAATAAAATGCAAATTATTTATAAAATTTAACCAATCACACATAAGTTTCTCAGGTAAAGGATCATCCCAACCTAACTTTTCGATCCACAGTTGTTGTAAAAATATTTTCGCCTTTATAACAACAGCACAAATAAGTCCTAGCGGATCAAATATTTTACAAGTTGTAGAAATGACTAGCCTTTTTGTATATTGCAAGACAATTTCAATATTAGCTGAAAATTTAATAATGTCATTTTTAGGACAGTAATTTAATCCTAACACACTTGACTCTTTAGTTAAGTCCACTAAATCGCTAATTGATTCCTCATTAATAAATGCTTGTGAACAATTTGTCCGAATTTTTCTTAATGGGAAACATGCGGACTTTAATACATCGTTGACGTGTTTATATATATATTTTAGTTCACTTTCTGTCTCTGCCCCCGTGTTTAAATCATCAATGTAGAAATCATCTTTAATAATATTTGAAATTAATTTATCATTGCATTCGTTTGCTAATTGTAATAGACATCTTGTACTTAAAAAAGGAGCACTGGCTGTACCATACGAGACAGTAAGTAGTTGCAACGTTGTAATGTCTTTGACCTCGGACAGATTCGAATCTTTCCATAAAATCAACTGGAGGTGACGTTGAGAAGGATGTAATAAAATTTGTCTATACATTTTCTCAATGTCACCCAATAAAACAAATCTATGTCCACGGAATCTTAATAAAATTGACAGTAAATCACTTTGAATAACCGGGCCTACAGCCTGGATACCTATCGTTCAACGATTTGCCCGAAGAGGTTTTCACTGAAGCGTCAAACACCACCCTTAGCTTAGTTGTCTCACTCTTATTTCGAGTGACACAATGATGGGGCAGGTAATTACCACTCTTTGGACGGTCTATTTCGCATAAATGACCTAAAGTTTTATATTCATTTATAAATTTGAAGTATGATTCCTTAAGTTGCGGATTTTTATTTAATTTAATATCTAAATTTTCAAAACGCTTCTTAGCTAAATAAAAAGAATCACCTAAATTACTTTCAGATTCTTTCAGTGGCATTTTAACACAAAATCGTCCGTCCTCTAGACGGGTTGTGTTTTCTAAAAAATGATCCTCACAAAACTGTTCCTCTAAAGACAAAGTTTTTACCTCTGATGGCAGTTCATCAACTTGCCAGAATTTTTTAATATTTCTATCTAATTCGGCTAAGCTCAGATTACAATAGACCTTCGCCCTAGGCTGATTAATACCTACTGGGCCGGCTATCAGCCACCCCAGCTCTGATTCTTGTAAAGTAGGCATATTACAACCTAACTTTATTTGATTAGTCCCTATTATATTCCAAAACACGTCAGCCCCTAAGAGAATATCAATAGAAGAGGGCTTGAAAAAAGTAGGGTCTGCTAATCGAATATTGCCCGGTATACTTAACTGCTTAGCATTTATTTCAACTCCGGGTAATGTACCTGTAATCGTAGGTACTACTAGGCACGAAATTTGAGTACTATATGGAGACAAAAGTGATTTTATTATCACTTTACAACTTCCAGTAATATCGCACTTAACATTATTAAGGCCACAAACACTTAAACTTTGTTTTGATTCTTGACGTAACCCTAACTTAATAAACATATTTTCTGTTACAAAAGACGACTGACTGCCGGTATCTAATAATGCCCGCACAATAACGCTCGTATTATTTCTTTCATTAACTAGTTCGACCCGCGCGGTACACAATAACGTGTGAGTCATCGTCACAGCTGATAAGGCGACGGGCCCAGCGGCGGCGCCCGCGCTAGATGCGCTGAGTGCGCTAGATGCGCTGAGTGCGCTAGGCAAAACTTGTTCTAATTCATGCACGGGCGGCGGCGGCGCCGATTGCTTATGCAGCAAAGTGTTGTGTCTGCCTTTGCATAATCTACACAAACCTTTTAATCGACACTGATAAGCATTATGCCCACCACGTAAACAAATTGTGCAAAGTTTCAAATTGGATACTTCGCGTGCCCTTCCGTCTACATCCAATTCTTGAAACTTAGAACATTCATGGAGTAAATGATTCTTATTGCATAATACACACGATGAATAACGTTTAGTATTAGTGTCTGACGAAGCAAAAAATGATTTAATGCTTTTATTATGGAGGTTTGACCTTGGCTCGAACTTTTCGCTTCTATTATAATGAGTTGTTTCCAAAATATCAGCTCGGTTACGTAAAAAGGTATAAAAATCTTCTAAAGTGGGTAATTCTACTAAACTATTTTTATGTTCCTCCCACTTCCTATTCGTATTGGAATCTAACTTTGCTGAGACAATAAATATCAAAAGTACATCCCACTGTTCAGTGGGAAGTCCTAGTGATTGCAAAGATTTTAGGTTTTTAGATAAGTGATCAATCAAATATCGCAGTGCCTTAAAAGATTCTCTAGTCATAACGTCAACACTCATTAATGACTTTAAATGATTGTTTATTAAAATATTTTTGTTGTTGTATCTGTCACACAGCAACTGCCAAGCATTGTTATAATTATTAGCGGTAAACTCTATTGATCTTATTACAACGGATGCTCCACCTTCTAAACTAGACCTTAAGTAGTGGAATTTATGTGATAATTTTTAATCAAGTAAATATACTAGAAAAAAGCAACTTGTCTCATGTCGCCCTGACGGGTTGCTTGAGACAAGTTGCTTTTTTCTAGTATATTTACTTGATTAAAAATTATCACATAAAAATAGCATTGTAAAATGCAAAATTAAAAAGTTATTAGTGGAATTTATTTATTAATGGTATAGATTCATTTTTATTAATTAATGAATCAAAAGTGTCCCGGAATTCTAGCCACTTTAAATAGTTCCCATCAAACTTTGACAAATTGATAGTTGGTAGTTTTATTGAATTGAAGGGATGTGAACAATGTGAACCCGCAACACTTTCGATGGCATTTATTTCTTTAGCAGATGAAGATGTTTCAATCAATTCTTGTGCAGTGGAAATAAGAGAGAAAAACTGAGTTTCTAATGTGTCTCGCTCAGTCAGTTGTTCATCAGTATTCGTCGCGAGTAATTCAATTTCAGTTTGTAAATTGTTAAAGTCAGAAAGTAATTCTTGGAATTTTTCCACTCGCATTGATAAATCTCTAATTTGAACAGTGGTAACTTTACTAGAACTCAATTGACTCAAATTATTGACATGGTCTTTAAATTTAGTTAATCTACCTTTTATAATACTACGTTTTTTAATTAACTCCTTAAGAGCAGCTTCCATGGCACACTATTAAATGAATACAAATATGAGTAGCAACGAACTAGGTAGAAACAAAAACTCAAACCTCTCAAAGCACTGTTTAGTACTTTAATCCAATCACCTATGCAGCGCTCGTGCTGAGCACAGTTCGGGCAGCGAAGGAGCACCGACAGCGCCAGCCGGACACGGCTTCGACGCCTCGAAAATGATAGCTGGTTCTCACTGAAATAGTCGGCAAATACGTATGAGAACAATTTTTTTTATTTTATAATGTAGGTAGGTAGGTAGTTAAAGGTCACAGTTTTACTGAGTGATTTAATCACTATGGAATATAAATAGTTGCAATAGTGAAATGCGTATAGAATAAGTTAAATAATTGGATTAAGTTTGCTTGAAGTGCAAATTAAAATATAGATTGAGAATTGGGTCGGGAAAATATTGTAAAAAAAATGTTGCAAGGGCTTTTACTGCGCATAGGCCGATGTGCAAATGTAAGATAATACGCTTTAGAATAAATTATTGTAGCTAGATACTATCTTAACACACCGGAGCGGCAAGCTGCTTACACAAATCGAATTGGAAAGACGGGAAATTACAGAAAGGATTTAGGCCAATACTTCCCTCGGGAGAACCAACCAAATGTCTAGAGCTCCTCAATACTCCTTGGTCACCATCAAAGTCGGCAGTGAAGTCAGCAGCGCCCAGTAGAAATCCTTTTTTTCCTTAGCGTCTTCTTTGAGCGGTAGGTAGGTAGGTACTCGAAGTAATCCGAAGATTGTAGTAGTTGCTCCCAGCAACTAATATTTTACACGGTCGCCAGATGTTAGGGCTTCTAACATAACTTGATTGATGAATAAAAAATGAGACTTGCTTTGAAAAATATAATGAATGTAAAAAAATGTTTGGTACATGAAAATTGGTTGACAGTTTCGTTCGCGTAGCAGAGCAAAGTGACGGCTCGATTGGCGCCAATCGGTGACGTCTATCTATCAAAGGCGCGGCGTTTCGTTCACGCATTGGAGGTGTGAACATTGTTTTTATTGTTTTCCAAGAGTGTTAAAAGTGTTTTAGATATTAATTACAAAAAAAAAACAAATTTCACTGAAATTCTTTTCTTATTTTTTTTTACATTTTAACATTAGTTATTAATAAGTCCACTAGTTATCAAATCCAGTTATAAACAATAAAAATGCTTATTTAATAACGATTAACATGACATAGCTATGTTGTTGTACAGAGAACTTGGTATCTGTACCAAAGCTCCATAGACAGTGGTTGTTCTCCTTTTTGGGATGGATAAAATCTAATATATAAAATTCTCGTGTCACAGTTTTCGTTCCCATACTCCTCCGAAACGGCTTGACCGATTCCCATGAAATTTTGTGAGCGTATTGAGTAGGTCTGAGAATCGGCTACTATCTATTTTTTATCCCGAAAGTCCACGGGAGCGAAGCCCCGGGGCACAGCTAGTATTATATAAAAATATATGATAAAAAATATTTTTCGGAACCCTCGGTGCGCGAGTCCGACTCGCACTTGGCCGGTTTTTGAAGTGAAAACTTCTTTAGCGGCGTTGAGCACTTTTTCTGTAATGGGTATAAAATCTTAAACTCGCGTCAGGACACGTGACCTGATCGAAAAAGCGTAGGACGGATGGAGAATGTTGAGGTGACAGGTTGACTATGGTCTCGGTTGCTTAGCGACAGACTGTTGATAATGTCTTTTACTTGTCTCTTGTTTTATTGTCAATATATATTTTTCGATTCTCTATAATAACTAATGTTTTCTTATATCTTATTACCTAACTTAACGTTCACTTTAATATGGTTTGTCATGTTTGTGTACGATAGCGCAATAAATGAATATTGTATTCTACCACATAAATGATAGTACTTTTATACTGATAAAGCAATTGGTGCAAAATTATTCCCTAACCATTCCAAAATATCAAACATGCTCAACGTTAATAATCAAGTTTTCACTTCTGCCGGCACTCCCGGAGTGCAACCCGTCTTTTTTTTTTTTACATCTAGTCTTCTCATTCATTCGATTTCTGGCTTTTATGCCTCTCGTACTTTTATTTTACATTCTATATCTTTCTTTCACCCATCCACATTCTTACTATAACTGGCGGGGTAGCCAGCCTAGCATGTGCTCTTAGTCTTCCGCCCGCGACTTCGTCCGCGAGGAATTAGGTTATTACGCGGATTTAGGATGTCGCGTGGTGGTGCCATCATCATCGTCTCGGCCACCTTACACCCACTGCTGAGTGAAGGCCTCCCCCAAGGATCTCCACGACGATTGGTCCTGCGCTACCCGCATCCAGCGGCTTTCCGTGACCTTCACCAGATAGTCGGTCCACCTTGTCGGGGGCCTACTGACGGAGCGTCGGCCGATGAACGGTCGCCATTCCCGATAACATTTCCGCCCCAACGGCCTTCGATTCTTTTCGCTATGTGTCCCGCCCACTGCCACTTCAGCTGAGCAATCCTTGGTGCGATGTCGGTTACTTTAGTTCTCCTACGGATCTCCTCATTTCCCTCTTCGAGTATAGCCATCTCCATTGCACGCTGGGTGACCTTGGGCCTTCTTATCAGACCCATAGTTAGCGACCACGTTTCACTACCGTATGTGTGCCATTTATCAGCATTTATCAGATTAAAATGTATTTTAAGTCCATCTCCACGGTTCAAGTTAAGTCCATACCAAATTTACCAAAAATCAATTCAGCGGTTTACGCGTAAAAAGAAACAGACAGACAGACGTGCAGTCTCTCTTTAGCATTTATAATTTAAGCGCATGGATAACTTTGAATGAAAAAGTAGTAGAAAATGCTCCAAAGCTATCGCGATCAAAGTCGCTATGTCTACTTTACAATACTTTTCTATACAACATTTGAACCCTTTTCTTAAACCATTAAATAAAGATTCATGTCCATCGCATCGGACTTCAAAATCGATGACATTTTTGCAATCACCGATAAAACCTCAATAACGACACCCATAACGATTTTAATATTATTTACCCTCTCTTACCCTTTAGGGGTTGATTTCTTGAGAGGATTTTTATATTTAAGTTCCAACCATAAACCTTATAAAAAATAAGTGACTTTTACTTTGAAAATAAACCCTAAAGGTTAGAGTAGGGGTTCGAATGTTCTAGGAAAATAATATAAAACTGATATTTTCACTTGAAACTTCGTAGGAGTAAGTTCTACGGGGACGAGTTACTAAGCTCTTTGGACCCACATTTGTATAATACAAGTATAAATACTAGCCACCGCCCGCGACTTTACTCCGTGACTTTCAACATTAAATGGACAACCATATTAATTACGCGAACGAAGTCGCGGGCAAAAGCTAGTTTTTGATATGAGAGAGAGAGAGAGAAAGAGAGGAGAAACATTTTATTGACCAAAGAAACAACACAATTACAAACATAACAACAATACGAAAATGTAAAAAAAAACAAGACAAATCAATGGTCAAATTAGGTCCTGCCTCAGCTTTGTGTTGATATAAATCAAGAAGACGATAAGAGATGTTATGAATCTGGTACCTAGAGAGAAAGATTACTCGTCTTGAGTTGACATGTTTAGTTGTCATTACTTTTCGTCACTAGAGGGCACTAGTTTTTATTGCTGAATCACGCTAGGTCTTGTTCACCAGAGTAAATTCAAAACACCCAAAATTTTCTTTCTGCGCCACGCCCCTCAAGGGGGTGGTCGCCTTAGATAGAGCTGAATTACTTTTTCATGAGTAAAAGCGACTACCAGGTGGTGTTTAGTTTAGTCAGTAGGAGTCTGACATAACCTTCGACACAGCCGGCTGTGGGGTATCCAATGCAGGATTCACCACCTCCCTCCCCCGCGTCCGGAGGGGTGCCCTTAACTCGGAAAAGGCAAAAAAAAAGAAAAAAACTTTATTTCATAGAGAAATGAATGAATCAATTTGTCAAAAGCGACACTGTTGTGTTGTGGTCTTTGTACGGGTACACCTTAACTACACCTGAAATCAGACCTGGCACTTTAGAGAAAAAAATCGGCCAAGTGCGAGTCGAACTCGCACATGAAGGGTTTCGTCTCTCACCCAAGGTTGCCTGGAAGAGACTGCTACGTAGCTATAAGGCCGCCTATTGTGTGTTCCTCTTTTTTCACATTTTCTCTGTATGTGTTTGTTTTTGTATCGTGTGCAATAAAGTTTCTATTATTATTATTGCCAAAATGCCATTATAATTTTTCGTCTGCAAAAATAACTTTGTTTTTCATAGTGTTTGTATGAATGACAAAAAGTGCTATAGCTCTGAAACTACTAAATAAATTTCGTTCAAACCAAATTTCGTTAAAAGTTTTTATAAAGATCTACATCATATATATTTTTTTGATTTTTCACTTTCTAAGTTTATTTTAAGTAGTAGTCGATTTTAAAAGTTAGAGGGGGGGCCGCACATTTTTCCACTTTGGAAGTGTATAACTTTCAAACGGTTGACTTGAGAAAAAACTGTTTTAGAAGCCTCAATGTAATTTTTAAAGATCTATCTAATGATATCCCACACGTATAGGTTTGATTGAGGATGCAAGCTTGGCCTGCGGAGTGCCTCAAGGTTCTGTGCTTGGGCCTACTTTATTTCTTATTTATATTAACGAGCTCTGTAATATAAACCTCCAGAATACAAGTGTCTTCTCATACGCAGACGACACAGCCATTGTGATAACGGGTAACTCATGGGACTCTCAAAAGAGACGCTGAATCTGCACTTTCTGTTATTGCTCTTTGGTTAAGAAATAATTTGCTTTCGTTAAATTCTAAAAAAACTAATTTCATCTGCTTTACTATAAATAGTAGAACCCAACCACCGGCCGATTACAATATTAAAAAACACAACTGTGAAAAACAGTACAACGGTAACTGTAACTGCCCGGTTATAGATAAGGTTGCGTCTTCTCGATATTTGGGAATAATGATTGACGATAGGCACTCTCAAATCGACTTAATTTCCTGCAGAATAAGGATGCTTATTTGGATTTTTAAAATGCTAAGGTATTCTGCTAGTGAAGAACTGAATAAAAACATTTATGTTGCCTTGGCACAGTCCCTTATAATTTACTGTATCCCGGTTTGGGGTGGTGCGTCCAAAGTAAAATTTCTAGATGTTGAACGCGCTCAAAGACTTCTCTTAAAAGTCATATGTTTCAAGAAACTTAGATTCTCAACTCATAGTCTTTACTCTATAACCAACTTATTAACTGTGCGACAATTGTATGTCTTGCTCACAATTCTAAAGAAACACAAATCACTCCCTATTGTTCCCACTATTCTGACAAAGAGACGTAAAAACACTCTTGCCAAAAGAAATAAATGTAAAACGTATTTTGCTAAGCATCAATATAAACACCAATCATCTCACTTATATATTATTGCAAATAAATTTCTAAGTATTTACACTAAAACAAGTTTTACATGTAAACGTTTGTTGATTGAATGGTTAAAAAAATGGACTACGAGGAAATAGAAAAATTGATTGTACATATTCAGAAGTAGAAAATTAGATAATTACCTAGAATAATATATAACACAAAGAAATAGTATAAAACACATACACACACACACTCACACCCATGCGAGAACCTGTAGAATCAAGAGTGAAACTTAATGTAAGTAATTAATTATATATACCTAGATAATAAGATATTTGAAAATATGTCTTAAGTATAAAATAACTGATATTGATACGCGAGAGCGATCTCTCCTGGCACAAGTGTTTTCACACTTAAAAGGAGGAATCAACCTCAATTTATTGTTAAAGCTTTATGTCTGATAATAAAACATTTTTCATTTTCATTTTCATTTTCATCTTTCAAACAGTTGATTTTGAGAAAAAACTGTTGTGTTGTGTTATTCGTGTGAGGACACCTGAACTTCACCCTCGTACAAAGTGTCATCGATATTAGACCCGGCACTTTTCCAAAAAGCGCTTCTTTAGTAGTACTAGAATTTTGCTACATTTTTCTTTGTGCATGAGCTAATAGCAAAAATGTAAATATACTTGTGTGAGGACTCCTCAATTTCACCCTTGTGCAAAGTGGCATCGAAATTAGACCCGGCACTTTTAAAAAAAGCAGTTCTTTAGTAGTACTAGAATTTTGATACATTTTTTTGTCTATGAACCAATGGCAAAACTGTTGTGATATTTGTCTGAGGACAACCCAACTCCACCCTCGTGCAAAATGGCATCGAAATTGGACCTGGCACTTTTGAGGAAAATTGTACTTTAGAAGTATTACAATTTTGCAACATTTGTCTCTGCCTATGAACCAATAGCAAAACTGTTGTGATATTTGTGTGAGGACACCTCAACTACACCCTCGTGCAAAGAGGCATAAAAATCTGGCCCGACGCTTTTAAGTAAACCGGTACTTTAGAAGTACTAGAATTTTGCTATATTTTTGTTTGTCTATGAACCTATGAAGAAGTGATGTCTATGAAGGAACGTTTCCTTTCCGGAAAATGAGCTAACTAAATAATTTAAGGTTGGTTGTTTCTCTCCAGGGCCCATAGATTTTTCCCACCCTGTATATTCGCTACAAAGAACTTTGGCCTCAAGTATAGTATTACAAATTGTTTACTTACTAATATTAACTTAATAATAATACTACCATATGGTAAATTTTAAATAGAAAAATATTGGAAAAAATTAACTCGGCCACAAGTGATTTTGAGAAAAAAGAGCATTGGACCGGATTTCCAAAGGTCGCGGATTCGATTCCCGTCTGAGAATTCACTTGTGGCCGAGTTAATTTTTTCCAATATTTTTCTATTTAAAATTTACGATAAGTATAAAAATAGCATTGAAAAATGCAAAAATTACAAAATCATAAAATAATACTACCATTTTTAAGACTGGAATAAAATGTAACAAGATCTTAAACGACGTGATCGAGAGTGGTCGCGTGTACAGTGGTGCTGCGAAATAATATTCGAAATAAATTAAATTTATAGTACATTATTTCGCCTCGGCCCACATACGTAAGGCCTACAGTGCCTAGTTGTGGCCAAGGCTTGTATAGTACTTTTCTCAAATAATGCGCGGAAGTTTAAGCCCTCTAAGCCTTATGCCGCAAAGGAGATGGCTAAGCAACTGCCCATAACATGTATATTAATGTCTTACTAAGGCGTAACATTAAAATATTCATATTTTAATTATTTCGAGTTCAATATTCATATACCACTTTAATGAAATAATCAATTTATTAAAAGATTTCAAGTTGGTTTTGATGTTTTTGTTTGACAAGAAGAATGTCCGTATTACGAGATCGGTGGGCAACAAACCTTCTTTTATTTTATATTTGTGTAAACTAAAACAACTAATATTAGAGAATTATGTTTATAAATAATTAAAAAAATATGATTTTCTACATTTTGTTTTTTCATAACAGATCACCGAAATCACAAAATAAGTAATAAGTTTGGTGGACCTATACAATTAACGAGCATCCGTATATGATACGGCTACGTTCAGACGGCATTATTTTACCCGAAAACCACAGACTAGTTTCTTTTTTTATTAAAAAGAGCAGTGGCAGTAGAAAATACTTGTACACACTCCATGTGAGAAAATATCGTGTTTAAGAAATATTTTTCACGTCAACTTCCGAATTTGTCACCTAAGAGGCCGAGTCTGGCTGCTTTTAGAAAAAATATTGCCTTGAACGTAGCCTTGAATATTGCCTTCAACCTGACAGACGGAGGAGTTTTTTCATGATTTTATTTTCAAGATTTTAACTGTTTCAAAAGTTCCTGAAAGTTGTTTCATACGAAATACAAATTTTTCGCTATCCAGTATTATATATTACTAGGTTGAGTGTAAATACATTGCTAGCCAGTCGTCCATACAAAAGCCATCTCCTTTCCGCAAATTTTCGAAACTCCTACGGGAATCAAAACCTACAAGGTACGACCGAGAGAGAAATTTTACTTTTTTAATATTTTTAAGTTTTTTTTTGAGTCGGAGGTTTTTTAAATTTTATTTTTATTTCATCCATTTTAAATTACACACAAAATTTTAAAAAAAACGCAATGAAATCGTTTGATCCGTTTAGGCAACACTACGAATATTTATGTACAGAAAGACAATTTTTTTGCCACCATTTTGGTTTTTTTGTGCTGCACCTAAATTTGCCCAGGGTGTACATTATTTTAGTCAAAGCGCCACCTTTGTATCTTTTACTGTTTCGGCAGGCAGTTGACTATCTCCATAAATGGCCGGATGGATCATCAAACGTGGCTAAGAACCATCTCGATTAATTTAGCTTTCAATAAAAAAAAACCGCATTGAAATCGCTTGATCCGTTTAGGCTCTACGAATATACGTACAGACAGACAGACATAGGCTTCAAACTTATAACACCCCTTTGCGCTGCGTCGGGGGTTAAAAATACAATGAAACTGTAAACTTAATGATAACTAACAGTTGAAACTGTACATAGACAATAAATAAAACTGAATTTAATTCAATTCAATTCAATATATTTATTGCGATAACTGTGTACAATTTTTTGCAGATAACATTGCAGATTTGTAGGTAACAACAGTATACCCAAGCATGCAATATTTACCATAGGTAGGTAGGTAGGTTCTGCATTAGGATGTTTTAAAAACAGCTCGACCGTTGGGTAGAAAATCACGGAAATCAGTCTCTTTTATTAAAACTACCACGTCACCAATTTGTGGTTGTGGAACTTGAAAAGACCTCCTTGATAAGACATTTATATCGGCTAAACTGTACATTACGGACCCACGAGTTGGAGGTTCACAATTTTTCGTTGTAAAGGTTTATTTATAAGAAGTAATTCAGCAAAGGCGCAACACTAGCAAACTTATAGTTTTCGAGAAAAAAATCTTAAAGTTTTATATTTTTTTCGTAATATCTCAAGGATCTGACATTATTTTGACAGATTTCTGTTTTTTTTTTCTTGATTGAAGTCTATTAGATACAGGAATTTTGTCATACAGCCACAGACAATACTGAACTGTTGTTGTTAATAACGCACAATATTGATTAACTGTTACAATTATTGAAGAAAAATAATAAAATTATTCTTATATAAACATACTATAATATTTAAAGCTAAATTAAAAATAATCAAGTAAAGGAATTCTCAAGAATATTTAATAATATTTTTTCCATTTCGAGAAACGAAACGCAAAAACGCCATGCTCGGATTCCGCTATTCTGTCTGCGGTGTCTGCCTGAAGAATTGAATTGAGTGAAGTGCAAGTTTTGGACTCGAATGAGCCGCTTGTTACGGCCTCTTCTTCAGTGCCCCCCAGTGCCCAGTGATACTCTAGTGAGCCGCTTGTGGACACTTCTTCAGTGCCCAAGTGATAGACTCTAGTGAGCCGCTTGTGGCTACTTCTTCGGTGCCCCGTAGTGTACAAGTGTTGGACTCTAATGAGCCACTTGTGCTCTCGTCGTCCGCGTTGGAAGAACCGGTTGCTGGTCCCAACAACCTAGCTGGCCCTAGTGGGTTAACTTCTTTACCCCACTCGGCAGCTAGCAGAATGGCAAACTCCATCATGCCAGATCTACCAACTATATCTGAAGACCAATTGGAAGCACCTTCAGCTACTGGTTCATCTGGGAGACGAGTTCATAATTACGCGGAAGAAATCAGGTTAGTAGAGATATTATAGCAAAGATTTAAATCAAATTAGTGTTGATTAGTTCGAAATTGGTAACAGAACCGAATTAGTCAACCCCGACTCCACGTGGTACTAGTATGCCCTACCCCAAGAGTGTTTATAAAAGCCCGGAGGCGCGGAGGGAGAGCAGCCCCCGCCCGCTGTAACAAACTGCAGGCACCATGCAAGCCGAAGCTGCGGAGGTGAGCATGGAGTGCCTGTGGTTTGTTACGCAAGGGAGTAGGGGCTGCACTTCCCGCAGCGCCGGAGACGTTCAGAAATCTTTAATTTGTTAACAACTTTAATAGCTTTGGACTCAAAAGGCAAGAATGCATTTACAATACAATACATTACTTCAACTTAAATTTTTTTGCTATGATGGCTGCGTCTCGTTTTACAATACATTACAATTTGTTTTCTAATTGTTTCAGATCAATGTGGAACGGGAAAAAAATTTGGAAACTGATGATCTGGAAAAAGAACTGGAAACTGGTGACCAATGTGTGCAATTTGCTGAAGCAATAAATGCAATAAATGATTATATATTAACATATTTTAATGTTTCATTTACTTACCCCTAGTAAAAAATAACTGTCAGTTTAGATATGTAACTTTATCAATTTAGAAGTACATGGTAGTGTTGAGTGGCTTCCCCACTTTTATGCCCTTTTATTTAATTTTATTTTAGAGGGGGGAATAATGCATTTTACATTTAAACCCTATTTATAGGGGTAGTATGAGGGTGGAGGGTGGATTTTGGGGGAGAGAGGGGTAATGTGAGGAGGAGGGCGGAATAAGATTTGAGTTTTAGGGTGCCTACCCCCAAATTTCCCCCCCCCACCAAATTTAAAAATGCATAAAATGTTACTTTTTCTTGCCTCCGAACCTCAAATTTCAATCTCAAATATCTCAGGAACTATGCATTTGCTACGGTTGGGAGTTGGTGGGGGGGTAGGGGGGACGCCCCCCTCCCCCCCACCACCCCCACCCCCCCTAAAATCGTGGGTCCGTAATGTACAGTTTTACCTTTATATCTAACGAGCAACCCGTGTGCGCATAATGCGCAAAAAACACATTTTTTATATTCAATTTAAAAATCCATTAAATCCGGTTTAAATCGCTCTAGATTTGAGTTTTTGCTAAATTTCTCGACTTATCCGACCACTTCAGACAAATACCTTTCTAACGGTGTATTGCACTTGATTGTGCGACTTTTAGTTTAGGAGGAGAAGCGGCTTCACTGCCGTATTATATATATAGATGTATTATTGAATTCTAATGCACTAGTAAGCATTAAATCAACACAAAGTCCTAATCGTGTGATTTGTTTCATATCTTTCCTTGTTAGGGTTTCGTAGCCTAAAGGCAAAAAACGAAACCCTTATAGATTCGGCCAAACCGATGTATGTCACACCCTTTTTATTCCAAAACTATGAGGATTGCACAGTTGAAAAGAAAGTGAAATAGTAGATTGTTTACCAAGGGCTGTATGACACCCATAACAGTCGAGTGTTTTGGCGCCCGAACGAAGTGAGGGCGCCGATAGTTCGAGACTGTTATGGGTCCATACACCCGAAGTAAACACTCTACTTTTCATTTTGAATATGAGGAAAGTAAAAACAAACAGAATATTCTTAAAAAAATATTTAATAAGAAAAATGTTACAAAAATAAAAACACCTAAAAATTTACTAAAAATTAATGGTTTGAATCGTACAATTACTAAATGATAATGAAATGTTTTTCCCAGGGTATTCACATTAGATATAATTTTTTGCGATATTTGAGTATCATTAAAAGGTATATCGGTATATGTCGGAGAAGGTCTTGGTTCTGTCACTGGTATATGTAGAAGATATTGTCGACGCCGCCGCCGACGCCGCCGCCGGCGCCGCCGCCGGTAGGTTGGTGACCACTGAAAAATACGGTAGCGTTTCTTTGGAAGTACCTGGGCGAGGCGAAGTAGGGCGTAACTTTGTAGTTTCTGTGATTTTGCTATAAATTTTAGATTTATTCTGAATTGAGTCTTCTATGTAGCCTTCGGCGACAGTGCTCGACTTCCAGCCACCATGTCTCTTGAGCATTGTCAAATCGGCTCCAGAGTCTGCTAACAATGTAGCAGATGTGCGTCTAAAGCAGTGCCCAGTATACAGACTAGGATTTGGTATATTAAGAAATGTTGCTATTTGTTTAGGCATACAAGAAATTTTATTTTTACCAATTACTTGTCGCACACATTTACCTCGTTGGTAATTTATAAAAAATCTGTCAGTTTGTAAGTTTTCGGGGCGCAGTGCTATGTATTTTTCTACTATTTTCACGAATTCTTCCCGTACCACGAATGCTCGTTCGATCTTGATCTTTGTATCCGCCAATTTTACTAAAAGTAGTTGCCCATGTTTTTCTACATTCTTAATGTACGTTCCCTAAAATATGATTGAGCGAAGCGATGGCTGGTTCATGCGTCATGCTCGTGAACGGGTGCTGCCAGCGGGATGGGTCTGCTCATGTTTGCTTATGTTAAAATGTGTAGAGATATATGTTGTTTGGATTTTATGTTATTTATGATGTTTTGAGTTGAGATGCGTGGCACTGCTTGATCAGAGTAAACAAAGGTAAATAATGTTTTCAATTATTCCAAATATATAAAAGCTTTTTTTTATTTATTTTTTTAACTTTAATTACGATTGAGATTGTGACCCAACTGATTCGTCTTCTAGTGACATTGTAGGTTGTGTTGTGTCTTACATTAAGGCACTTTTATCTTTCTTTTTTTGCTGTTGCCACTGTATTTTTTTTATATTTATACAGCTTAACATAAGTACCTGAAGTACGTCATGCTCACTCAAACGTTTCTTCGGCGGTGTCGTGTGAGGCGGGTCGTTACGTTCCCTAAAATATGGTTGAGCGAAGCGATGGCTGGTTCATGCGTCATGCTCGTGAACGGGTGCCGCCAGCGGAAATGGGTCTACCTCAGTCTACTTATCTTAATGCTGTGCTTAAAGCCTAAATATTTTTATTTAAAATAAATTGATACTGACCTGTATGTACCTCACAACTTGCAGTGTAGTAGTCTTGTAGTGCGGGAAATGTTGTAATGTATGATAGACAAGTCTTTCTTTGCCAGTTAAAAATTGTTTACGTTTACAATAACCATAAAATGTAATATTTTAATTAGTATTTTCCTTTTGTGATGGAAATTTACCTTACTGATATGTTAAGGTCACTTTTCAATTTGACGACTCTGTATGAAATAAAACAGGGAGAAAAAAACAGCCCTTGACGAGTTTCTTGCCGGTTCTTCTCGTTACAAGGTCTCCCGCCGTAGGGTTTGTGAACCGATGGCGTAGCTTCTTTGACGTTCATAAGTGCTTGTAACAGCCTAGACTGAATAAATGATATTGACTTTGACTTTGACTTTGACTTTAATCGTCAGGAACGTGAGTTCCTTACTTCGACATGCGCCGGTGACACCAAAAATTAGCACCACCTAAAAATACATTTAATTAGTATCTTTGTTAAATCAGTAAAATTAAAGGAAGAAAATAAAATCAAAATCAATTTTACCTCTGTCGCTAAATATACATCATCGGGAGCTTGTTTCAAAAAGGTTTCTATTTCTTGCGAAGTGAAAACCTTGGATTTTTTTGCATTTATAGCCATCCGACTGTCTTTTCAAAAAAGCGACTAATTTGTCATAGTTCTTCAAATTTATGTTATTTTTTGAAATAACAGTTGATTTTAACATGGAGTATGTGCTCCATAATGAAGAAGGCTGATATTTCTTAGCTAATTCGTAACACGCCAAAAAATACGCCAGGAACACATTTTCTGAAAATGATTTCACGTTTTTTTCTTCCCGCCATTCCATAAAATGTTTGTAAGTTTTCAAATATCTATCTCTTGAATTTGAGGGTAAAAGATAATAATTAATTATTTAATAATTAAGTAGTTAATAATACTGTTTGCTTCCTCTCTAATTGATTCGGGAGTTAAACTCATTTCCGAATTACTTGTTTGACTCGATGAAGTCATTTTAATAACGTAAAATTTTTCCAAGGCCGCGGTATTTTCGATAGACTCACAACTGCTCACAACTTTTTTGTTAATTTTCTCTATTTTAGGGAAGGCAAGGGAAACTAAGTCCATACAGCCTTGTCTAATGTTTTGACCCGTACTTTTTGGAATTCCATTGAATGTTAACCTGCCCCCGTACCTGCTAAAAATATGGGTATGGACATGGCCTGCATTTGACATTTGAAGCCTATACTTTGTCTTTATATGGGCATAATATGGGCTTCAAATGTCAAATGAAGCCCATGTCCATACCCATATTTTTTAGCCGGTAGCCCCCCTGGTTTTTTTATGTTACAAATAAATAACTTATTTGGATTAAACTGTTTCTAAAAACGAATTAATAACAATGTTTTATATATATTAATAATTTCTCTTTTTGTAAGGTTTCTACGATTTTAATTATTTTATAATGTACCAAAATAAGCTGTATAGGCTTCTGTGCCTTTGCCTACATACCTTTGGTAAATAAAAGTCCAAAGAGATTACAGATATCGTTTTGACATGACACCTATTATTCTTTTTTCAAATCTATTACAGCCTTAGGGCCGCCACATATCACTTTCAACCCGCATTTTAGGCAAGTTATGAGTTACTTTCAGAATATGAGACATGAAAACAATAATTTAGATCTTATAACCAAAGAATTCTTCTAAACTATAGTAGGCCTTAATAGCTAAAAAGTTTTTAAGTTCACATTCAAAAGCATTAATGTTTTCCAGGCATCTAATACTATTAGGTATTTTATTGCCATTAAATGTGGACCCGTTTTATACAAATTTAGTGTAGTGAATGGACTGTTTAATTTATATAAATCTCTGTTGTTCCTTCTAATTGTAGTTTTCTGAGAATAAAGGTACATATTTTTCTTTACGAATTTACAAATTTCAGTTATATATAATGATGTTATAGTTAATATTTTAAGTTTAATGAAATAGGGTTTACAAGTTTCTTTCCTCTTAATAATATTAGTATAGATATTATATTATTAAGGTATTATATTATTAGTATAGATTTTAACCGCCTCTGTAGTCTAGTGGTACAACCACCGGTATAAGACCCAGGGGTCCCGCGTTCGATTCCCAGCGAGGGTACATATTGTATTCGATTTGGTTGGTGGTAGGACTTGTTGTAAGTCCACCTGGCTAGCTACCAACATCTTATCTAAGTCTGACGCCATAACAACAATGCTTTCAGAATTGTTGTGTTCCAGCAGTTAAAGATAAGATAGCCAGTTCCTTAGTGGTTGAGGATTCCGAAAGAGGCTCACTTTCATCTTTAGCCTTATCAATACATCAGGTATGATGAAGGCTAAGAGTCTCCCCGTACTTCATAAAAACTATATATATATTATAATTCATACAAATTGATCCAGTTATGCCCGCGTGGTTCAAGTTTATACATATCAAATATCCATAATTTCCATCCATATCCATCATACAATACATAACAATCTCATATGATGGATAAAAAAAAAATGTAGATAACCATTAAATATACTTGCATACCATTTTTTAAAATTACATACATACATAACATATTAAACACCCAGACCAAGACCAATAAGAACATGTTCATACAAGCACACAAATATTTGTATTCTTCGGAATAAAACCCGGGACATCTTGCGCAGAAGGCGTATCCGTCCGTACCCCTGTATGAAGCACAAATAGTATGAAGGTCATGACAGAGCCAAGGTGAAAAAAGGTCGGTCGCAATAACTTTCCTTCTGCAAGCGTTTGAATCGACACAAATTAATATTTTGCGGAAATGTGGGTAGTTCGTGTTCGAGTGATGCGCCACGTGCGACGCGGGGCGCATGTCGATAGTCGATAGTAATGAGGAGATCTTATAATTTAAATGCTTTATTTAAATTATTTTGTTTGTTATAACTTTTATTATTAGACTAAGAGTGCCCGGTCATTCATAAAAAAAACCACTATTTTGGGGTAAGGCCGGACTGTTTTTCGGTTAGTTAAAGAGGTTGCAGCATTTTTTTTCCCTCATTTCATATATAAGATTTTCAAATTTAATTGAGCATTTGTTGCTCAGGAATAAATTTACTGTTAATCAGTATTTTTGTAGTTTCTTTACTTAAGAGGTTGCCAAGTTATACCTTTGTAAAGATTAGGTTTGCTAATCCAAATACCAGGTAAAGATCGGACCATAGCAGGGTAAGTTCGGACTACTATCTAAAAGCGACTGTGTGGCTTAAAACGTAAGGTTTTTATTACAGAAATATCCGGTTTTATCCCTTTTATGAATATACTAAAGGAATTACAAAAAAAATAAGTCAATTAGGTAGAACAGTTACAACAATATTTTTTTAAGATTTATAGTCCGATCTTTCCCCGCATAACGACAAATGAAGAAATTATGTTTCTCAAACTTTCTATACAAATTGGCTTGTATGAAAGTTTTACTTTCAGCTTTTCTGGTCCTAGCCGCCGTTTGTGTTAATAAATAAAATACGTTAAACAAAATAGCACTCTTTATTAATAATAATTAGGTATATTTATTAATAATCAACTTGCTTTATGTGTAACGGCACTTTAATCAAAACAATTTTTTACTAAATACAATGTAATTTTGGACACGCCTGAAAGTAAGTAGGTAAGTACTTGATTATATAAATATCAATTATAAATAATATCTGCAGAAAATGCAAGTAAATCATAATGTAAGTATAAATATAAACAAAGAAGGAAGGAAAGGCGAATCAACCTACACATAAAGGTGGAATGTACCTCACTGCATTATAAACTCTTACATGGTCTTGGAATCAAGAATCATCTACAAATATTTTTAAGGATGAATGGACCCATCAATACGAACAACTTTTGCTATGATAGTTGTGACCAACTCTGAAGTCGCTTAGAATATTCTTAACTTAGCTCTTTCGCAATAAGTACAGTGCCACAATATTTTCTGTTCCGGTGACCAAAATCTGAAAATAACGTGTTTTTTTATGTCATTTTGCTGTCAAGTTAATGTCCAACCATAGCACTGCTAGCGGCTGAAGGTCTTAGAAGTCAGGGCTTAAATTACTACAAAAAAAAAGAAAAATGTACATAGCGCCGCTGTCACCGGAACAGAAAAGATTTTAGCACTGTGCTTACCTACTTGATCAAAATGTTACCGACTAGTGACAACACCGCAACTTTAGTCTCATAGCAAAAGTTTGTACCTATTTAGTTTTTATTTACTCATGTGCTATTGTATTACGAAACAGCTGATTTTGATTGAAAGTTGGTCTCAACTCTCATAATAAAAGTTGTTCGTATGGATGGGTTCATTAAACCTTGAAAATATTTATTGTTGAGTCTTGGTACTTAGATCAAGTAGTCCCGATTAAAAGTTTGACAATTGCTGACGTTTTTACAACAGGGAAAGTTCGGATCATACTAATCCGATCTTCAACCACATGGGTCAAGACCGGATCTCAGCTTACAGCCATCTTACGATGGCATTGATCAGTTTAAAATAACTGCTACATGGTATAAAACGATTTCACACTCAAAATATGATAGAAAACGAACAATAATCACCATAAAATTTAAAAAATGTAGTCTGGGGGAAGGTCGGATCTTCGTTGGTGGCACGAAAAGATAGTGTTTCACTTTTTTTCCAAATAAACACGTCTAACCTATTGCAGCGACTACCGCAGACTGAGGAGAGGGGCAGAATAAAATAGAGTCTATGATTATGTTGCCAGCATTAAAAAATATTGCAGCGTTTGGGAGTTATTTGAATTATCTGATCTTTCCCCGATCCGTTCTTACCCCAACGTACCTTACATATCGTGCTTTCGGGTAATTCGGTGGATGCACTTCGAGTTTTTAAGATCCAGAAATAATGTATTCGTTCAATCTGTGGTGCAGGTTATTTGGACTCGTGTAGGCCTCTTTTTACGTATGTTTTTAAAATGAGAGTGCTTTATACAAAGCATTTCGATTTATTCAAACAAAAAAATAAGATTATGCACATAGAGGTAGAAAGGGGGAGTATTTATGTATTCCACAACAAAGACTTGGAGTGTTTTCAAGAAATGCCTATTGTATGGCCAATGCCATTCGTGTATTCATTAAAATACCCGATGACATTAAAATATTGACCTTACCTATTGAGCAAGGTGGTGCAGTTATCTCGCACACTCTCCAAAGTGTATCCTATAAAACACCGATAAACATGCAACTTTGCGGCGGTGACTGAGGCTCTGAAGTTCCGCCGTGGCCAATGCTGAGTTTCCAATGAGTTTCCTGGCACGGTTTTCAATCGATTCCAGAAGCTCTAGCTGTTATTTAGCAGAACCATCCGACAGGTGACAGCAGTACTCCATGCACGGCCGAATCTGCGCTTTGTATAAAAGAAGCAGCTGGTTCGGAGAGAAGTACTGCCTAGCCTTAGAGAAAACGCCCAGTTACTTTGCAGCACACTTAGCAATGGAGTCGATGTACTCGCCAAAGTTCAGGTTGGAAGACAGGTTTAGGAAAAGAAGTTGCAGATTTTCGGTTATCGGTAAGGATACACCCTGGAAAGTCGGAGTCAGTTGGAAAGGACTCCGTTTTGCGGTGAATAAACAAGCCTGTGTTTTATGTGTGGCATTAAAACTGACAAGATTGGCGTTGCCCCAATCAGAGACAGCCTGACAGCCAGACAGACAGTTTGGTCCAGTAGTTTTTATTTTATGAATCAGACTCAGATATGAGTATATTTGTTGAACTGGGCGATGTAATTTTCTCGATACTTTGATTATAATGTACATTAAACCTAATCTAACCTAGATAATTCCTACTGTAAATTACAAAACAACATATTGTTTATTATTTTAAATTTGCTCAAATACTTAGTATGTTTCGCTTTTGTTGTTGTTATTATTATTATTATAATATTTGATTGTTTATATTCCTTAGATTTGTTAAGACTTGAATGTAAATTATAGTTTAATGTTTTCTTTTTATATTTAAAACTTAAAATAATTATGGTTAAAACCACAATACCTTGAAAAGGTAAATTTGTAACTCCAACACCTATGTTAATTACCTATTAAAACATAAAATGTGCACTACTTTGTTACAAATTTATGTGGAATAAATTAATATGAATATGAATATTACAGACACTAAAAAATAAAAAATAAAAACTGTTAGCCCCAAAGTAAGCACTGTAAGGCTTGTGTTATGTGATACTAGAGTAACGGTAATTTATAATAATACTTATAATTATACATATATAAGTATTTATGTGTAGAAATATATATAAACGTCATTGACTCAGGTACAAATACACGTATTTATATATAAATACAAACATTTGCCCCTACCAGGATTCGAACCCAGGACATTGGTGGTGGCGACACCTTGAAACCGGTGTACGAACCAATCTACCACGGAGGTCGTCATAAATTGGTTCAATAGTGAAAACACTGTGCTTTATATAACGGCAGGCAACATACAGACATAATGACTTTCGCATATTGCCTATTAGTATGTAATGTCAATTTTTGTAGTGTTAAAATATAAATAACGTAGACTGACAGTTAAGAGTTTATCGACAAAAATCAACTTTCACATCACTATGAAGCTAGAACTTTCCACATTCTGCAATGGATGGAACACTGCTAGAGCGCGTGTATTGTCGCTGTTTGTGCAGTTTTAATACATTTAATTATGTGCGTACTATTCCTGCATAGTAAAACTTATAAAAAGTGTGCCAGAGGTTTAAGAAGAGAAGACGGCTAGAAGAGACCTAATCCTTGTGAATATGGAATTTTCCTTGGCGTCTGGCGATATGGCGTGGCGTGGCCGAGGAGGCGTCTTCCTCCTACTCTAGTCTGATCGAATTGCTCCAAAGAGTTAAGTTCAATCAAATATTTTACTTCTTTTTCTGAAAAACTGGTGGCCAGCCGCTGTTTTACCCGCTTGGTTCCCGTCTCCGCGTAGGAAAATCCTCAATTTTTCTTGGGATAATTACTTATGCCTTCCTCTTGTCGAAATGTTTTAAACTACTAATCCCTACTGTCAACATCTGATTACTCGTTGTGTTTAAGAAACTTTATGGTTTAAAAATATTTTTTTTACATTTTAAATGATTTGCATAATTTGTAATGTTGTGTTAGTATATAAAATGTTGTAATGTGAAGCAACAACAATATAAAGCGTCATTTAAATAGATAAGACTGAAAGTCTCTAATGTATATATAGAGGAAGGAATTTAATTACAGTACTTAATTATAAAATTTACCTAACAAAAAATAACCGACTTCAAAAACTAAAAACCAAAAAATAAGCCTTTTGGCCTTTTTTAGGGTTCTGTTTACGGTTCCGTAGCCTAATGGCAAAAAACGGAACCCTTATAGATTCGTCATGTCTGTCTATCCGTGTCTGTCGTAAAAGTTTAAGATAAAGATAAAGATGTAAATGTATATCTTTCTAACGATTGACTTTGAGAAAAAACTGTTTTAGGAACCTCAATGTAATTTTGAAAGACCTATCTATAGATACCCCACACGAATAGGTAGACAAAGTAAACACGCGTGTCACTTCACCTCGCCCATTAGCAACCGTTGGATGCATTAAGATGTAGTATACATTAGACGAGAGTAACTTGATACTAATACTATATCATTACATTCCCTCGTAGTCACTGCTAGAAGTAGATAGCAAAACTGCTAAAAGTGGCCGTTTTTGACACATTTGCTATCTACTTCTACGAATGACTATGACGAGATGTAGCGATACCTTCTAAAAATACAAGACAATGGGCTCTAAAAATTCCACGTTTAGTTTTATTAAAATTGTGAATTAGAATTACGATATTTAATAAAATTCAACGCGGCGCCACTTTCGGTGGGGGTACCGCCTTAATGGAATGTGAATATTATTTTATCATCTTCTCTTGGATTTCATGTACACAATATATATATATATTAAGGGGGGCTCCCCATACATGGAACTGAAACTGTTTTAGTTTTCATTAAACCTGTACATTGAGGTTCCTAAAATGGTTTTTTCTTAAAGTCAACCGTTTGAAACATATATACTTCCAAAGTGGTAAAATGTGTGTCCCTCCCCCTCTAACTTTTAAAATAAGAATATGAAACTTCTAAAAAATATATATGCTGTAGATCTTTATAAAAACTTTCAACGAAAATTGGTTTGATCGAAATATATTTAGCACATTTTCCAAAACCGTAAATATAACTTTGTCATTCATAGTGGCATTTTGGGTAGGTCGAGGTAATCGGTAGTCAAACATAAATATAAAGGTCAAACTGAGAACCTTCTTTTATTTAAGTAGGTTAAAAATCGTAACATTTCATTCACCGCGTGGCGAGGTCAACTCAGCAGCTCCACCATTTTTTTTTTTATTATTATTTTTACCACACTCAGAAATACAATAAATATTTTACAAAAAAGCACTATGTAAACCACTTAGGTTTGTGAATAGTACCTATTAGATTCATACATACACGTATACAATAAGAAGTTATGTGTTATTTTATACAATTATTCTTCGCAAATCAAATTTAAATGTTAAAGGTCCGACAGTGCTTTGTCAGTAAACAAATTTTATCATAATGTAGACAAAAAATAATCTTTTAGTTTAATCTTAATGTTATTTCTTGTAATAGCATTACGCGTGGATATAAGCAAAGAATTGATCAGCCGTGGAATTTGGAATGCGCTCGTACGTTCGCCGTAGTAGTTGTGTGCCGAAACAGTAACAAGTTTCTGCTGTGCAACTCGACGTGTGCATTTGGGATGATACCGGCCGCACCTTAACCACACGTTGCGCGCCTCTGCATTTGGTTCGTTGCACATTTTATTTTGCTTGATCCATTGAGCTACCCTTTTGATAAACCATTTTTAGGATAAGTTTGTTATGGTGTTGACATTGGATTGGAGACAATAGATTTCATAGACACACTTTCGTATACACTTGGTGACCTTGTCAAAATCTTCTTTCTTTAGTAAACAAGTACACACACAATTTAATTAAATTTTACATATTTTTAAAATGATGTTACTTTCCGCCGACGAATTCGTTTGCGTGTTAAAAAAACCGCACATTTTAAAAAGATGTAAAAATAAGGAAAATGAACACGACAAAAGAAAACTAATTTGGTGACAACAACTTAAATTAGCGAATGATTTAACTACTGTGTTTTTTACTACTCTGTTATGAAGACAAGTAAAGGAACATAGGATTCAAACCACATAAACGATTATTTTGCTAGTGCAATTAAAGAATCTGTAGGTGAGTGAACAACTTTCTCCTAGAAACATGGGTCGAAATACGACAAACAAAAACAAATTAAGACAGGGGTTTTTAAATTATTTTATCCTTTTTTAATTACGTTTTAAACGTCGTGGGTTTTGATGATGTTCGAGGTACGCACGCAATCAGTGGCGATAAACCACTGACTGTGCAAAGGTCCCAATACGGGCCCCTCAGCGGCCCGGTTTCCACAGAAGACACCTTATCGCAGTCTGTTAGAATACAACACACCAATTTGGTCACCATTCTATAAAATTCATGTAGATAGGATAGAGCAAATTCAGAAACGGTTCCTGCGATTGCTTTGTTATAGATTCCAACTTCATCGCACTCTTCACTCTTATGAGGAAAAACTTGAAAGATTTAAAATTGTGTCATTGACTGCTCGAAGAAAATATTTAGATGCTTCTGTATAAAATCGTCAATCACAATATAGATTCACCGTACTCGCTTTCGCAATTAAATTTTAACATCTATCACCGCGCCCGTAAGTCGAAATTGTTTGCCCTTAATATCTATATAAATAACACATCTAATTTTAATCCCATAACGCGGATGTGCCGTCTGTATAATGAACTCGTCAGTGGCTGCGCAGATGATATTGATATATTTGACTCTAGTTTAAATAGATTTAAAAGAGGTATAAGAAATTGTATTAAATAATTATTTCCTTTTTTTTATGAAAAATCTGGGTAGTATTTGTTTAACTTTATTTTATTGCTGTGTAATTGCATGTTTTTTTTCTCAAATAGTTTTTTTAAAATTAGGTATTTCATTAGTTAATTAATTTCGCTTTTGCCATCATTAAAGTAGGAATGTTTTTATGTGTTTGTTTTTTTTAATGGTGTTATTTATTTTTGTAATCAAATTAAATTTTATTAATATTATTTCTAATTTTAATCTTCACGCTGCATAATATAACCTATTAGTATGTACATAGTTAAGGGTTTCAACCTAGTCCTTGTAACTGTTTTAACTATTTAATGTTTATTTACCTTTTGGCTGTAACCTGTTTTGTACATTAAATAAATAAATAAATAAATATTGGTTCCGCCGTTCGCTTGACTGAAGAGTGGTCGTCATCCGATTGAACAACCCCCATGCCATGTGGCTGCCTCTCAGTATCATTGAGGGCATGTCCTTATGTCCTTAGGTCAATCAAGTCCTTATAGGATTTCGGACTCCATACACCCAGAAAGGTAGGTAAGTACTTCGGGATAGAGTGCATGTAGTGGTAGTGATGCACTTACTTCCAGGTGGTTCTAGTATACCTGCAAACTTTTCAACTAGCTCCACATGATTCGCGTACTTCCGCCGCTTCCCATGGTGGAGGTCGTCTAGAAACCGCTGGCCCGAGACTACCTCATCATCATCAGCCTGTGGACGTCCACTGCCGGACATATGCCTCTCCTAGCTCACGCCTATTATGGCGTTCATAGGAGGCTATTAGCCTACTGCTACCACGCTGGCCAGACGGGTTGGTAGAGGGTTTATTTAAAGTTTTCCTTCTCTCGCACAGGTGTTCAATGCGTCGAGCCTCTTAGTCGACTCTTACGACATCCCAGGCATGTAAGGGAGAGAGACACTTGTATTCTTGGAGGCGATGATCTCGGGCTTTCTAAGTCCAGCTGAGGTAGCTAACCTTAGCTCCCTCTCCTTAGCTCTCCACTCTGTCGATCACTCTGTCGAACCTTTTTCGGTCATACAACCGGCGAGAAAAGTGGCCAAGAAGTGGCGTTCTATACGGGCCCCGTGTGTCCTGTGACACTGTTAGATGGTCTCCCTGACCATGCAACCTGCACGCCATTTTAACTCCACCCCACCAAGCGTGGACGCTTACTCGTACTGAGCTCGCGCGAAGGGACTGCGTTAATGTGGGTCGCCTTGACGGACACCCCGTCCAACTTTCACAGAGCGTACCTCGCTTGGTTGTCCTGGCACAGCTAGACGCAGGACTTTGCCCAGATCTGGAAACCGTTTATGCCTGAAGAGGTGAAAACGGTCCAGCTCGATATACGTGCCGCCGCTGGACTGGACGGTATTCGTCCGGACCGCACGGGCGAATACCAACCGATATCTATATCGCGTCGGTGCTGATGCGGCACAATCACGCCCTGTTCGCGCGAAGACTGGCGGAGTGTCTACCCCCGGATGTAAGACAGCGCGGATTTATCCATGCCGAGGGTACCTACCTTGGCGAAATTGCGAGAGTGCCACGCGGCGGTCCTAGACTTCTCTAAGGCGTTTTACACAGTGTCGTTTTACACACGGCACTCGTTGAACTACTTAGGGCAAGAGAGCTGCCTTCGGCGTTCTGCGATGATGTCGCCCGGTTGTACGAAACCGCGACCACTGTGTTAGCTGTGCCAGGACAACCGAGCGAGGTACGCTCTGTGAAAGCTGGACGGGGTGTCCGTCAAGGCCGTCATTATCGCCGTTGCTATTTAAAATGGCAATGGACTTGATACTTGATAATCTATCAGAGGAGATAGGCTACAGGCTAGAAAATGAGCGTGTCTCAATCCTAGCCTATCCCGATGACCTTGTCCTGCTTGCAGTTTCGAAGATTGGCTTGCAGTCGTCCATAGATGCCGTGATCTCAACTGGCAGTTCGGTGGGTCTTCAGCTCAACCATGCAAAGAGTTCTGCGATATGGATGGTGCTGATGATGTGATGGATGGTGGTCGATCTGAAGGAAGCTGGGTTGGGCAAACAAGCAGTCAGAAAGTTCACCATAGAACAGCCATCAGAGCTGCCTTCGGCGTTCTGCGATGATGTCGCCCGGTTGTACGAAACCGCGACCACTGTGTTAGCTGTGCCAGGACAACCGAGCGAGGTACGCTCTGTGAAAGTTGGACGGGGTGTCCGTCAAGGCCGTCATTATCGTTGTTGCTATTTAAAATGGCAATGGACTTGATACTTGATAATCTATCAGAGGAGATAGGCTACAGGCTAGAAAATGAGCGTGTCTCAATCCTAGCCTATCCCGATGACCTTGTCCTGCTTGCAGTTTCGAAGATTGGCTTGCAGTCGTCCATAGATGCCGTGATCTCAACTGGCAGTTCGGTGGGTCTTCAGCTCAACCATGCAAAGAGTTCTGCGATGTGGATGGTGCTGATGATGTGATGGATGGTGGTCGATCTGAAGGAAGCTGGGTTGGGCAAACAAGCAGTCAGAAAGTTCAACATAGAACAGCCATCAGGGAGTCCTGGTAAAAAATTGGCCAGAGGGCTTGGCGTGAAGCCCTGCATGGTTCAGTGGACGGATTCGAGTTCCGCGTATCCGGTTCATGCCCCGCTTCAACCAAGTGGTTGAGTGAGCGAGCCATGCAGCACACGGGCCGTGATTTCGTGCAGTTTATGCACTGTCACATTAACGCCCTCCCTCGCGGGGCGTAGGATGGTGGGGCGGAGTTGAGCTGCCGTGCAGGCTGCATGGTCAGGGAGACTACCGCTCACACCATCCAACAGTGTCACAAGACACACGGCGCCCGTATTGAACGCCATGTTTTCTTGGCCAATTTTCTCGCCGGTTGTATGACCGTAAAAGGTTGGACAGTGGTACGGGAGCCGAGGTTAGCTACTTCAGCTGGACTTAGGAAGCCCGACCTCATTGCCTCCAGGGGTGCAGTAGGGGTAATTGTGGATGCACAGGTAGTCTCGGGCCAGCGGTCTCTAGACGACCTTCATCATGAAAACCGACGAAAGTACGCGGTTCATATGGAGTTAGTCGAAAAGGTTGCAGGTAGACTAGGACTACCCGAAATTGAGTGCGTCACTACCACTACCTGTACTCTATCCTGGAGGGGTGTATGGAGTCCAAAGTCCTTAGGACTTAATTGATTTCCTAGGGCATAATCCCCGTTTCTTAATGGAACTAAGAGGCAGCCACATGGCATGAGGGTGGTTCAATAGGATGACTACCACTCATCAGCGAAGCGAGCGGCGGAACCAGTAGCAAGTCTTCTGTGGAAACCGGGAAGCTGCCGGGCCCGTAACTGGCACCTGTGCACAGTCAGTGGTTTATCGCCACTGAATGCGTGCGTACCTCGAACATCTGGGGTCCCCGCAATTCTTCCGGCACAATGGCCAGCTGGCTGGATATGTAGATTAGGGGCAGGCAGTTGAGAGATAGCGACCGACCTGCTTCTCAGGGCTTGGTACCGGACGTCGTCGTATCACTACTCGACGCATGTGCCAGTGAGCCGGATTTAAAATACACGAACTGAGGCAGAGCCGCACAGATACTCGATGGCTCGATCACACAGCGTCCACTTTTTAGGGCAAAGTCATGTCTAAAGTTCGGTTCCCAGCACAGCTTCTGCGGGAGTTTGAGCAAGGTGTGATGAAGGATAAGAGTAAGTCCGTCGTTCATAAAAAAAGCCCAATTCTTTCTCATAATTTGAATAATTAAGTGCAACAAATCAGATCCTAACTATATTTATTTTTTAATTTGCAATCAGTGCTTGCACTGTTGTTAAATGAGTTCCAGTCTTTACTCGGGTGCAGTGTGTCCCGTAGCAGACACACCTTCTCCTTCATTCCTCTTCTCTTCACAGAATATCTATCATTTTGAGGCGCTTGATATAGCTTATAGTTAATAACATAGCTGTGATGCCAGCACAATGCAAAAATAAAAAAAACTTTACCAGCAATCTAGATTGTAGAATGTTCTGACATAGCATAAAATATTTTACTTATATTTGGGTTCTCAGTGAATTAAGTAAAAATTTGTGGTGGGTGGTCCGTATTCCGGACTCCGGGCTGTAGCGATATTGCAATGAGTAGCAAAAAAATTGCAACAATTCAGTAATTACATTTCTTCCTCATGTTTACAGCCGAGTTTAAACTAGTTATGTACTGAGAGCAAAGATCATTGTTAATTATTTAGTTACAAGTACTGATAAGATTATTGTGTGAGATCGAAATCTTTTCATAGTTGTGTACACAGCACAGATCACAAGAAATAGTTTAGGAGTAGGTATCCTTCATTGCGAGACGCACGAGCAGTTCATACATTTCCTTTTGTACGATTATTTCTTTATGGCTCCTAGGAGATACTTACTTCTTTCAGCTTCGTAAATGTGGAACATCCTCCTTCTTACCATTCCTGGCGATCTGTGATTCACAAATTTGGTCGGTTGTTAATACAGCTTCAGATCTTCGAAGTATGCATATTGCGAAGCGAAACTGCTCTTGCTTGGTTTCTCTTACACCGATTTGAAAGTTATGTATCAAACTCTTGGATTCAGCAGACAAGCCGGTTATGTATGGTGCACCACTTGGACAGATCAGACCTCCCATCCTTAAGTCCATAGTTCCTTGACTTCCATGTGAGTGTGACGTTCCTTGTTTTCATAATTTTCCTTTAGGCATATCCCTATCAGACGCCTCTAGAAATATAGGAAGAGACGCATCAGGTATGATTTTGAATTATTTTAAGGAGAACGCATCCAAAAACACGTAGGTACCTACTAAGTGGAAAAAGTCATGGCATGCGCATGCAGTGCACTTTAGTAGTTTAATTTACATTTGAATTTAAATATTTTTAGGTAGTTAGTTTCTTTAAAAAAAAAATTGTTCACATTTATTTTTTATTCTCAGGGCCGATTTCACCATTTACTAATAAGTTCTGGATAGCTTACTTGACAGATAATCTGACAGTTGTTATATGAAAAATATGTCGAATACTCCAGAACTTATCAGTGAGTAGTGAAACCGGCCCTCAGTATTTAATATTCCATGTTTTATATTATAAAATAGTTACTATGTTCTATAAAATATTATTTACCACAGAAACATGCATATTCTAAGTTCTAATCTAGTTATTATTTGCCGTGATGGAGACCAGGTCCAGAAGCCAGATCCAGAACTGAGTAGCATCACACCCGAGCCGTGATCGCGACCTCAATTAGTCGCACGCTCTTGCTAAAAGTGTGTCACCGTCATCATCATCATCGCAGCCACATGACACCCACTGCTGGGTACGTAGTCCAACAAATCTATATTATAATTTTTCTGGAAAAGCAATTTACTCATGTCGCCCTGGCGGGATTCGAACCCTCAACCTTGTGAGTCCGGCCCAATGCAATAATAGAATAGAATAGAATAGAATAGGATTTATTTCATAATTTTTAGTACACAGTATACCACCTTAAAATATAAGCACTTAATTTACAATTTTTCTAATGAGGATTGCACCATCCAACCTCAACGACAACTACCACTTTAACGGTGCAAAATGTAGGTATGATTTAACAGTTTTGACAACCATAAATCAGTTAAAGTTAATTGGTGCAACTTAGTTAACTTAAAATCTATTAACAAAATATACGATAAAAAAAAAGATAAATAATGATTATCTATTGGCGGTACACTAACAAAAAGTTCTTTACCTTCCGTGCTAGTCAAGACTGTGTTACGGCAAGGTAAGGATTCTCGTTTTACAGTAAAACCAACTATAGCTTAAAGAAATAATGACTATTTTGTCATACACTCGTATATTTGAACACAACAATGTGGTTTTACGTAAACACGTAGTAAACGCAAAATCGTCAGATAAGTGGTGCGATTTACAACTAGTATGATTAAAACATATTTTATTGTACTATTTCTTAATGTCGATAATATGTATTTTAGGATTAATTGTGCATTGGTGAATATTATGCACTATTTTATTACTATTACATTATTTTAACATGATATGAGAAAAAAAAATATTATTAGATACTCACACCTGCAAACAACCAAACAAAAAAAAAAATAATCTTGAAAACATTATGTGAACACAAATATAGACCCAATATCTATTTGTAGTAAACTCAAATATAATGAATAGAGATATCTAAAGATAAATAAAATAGGTAAATATTAAAATTAAGTAAAACATTTTTTATAAAATATTAAAACATAAACATACTACATACATACCACATAATATAAATAAATAAATAATAACCAATTATACTACAGAGACCTATGAGGACACGTCGATTTTTTCTAGTATATTCACCGTTCTACGGTGTTGGCCACCATCGTTTCATCAATGAGAGAAATATCCTCGCATTCGAAAGAAACATCGTTACGGATGTTTGACTATCGATTAAGATGAAACAGCCATCTAATTATAACTTTTTAATTTTGCATTTTACAATGAAACAAGAAAATATACTAGAAAAATCGGCCAAATGCGAGTCGAACATGAAGGGTTTCGCCTCTCATCCAAGGTAGCCTAGAAGAGACTGCTACGTAGCTATAAGGCCGCCTATTGTGTGTTCCTCTTTTTTGTCATTTTCTCTGTATGTGTTTGTTTTTGTATCGTGTGCAATAAAGTTTCTATTATTATTATTGCCAAAATGCCATTGTAATTTTTCGTCTGCAGAAATAAGTTTGTTTTTCTTAGTGTTTGTATGAATGACTAAGTTATATTTGCGGTTTTGGAAAATGTGCTATAGCTCTGAAACTACTAAATATATTTCGTTCAAACCAATTTTCGTTAAATATTTTTTTGATTTTTCACTTTCTACTTATGGTAAATTTTAAATAGAAAAACTTCACTTTACTTTTCACTTTCTTATTTTAAAAGTTAGAGGGGGGGGGGACACATATTTTACCACTTTGGAAGTGTACATCTTTCAAACGGTTGACTTTGAGAAAAAATCATTTTAGAAACCTCAATGCAATTTTTAACCGACTTCAAAAAAGGAGGAGGTTCTCAATTCAGTTGGTTATTTTTTTTAAGTATGTACACCGATTTCGCCGAGATTTCTGAACCGATTTCCATGATTCTTTTTTTTTTCGATGCAGAATAGTTGCCAATTGGTCCCATAAAAATTTGGTTTCGTTTGACCCAGTACTTTTTATGTTATGAGCATTTTTATATATTTCATTTCATTGTTGATTTGGACGATGTAGTATTTACGATAATTTTGTTTATAATGTACATGAAACCTTATCTAATCTAGAAAAACCCTGCTGTAGTTTACAAAACAGCCTATTACAGACACTAAAAAGTTTTTGCCTTTAGGCTACGAAACCCTAAAAAAGCAACTAGTCTCATGTCCTGATGGGATTCGAACCCTCATCCTCGGGAGACCCGTCAGGGCGACATGAGACTAGTGGTTGCTTTTTTCTAGTATATTTTCTTGTTTAATATTTATCACATAAAAATAGCATTGTAAAATTCAAAATTCAAAAGTTATAAAAAGCAATTTATTTCATTTGATTTGCTTTTACATAAATTCTAATTTAGACGAATTCAAAATATTATATCAATAAATATAATTAATTTTGTTTTTTAGGCAAGGTTATGATAAAAAATATAGCTGTTACAAAATTAAACTAGTGGTTCTGTAAGAACAGTAGACCTCGCTTGCAAAGTTAGGGTAGGACGGATATGCTATACCTACGAGTACATAAAGTAATTTGCGCAACGAAAGTAACGAAGAAAATTCAATTTTAAAACGAATTACACGTGCTTGAATTTTCCAAAACGCTTAAGTATGTAGACTAAACTGTGGCGACACAATTTGTTGCATCAGCAAAACGTCGTAACATCGTAACCGTAGCATCGTAGCCGTGTTTCGTAGCCGCATCAGACAGTCGATTCCCTACACGCGTGCCTGCCGGTTTTGTCTTGCCAATTAGTAGTTATCGAGATCAAATTGACATCATTTCGTTGCGTGCCGTGATTTAATAAACTTACTACTTCTATCCTGTTTATTTTCGACATGCAATAAATCCATAACATAAAAATCACCTAAACAGACTTTGAGCAAAATAGGGTAAAGGTTTTAGTGATAACTCCCGTTCCCCTGGTCCAAGACCCCTGGTCCTAGGAGTCGAATCTGATGTTTGCAAGTGACAGCAAACTTTCCCCTTCACTCCCCCCCACCTGATGTTAAGTAGTGATAAGGCTGAAGCAAGCCTCTCACTGAATCCTCAATCACTGAGGAACAGGCTATCTTATCTTCAACTAGAATCCTACTAATGTTTGTTTCAGGTTTAACTGCGTAGTAACCTGCCAGCGTGCCTAACTCCTGCACGCAGGAGGATTTTATGACAGCATCCGACAAGGCTGTCACAGTTCTGGGCCACAACTCTCTTAGTGTCTGCCATCGACACGCTCAGAAGAAGAAGCATGAAGACGCGTGTGGAAGTCTCCCGAGTCACTGTCTCTAACTCAGCGATCGAAGAAAACGAGCACTAAAAACCAGATTCATTTTCCAGGTATTTCGACGACTATTCCCACTGAATGACTTTTATATAAAAAGTTAAACCGACTTCAAAAACACACGACAAAATCTTAAACCAGACAAAAAACAGTAAGTACCTTACCTACTTAACTAAAAAGCGATACATAACTTAACGAATTTACCTATATAATACATAAAAGATGTCTATAATTACCTATTTAGGTATTTACAACTTAATACCTAATACTTTTGATAGTCATTTTTAACTATTTAAATATTTACAATTATCACATATTTTTGGAGTTGGTGCCAGCCTAGGTAATGTAGTAGTCTAGATTATTTCAGCGCGCTTATGCAATTTCTTTACTTTGAATTTTAGTGTCGGTCAGAATTGTTAATTACATTTATTTGTTTTAGTTGGTTTGGCTGCCACCGACTTAAAAAAAAATTGATAATTGTAAATATTTAAATAGTTAAAAATGGCTATCATAAAGTATTAGGTATTAAGTTGTAAATATCTTAATAGGTAATTATAGACATCTAATATATAGGTAAATTACACTGAAAAAACTAATTAACAAAAACTGTTCAGCTATTGTGAATATAGCTTAACTGAGTTTACTCGTAAGCAAAGTTAGTTTAAATGCAACAATACGCTTGAGTTACATCGAATAAAACGAGTTTATGCTATTTCAGTTAGGCTATCCTTATCAAAACTGTTAAGTTAATGGTTACCAATTACTGATCAGGTAATTCTCAACACGAATAAATAGATTAAAAATAAACAAACTATTCTTAATTATTTACACGACCATTATGTCGCCAGCAACACAAATTGATTTACTATATTATAGTTAGTCGCAGCAAAGCATTTGTTAGTAAACAGCATTTTAGAAGTTATTATTTACACAAACAAATGTTGCGTATGACGAAACGTTTTGGCTGCTTCATGTCATTTCATGTTCGTTCCTGTTTTTTGCATTCGCAAAACGCCTTCGCTACAATGCCATTTGGCCATTTTTCTGTGTGTCGCCGTGAAGTGTTGTAGTTGTTCATCATGACCAAAGAATTAATTACTCATTATAGATCAGTTTTCACATGAAATTGCTCTGTTGTCTCATCAAGGTAGCATTTTATGTTTCGTGAAAGAGTTGCGAAATTGAAACATACGGACATGGAACCATCAGAGGAGGTACCTGAAAAATTGAGCATCGCGGACTATCTTAGATCTTGGGGCCTTGAAATATACATTGAAAAGTTCAACGGTGAGTACATTACATTATAATAATACATTGTATAGTACTCTAAAAGTTTAATGGATACATACACATACATTAACCCTAAACACAATACACTCCTTTTTTGGGCAGTTGTGTAATTATTTCTGAATCATTTAATTTACCTACATTGTATTGGCATAAATTATGTGATAATAATCCTTCAGGTTTACATTATTGCTTTACATCACATTTCCATTTGTTCTCAGTAAAATATAACACTGAATGATGCAAATGTTATGCTGTATAGGCTGAATATACACTCCAGGGAGCTAATGTCAGTGAACCGGTGACTGTTCCAGATGAAATATACATTGAAAAGTTCAACGGTGAGTACATTACATTATAATAATACATTGTATAGTACTCTAAAAGTTTAATGGATACATACACATACATTAACCCTAAACACAATACACTCCTTTTTTGGGCAGTTGTGTAATTATTTCTGAATCATTTAATTTACCTACATTGTATTGGCATAAATTATGTGATAATAATCCTTCAGGTTTACATTATTGCTTTACATCACATTTCCATTTGTTTTCAGTAAAATATAACACTGAATGATGCAAATGTTATGCTGTATAGGCTGAATATACACTCCAGGGAGCTAATGTCAGTGAACCGGTGACTGTTCCAGAAGTGACAGAGACATCGGCAATTTCTGCTACACTTGATTGTGATGGAGTTCCAAAACATGGTGTAAGTTTTTTATTTATTTGTGTTATAAACTTGAAAAAGCTTGTATTATTTTTTTGGTAAATAAAATGAATATGAATGTTTTGTATTTCAGGATGTGTATGAAATCCTAAATTCTTGTAATTAAGGCAAAGGACTTCTGCTGCAGTATGAAGAAAAGGGTCTGTTGAATAATGCAGCTCGGAGGAGGTTGTGCCACATCGTAATGGTAATTTGTATGTATCACAATCAATTTTAGTTGATTTAATAATAAAACCAACTTTGTTAATCATATCGAATTGTTTTAATTATAATTTCTGTTAACCAAAGTTATTGTAAAAGCCAGTCTTGTCAGAATTAATTACTGTCATTCTTTAGTCAAAGTAGGTACTTAAGATATCATGTGGTGCTAGTACGTAATTGTACTAGAACGTTTACACTTCACGTCGCTTACGGTCCTTAAAATCTTAAAAACTTTGGTTTTCTTCTCTCGTAGATACTTAATATTTTTCCCCAGAAATATATGATGCTCAGATATTGTTAATTTTAGATGAACATTATTATTTTAGATTTCGATGTTTATTTCTGGGTGATAGATGTTCAGTATCAACAGCTGGAGTTGGGGTTTCTGGTAATTTAATGACCGAGTCGTGGTTTATAATAATTTTGGTTAAAATTTGAACCCTTAATTATCCCAATAGTAACGTAACAGTGAAGTTAAAAATAACAAAACAGTTAGGTAATATATAACACCTCCGAGGTTTTGCTTACATAAAAGATTAGTTACTAGGAAATGAACAGCTTAAGCTATTAATAAGTAAATACTATCTTTAATAGTAACAAAATGTTTTATTAAAATTAATCACAATGTTTAGCATAAACTTACAAAAAGTTTAGCTATATCTAACCAAACTGTTTGGCAGTGAATAACAAATGATGTAGTTTATTCCGAATAAAATTATTTTGCTGATAACAACTTTCAATAGATTCAAAAAATACAAAATAGTTTTGTTATATGCTACAAATGCAGTTGGTTAATGTAAAATAAAGAAGTTATGTTAGAAAATTACATAATTGGGTTTGGTTACTGGTGGCAATAGTTATGTTGTCACTATTTTTAGGTAAACAGTAGCACAATTTTTTGTAATATATAGCCCAACAGTTTTTTCAGTGTAGTTAAGTTATTTTTGAACTAATTTTATATATTTTCAATCAAATCATGGTGATATTGAGTAAAAAAAAAAAATTATCATTATTGTTATTCAAACCAATTATGGGTGCAAGCCTGAAATAAATGATTTTTATTTTTAGTTTATTTATTTATCGCTTTTTAGTTAAGTAGGTAAAGTACTTACTGTTTTTGGTCTCGTTTAAGATTTTGTCGTTTCCCAAGCAGCAAAATTTTCCTATAATCGTTGGCTTATAAGATTAAACATCTTATAGCATACTTATACAGGCATAGATTGAGATCACTGATCTTATAAAAGTAGCCTACGGGACGATTTGCTCTACAAGCACATTCAATCCTATTAGATAGTCTTATAAACGCTTACAAGAACATCGTATAAAACTGTTAATGCTACAAGCGCTTTCGATCCTGTTACATAGTCTTGTAAACGTTTAGAGGATTTGATTATATGATTCTTATAGGTACTATAAGTGCATATTATCATGATAATTAGCAGTGCTCCTATAAATACATTGGGTAAGACTATTTAATCTTTTGAACGTTTTGTTTTATTCTTCTATAAGAAAAGTTGTCCTGTAAACGTTTGGGTCTAGGCTACTATAGGTCGAAGATACTATAAGATTGATTTGTCTTTGACGTGACTGCTAATGGATCACTAGCACCGCACTTTTATTCGTGCTGCTAATATAGGTAAGAATTTACTTATAAGTGTCCTGCATATGCTATTACTAGAGTGATTGGTTGTCCACAGCCATTTTGTTTTCCTGCTGTGATGTTTGTTAGTGTTTCAAAAAACTACATGAATGGATTAAAAAAAATGGAAACTATTTAAACGCTGTGGCAGTTATAGAAGAAGAGTTGCAAAAAATGTCTAGAAATGAAATCCAGGTCAGAGTTCGAATCGATAACTTCCAAGATTGAAAAAGAGTCTGGTAAAGTTTGTGATGGTTCTGTACAATATAATATGGAAATAGACCCAATAAAAAACTACGACGCTGATTCATCTAAATGTTATAATCAAGAAGATTATAAAAGTGATAGCAGTGGTGGCGAATCTGATGACCATAACCGCACTGCACTGACTTTGATGAAAATTCTGAATTGCAGGAAAATATAAAACAATGGGCTGTTAAGAATAATATATCACATTCATCTTTGACGGACTATCTGTGATTTTAAATAAAAGAATAAAATTTGCATTACTAAGGGATGCCCGCACACATCTCAATACTGTTATAAAAACTATAATTACTAGCGTAAGTTACAACTCACAACTGCCAAAGGACGTTATTTACTTTTATGATTTTTTGCTAATAAACTAAATATTTTATTGATAGAGACCATAAAAGTTAAATTGTCAGTATGGATTTTAACAGAAACCGATTTACGAAAGCATTTCCATGGTCGTTTAAATCTATAAATTAAGTTATTGATTATCAAAATATAATCAATTTTATAAATGCATAACATAAAATGATATTATGATAAAAATGTTTCAAAGTAGTTTAAGCATTGATAATATTATTCATTTATTACTATAAGTACATCTATTCGCATACGTTTACTTCTGTTGTTTTTCTCATAAGGACCCCTAAAACAATAAACAATATGGTGTCCATTATACTCCTATAGTAACATTAACTTTGACTAAAACACATTATAAAGCTCCTGATAAATGCATTACAATATGGAGCCGATCCGATCTGATGACAGCTTGTATTTATTAATAAATTAATGAATAAACAAATAATACTGTGATTACTTTTGAGGCGCTTAAAAATATGTTTATTTTCATCGATTACTTTATCAATAAAATTTATTTCGCAAGTTCATTTCTTTATATAACAGTGAAAACACAAACAGTATCAACCTATTTTACGATAATGAATAGTAAATAAATTACGTAACTGTTGCAAATATTTTATTTTCTTCTAAATTCAAAGTCACACTACACCATTACCAAAAGAATGCAAAATTAACGCTCTAGTTATGGCATTACGCTGACCACTGTTGGATCAATTACGCTTGTAGTAGCATACGCCAGATCGTTACAGGACTAATCACGCTGATTCAGTGTATTTACCAGATCTTTATAGGACACCGTGATCTTGTAGATGCACTCAATAAAACAATAATAAAATCAATTTGCACATTACCGGACTGTAACAAAATTACTATAGGACGAAATATCCTATAAGGTGCGCCCAAATCCAGCCCTATAAACGTTAATATGATTACTATAGGACTAAAAAATATGTAGTCTTAGGATACTTATAGGATTGGATTTTGCTGCTTGGGTTGTGTCTTTTGAATTCGGTTTAACTTTTTTTTAAATTCAGTTTATTTCTCGATTTTTGGTTGTGTTAATGTGTTGTGAACTTAAATAGATGCGAGTTCATTTGCTTATGGCTTTTGTTTATTAAATAGTCACTACTTATAACATCAAATTGGTGAAATATTTATACTTTTAGGAGGCTATTACTTATTTGTAAGAATTTGATAATATTAGCTAAGTACCTATTTATATATGATTTTGTAATTTTTGCATTTTTCAATGCTATTTTTATACTTATGGTAAATTTTAAATAGAAAAATGTTGGAAAAAATTAACTCGGCCACAAGTGAATTCTCAGACGGGAATCGAACCCGCGACCTTTGGAATGGAAGAGCATTGGACCGGATTTCCAAAGCTCGCGGGTTCGATTCCCGTCTGAGAATTCACTTGTGCCCGAGTTGATTTTTTCCAATATTTTTCTATTTAAAATTTACCATAAGTACCTATTTATATGTTTTTATTGTCATGGGTAGACCCACTAAGGCTGCAGCCCGCATGGGGGCAAAACGTAGCCTGGAATGTATTAAAGATAAGGAAGATCTTTCTAAGAATTGCAAGCGAAATGCTATATTTCGTTGCCAAGAGTCGCCTCTGGCTCGTCAAGCGAGATTAATAAAGCATGAGGATTTTTGAGAGGATTTCCCTCGATATGTCTGAAATTAGGTGATTACATCCTGACCACCTCTAGAGTAGATATACCTACCCTTTTGAACATACCTATTATATTTGAGGAACTGTCTCGATTTTACTGAGATTTTTGTTACAATTTCCCTCGATATCTCTGACATTTCGTGATTACATCGTAACCATCTCAGGAGTAGTACCTACCCTTTCAAGCATCACGTTAGCCCTACATACTACTTACTAAGTAGTTTTCATCGACCAATTGCAGTACTGGGCCCCAACTCCTAACCGTTAAGGAGTTCTGTAGCTTCACCATCAGCACAGCAGCATCAGATGTTGTTTCAAGCATACCTCACAAGCATCACGTTAGCCCTACATACTGCTAAGTAGTTTCCATCGACCAATTGCAGCACTGTCTCCCAACTCTTAACCGTTAAGGAGTTCTGTAACTTCATCATCAGCACAGCAGCATCAGATGTTGACACCCTGAAGTGAATACCTGAGTAAGACATGATTAAGTAACAAACGCACCATACTGGCATACAATTTTCGGCGGTTGCCCTCGATTTCTCCTGGATCCCATCATTAGATCCTGACCTGGGGTGCGATTGCGTAAAGACAATTGTATTCATTTGACAGTTCATATCGTATTCGATCGGCCGCATTTTGTATGGAATTTGACACTAATGACATACAATATGAACTGTCAAATGAATACGATTAGCTTACGCAATCCCATAGCTGGTGAAAATGGGACCAACTCAGTAGTGACCACTATCCAACAAAAAAAAATTGAAATCCGTCTATAATTGACGGAAATATCGGTGAACATACATAAAAAAAAACACATACAGTCGAATTAAGAACCTCCGCCTTTTCTTGAAGTCGGTTAAAAAGTAGTATTTTAAAAAGGAGGCCAATATTTTTAGCGTTTAGTCGTTATCTTATCTGAATTGTGTTTCAGCGCTGTAATAACAAAAACTGCGGAAATGGGCACTACAAATTATAAACTCTAAATTTTATGCTATCGAAGAGGTTATGATCGTTCTTTGGCAACCTACACTGAAAGGTTGGCTAAGGCTTGATCTGAGCCGCAAAGGACATCAGGCAAAATGTATAGCATTTCTGTTAAATTTAAAATAAAGACGTATAACCATAAGTCATATATAATATTAACCGTTTTATAAAATCATTTATTTTGGGAGTTATTTATATTTGAAACTTTATAAAGAAGTGGCGTAACGAAAGCAGTCATACGAAACAAAACGCTTTTGGTAGTTGACTGGCTGTTCAAGTCATATAGTTCTGTTATATACCGTTTCATCTTTCAATAATTGGTTAATCGTCATAGTAATATTTTAGTTCTTAAGTCCATTAATAGATGTCGCTGATCGATTTTGAATCTCGGTTTCGTATACCGCACGTAATTTCTTATATATAGTGAAAATTTTATGTAAGAGGTTGCATGCAATATACCGTTTCAAGTGAAGCACCGGTTTTTTATTTAGTAGGTACCCAAAGTTCCAGTGAAGTTTTGTTAGGTAGTCCGTTATAGGTCTTAAATACTGGCAGTCTTCTTCATTTTATTTAATAGCGATGCCCTTTTGGATTTCGCCAATATCCAGTTTTTTTAACCGACTTTTTTTTAATGTATGTTACTCGATTACTCGAAGACGGCTGGATCGATTTGAGTATTCTTTTTTTGTTCGAAAGGGTATACTTCCTTTGGTCCCATTGTCATCATGTCAGGATCTGATGATGGAATCCTGGAGAAATCCAGGGAACTCTTCAAACTCTTATTATTCTACCACACGCTGTAGGACTCGTCACCCTAACATTTTTGCTGCAAATGTATAAAAACAACATTTCTTACTTTAACCACAGAATATATATTAGTTACTTACGGTACAGAAATTTCACTCCCGAGTTTAGGTATGATAAACGCAAGCGTCCGGTCACCGGACTAGTCTCAATAGGCTGGCACTCGCTCGACTAGTCGCACACGCAGCGCACGCACCCGCGAAACAAAAGTAAACTGTTAATACCGTAAGGTACTATTGTATATTCTGTGCTGTTAATCTGTTGGAAATCTAATCAGTTCTGTGTCGTGAGTGATGGAGGCACCAGAAAAAACAAAAAACACAAAAAATTATTGCATTGCACATGGATGCACAGCCCTAGCAGATTGAAGCGAGACGGCAGACAGTTATTGTACTATGAACGCTATACGCAATGCAATAGGTTGTTTTCCAGAATAGTATGTAAATATCTCAAGGATTTTGCGCCGCTTGTATGGAAGTGAGACAGGCCTGCTTTAACACTGTTATCAAAGTGCTCAGTGTGAGTTTCCTCAACTTACTTTACGTCTCAATTTGCGAATTGAGTTAATTTTCTCAACCTTATTCCCATTGCATTAAGGCTATCTGTCAAAATTTTACTCTCATGCGATGGTGCGACATTTGCAAACTCAGACTAAGCCCTCAGAATGTGTCGTCCGTATAACGATCTCGCGACAAAGCATAATTGTGTAGATATAATGAATGACAGTCGTGGTGCATTTAGACGTAGTACCTATTTTAAAACTACTTTTCTAAATTATTGTTAAAACACTTTTTTCACTTTTTAGGGTTCCGTATCTCAAAAGGAAAAAACGGAACCCTTATAGAATCACTTCGTTGTCCGTCCGTCCGTCCGTCTGTCAACACCGTTTTCTCAGAAACGCGTGGAGGTATCAAACTGAAATTTATATCTAATACTCAGCTCTAGTGTCCCTTGGAGCTGTGAAAAAAACAAACTTCTAAGCCAAAGCAATCAAAAGATAAAAAAAAAACTTTTATGTATGTAATAAATAATTTATGAACTTGGATTATAGGCTGTATTGTCCTTAAAAAATAAATAAATTACACGATTTAGATTTTATTGACACACATTAGCATAATAAGGCCTCAGTTTGTATTTCTGTTCGCTTTTCACGGAACATTGTCGCATAGTGTTTAATTATTACTAAATTAGGATATCGCAGATTGGTTTAGTTTCACTGAGTTTAAATAACATTTTTTTTTATATTCACAGGTCTACACCCTAATGCTGCAAACATTTAGGGCGCTTTGCAGTACCTGTACACAATAGAAAGAACCGGCCCTACAGCACACCCTGTGGCAACCAATTCCTGCTATATTTAGAAGGTGCATCTTTTTAATAATATGAGGTATGTTTTAAATGTTCAAAACCATTACTTTATGCTTTTTTTAGTACCATTAGTTGGGTTTAATTAAAGTACGAGCACACGCTTTTGAGAGCAAGAAAAGGAGGCCGCGTTCGTTTTACTCTGCATGTTTCGTTGGTAAACTACGGAGCCTTATATTCGTAATGTAAACTCGGTATAAAGGTTCTAACCGGCTCTGCGATATAGTGGTTACACCACCGGTCTCAGACCCATAGGTCCCGGGTTCGTTACCTAATGGGGGTACATATTGCATTCGGTTTCTGTAAGTCTGATCTTCTTATCGAGCGAGGATTAGTGGCCCACCTCTGGTGTCAGAGTTTATCAAGCCGCCTATAAGGCCTCTGACTTGGCTTAACGACTGTAATCAAATGACAACAGCCGGGACCGACGGTTTAACGTGCGATCCGAAGCACGAAAGCGCTCAGTTATAATGCCACTTTACGGTCACCCATCGGACACCTGACCGGGCTGAACTTTGCTTAACAAACGTCATCGAATACGATCAGTTTGTCAAGCGCGGCTATGAGCGCTTCGTAGTCTGATGCCATAGCAACAGTAACGGCGCTAGGCGCGCAAAAAAGGCCTCGCAAAAAAGTTCCTAACTCGCCATGATTCTAATTTTAGTTAGGCTAGCACAAGAAACTGTCAAAATAGTATCGAGGACCATACATTTTTCTAATTTACTCGCTCGATACTTACTCGAAAGAATTTCCGTGCTAGGCTTACCGGCCAATCAGTAAAGCTTCCGCTGAAAAAACTTCTCAAAGCTTAAATAATTAAAACCGGCGTCATCAGTTCTATCAATTGATTCCAAAATAGCGGTTAGCCTCTATGACATAATCCGGATAAAAATTCGGTGGAGTTTAGCCCCACCGATGTGCTTTTTTTATATGCACTAACTCTGGGTTAAATAAATGTTAACTTAACTAGGCGCAAGTGGGTCTAAGATAGCCAGTTCCTCAGTGGTTGACGCGCTTCCATTTTCTTTTCACTACATTCTCTCCGTTGTTCATAAAAAAACTTACAATTATAATAACTTTTTAGTTTTGCATTTTACAATGCTATTTTTAATTGATAAATATTAAACATGAAAATATACTAGAAAAAAACAACTTGCCTCAAGTCGCCCTGACGGGATTCGAACCCGCATTCTTGGGAATCCGGCCCAATGCAAGTTGTTTTTTCTAGTATATTTTCTTGTATAATATTTATTACAATTATCAATTAGAAATAGCACACAGGGGTATGTTTCAAGCTCTGATACATATAATGATAATTCGATTCTAAGATCGTGACAATACTGTGAGATGTATACTTTGTGGTGTGTGTTTCTGAGAATTTATAATATTAAGACTGTAAGTTATTGAGCGTATTGTATTCTAAAATACGGCTTGCGCCATCTATTGTCCGATAGTTAAGTTGGCGTTTTTTCGTGATGCTTGAACAGTAAAAACATGGCGCACAAAAAAATTAAAAGTGACTACTTATTTAGTCTTATTTTATCGTAACTTTTTATCTAGTTATCAAGGCTGCTCTAAGTTGAGCTCGTTCTAAGTGATAAATATAAAAATACTTAAGTACATTTTGAAGAAACCACTCGGTTGCTTTTAATTTCGGTATAGACTAAGATTGGACTTTGGGAAGGACAAGTAAATTACGATCATAAAGCCATTTCAGTTGCGTACATCTTATGTTTTGGCGCGCACTGTTCATTGAAATAAAATAACTTTTATGATATCAAACGCGCTATATTTCCAATTACAACTTAGTTCGTGGAAATATAGCGCGTTTGATATCCGTAAAAGTTGTTCCATTTCAGTTGGTTACGTAGAAGTAAATAATATAGATCACAAAGCGCATTCGGCAACCATTGGAAAAAAAAACATTAGTACATTACTGCAGCGGCCAGCAAAAGTGGCATTGATGGACGAACGTGTAAATGTGGGCTGAGGCGAAGTCGAGGCACACATATGTAAGTCCACCAATGCCTAGTTGTGGCCAAGGCTTGTATAGTACTTTTCTCAAAGAATACGAGGAAATTAAAACTACTTTTCGAAATCAGACGAACAACGAACAACTATTTTTTTTCCGACGTTAAAGTGTTCATTTGTTGTTTTTTGCAAGCCAGTTCGAAATTTTAATAAAATCTATGATAAGTTACCTCTTTGGTTGCCATATTTCGGAGTAAAAGATCTTAATTATTTTTAATTACACGACAGATATGAGTTTACTATGTGATTTATTTGGCCGCTAAACACGACAATATGGATTTTCATACAACTTTTTTCGGCCGCTGCCACATTTTCAAGCATGTTTGAGAAATAGTTATTTGTTATGCAAGGCTGGAAAGTTGGTTATTTAGCGGCGAGTTACCTCTATTCTAGGATTGATTTCCACGAGCGTAGCGAGTGGTTCAAAGATTGAATCCTGAGCGAAGCGAGGATTTCAAAGGTACAAGACGCTAAAAACTTTTCTGCCGAGCGCAACACACAATTTTTCACCTCACAACTAGTATAAAATAAAAAAAATCATTTTATAAAAAAAAATCAAACCGACTTCAAAAAGTAAAAAATAAAACTTTTGGAGTCGGTGCCAGCCAGGGCATTCTACATTGCACTTCTATTAACTATATATTTTTTTGGCCTTAGCTAGCTAGCACCGACTCCAAAAGTTTTATTTTTTACTTTTTGAAGTCGGTTTGATTTTTTTTTTATAAAATGTTTTTATTTCAGATTTTTTAGTTACATCATGTACCGTTACTTACACTAAAAATCAGCCCATACACAACAATGTCATCTAGGTAAACGACTACTTGCCAAAAGGTGATTGATATTTTTCAAGAATATGAAAAAACTACTAGCCAGATCTTCGTAAAAATTATATGAGACCAAATTGACAGTGTACCCGATCGAACAAAAAAACAACTATTAAAATCGGATCACCAACACCGGAGTAATCGGTATACATACATCAGACAAAAAAAAAAAAAAAAAAAAATACGCGTTGAATTGAGTACCTCCCTCCTTTTTTGTTGAAGTCGGTAAAAAGTACTTTGCCGCGCTAGGCCGCAAAAAGCGATTTTCTACGCCTAAACTGATTGACAAAACCTCCTTTTCAGAGCGTGTGAGGTGAAAAGTAAATTATCTCACTGTAATGCACTCCGAAGATGTTTTGTGCTACTTTTTATCAATTATACAATATTTTCTATCGTTTAGCTAAATGGAGTTTTTTCGCGAAAAGTGCCCACAGATTGGTGCAGAATGCGCACTCGAATAAGTAATTAACATTTCTTTTCGTTTCGCTTCAGACCGAACTCCATGTGCCGAAGACACCGGATCCTGACCTGAACCTACTTTTGTCGTAGAAGAACAGAGAGTTTTAGAATTACTTCACTGCACTGACAAGCAATATTACAGAAATGCCTCCTTATGTTTCTTTCGCGCACTTATAATTGAAATAAAACTACTTTTGCGCATATATTACCTGAAACATATATTTAGTACTATGTATTTTGAGTTTTTTTAGGGATTTTTTTTTTCGGCACCATTTCAGTAAAAAAAATATAGTAGTTACCAAATATATGTTCCGCAAAAATTGTTTTATTACAAAAACTTCCTGGATTATCTTTTAAATTAGAATAAAAAAAATCTATGTTGTGTTCTGTGCATTATCAATAGAAAAACAGTTTAAGTTATAACATTTTGCATATGGGTATTGTTATGATTTATGAATCATGCTAAAATTGTACAAACTTATATATTATTGAACCAAACATTTTGATCAAAAACGAAAGTCTAAAAACTGTTCACTAAGGCCCACTAGTGCCAAGCTAGGTTAACATTTAACCCAGGATTAGTGCATATAACTCTGGGTTAAATGTGTTAGCCTCGCTTGACGCAAGTGGGCCTTAGGCCTTATTGCACCAACAGGATAACCACAGACCTATATCGAGATAGACGAAAAGAGCGCCTCAAAACACTACTGTTTTCTTTTAAGTGTCATGTACAGTCAGCGGCAACTTAAGTCTTACCCCTTAAAGAGCAAAGTCGTCAGTCGTCAGCTTTGTAAAGCCTAACCATCTCAACTGCGGTAGACCGTACATGAGAATGCAATTACTTAATTATGGTTTACGTATCATATACAAGAAGGTGTTCCTTATTTTTTCATGTCTCATATTCTGAAAGTAACTCATAACTTGCCTAAAATGCGGGTTGAAAGTGATATGTGGCGGCCCTAGGGCTGTAATAAATTTGAAAAAAGAATAGGGGGTGTCATGTCAAATCGATATCTGTAATCTCTTTGGACTTTTATTTACCAAAGGTATGTAGGCAAAGGCACAGAAGCCTATACAGCTTATTTTGCTACACTATAAAATAATTAAAATCGTAGATATCTTACAAAATTTTTTTTAGAATATTCTGTTTGTTTTTACTTTCCTCATATTCAAAATGAAAAGTAGAATGTTTACTTCGGGTGTATGGACCCATAACAGTCTCGAACTATCGGCGCCCTCACTTCGTTCGGGCGCCAAAACACTCGACTGTTATGGGTGTCATACAGCCCTTGGTAAACAATCTACTATTTGTAAAGGCTACGATTTGTGGTACATGTGTTATATATATAGATGATATAGCAAGTAAGACAAATTAAGTAAATTCTTCTTTTGTAAAGTTGCCGAAATAATAGTAATAGTAATAGTAATATTTATTGAAGTGAAAACTTCTTTAGCGGCGTTGAGCACTTTTTCTGTAATGGGTATAAAATCTTAAACTCGCGTCAGGACACGTGACCTGATCGAAAAAGCGTAGGACGGATGGAGAATGTTGAGGTGACAGGTTGACTATGGTCTCGGTTGCTTAGCGACAGACTGTTGATAATGTCTTTTACTTGTCTCTTGTTTTATTGTCAATATATATTTTTCGATTCTCTATAATAACTAATGTTTTCTTATATCTTATTACCTAACTTAACGTTCACTTTAATATGGTTTGTCATGTTTGTGTACGATAGCGCAATAAATGAATATTGTATTCTACCACATAAATGATAGTACTTTTATACTGATAAAGCAATTGGTGCAAAATTATTCCCTAACCATTCCAAAATATCAAACATGCTCAACGTTAATAATCAAGTTTTCACTTCTGCCGGCACTCCCGGAGTGCAACCCGTTCTTTTTTTTTGCATAAGACACGGTACAATTCAGTTCTTCTAATGTCTTACTTAAATAACATGTTCAGTCCGATCTTCGTCCAAGGTCCGATCCGAAGTTCGATGCCTTAAAATAGTTAGGGCCGGATTCACAACCGACTTGTTTTGGATAGTTTATCACAGAACTTGGATATATTTTTCTTATTACAACTGTTATATAATCTGGCAGACAAGCTATCCAGAGCTTGTCCGTCGGTGGTGAAACCGGCCCTTAAAATTCAAACTTGCCAAAACATTAATGGCGGTAAACTTTGGGTCCTTAACATTTCAGAGTGTATATTGTAGCAAGACGACAATTTTACTATTTGTTATTAAAGAAATAAATATTTTTATAACTGTTGATTTGTTTTTTTTTATCAATGTAGCTTTCGTCAGGTAGGTAGGTACTTCGCACATCGATAACAAATACCACATGTAGTCGTGATATCTGGGGGCACGGCAGTGCCCCCGCCAAGTCGAGCGCGAAGCAAACACTACCGTACCATCCTTTACTGGAACCATTTCGCCGCATTTTCAGGCCCCTATTTGAGTACCTCTGGATAAGACCAGAACGCAGAAATTTTCGTCATCCAGTAAGCTATAATCACATGCTTAAAATCCAGACTTTCAAGTCTGTAGGTCATTTAGTTCCGAAGTTAAGCGAAAGCAAAGTTTCGCATTTATGACACTCACTCACTCACTCACTAATGATTATCAGAATAGGACTAGTACTTCCCATAAACTCAGAGAGCTGAAATTTGGTACAGAGTTAGGGTTTAATGGCCACATAAAGGGAAAACTATAAAAACTAGGATAATCGAAGATCTGGAGTACCTGGTGACCCTGATTAGAAAACACAAGAGCCCAACCAAACTATTAGAGATCGAAATAAATATCCAACTTGGTAGGCCGCTTCATTTGATGTCAAAAATCGAAGATCTGAAGTATCTGATGAAGAACCCTTAGCTGGTCACAGCTGTATTAGAGATATGGTAATGCCCCCTTCTACTATTGGTACATAAAAAAATCGACTGTCGTTGCAAAAATCCAGCGTAGTGGGACACATCTAATTTAATCTAGCCTATAGCGTCCCACTGCTGGGCGAATGCCTCCCCTCCTGCTTTTAATACGCATATAAATAAAATTAAAGGAAAACTCTGGATAAGACTAGACTGACTTTTATACTTATACTTACAAGTTTACAAAAAGAAAAATCGGCCAAGTGCAAGTCGAACTCGCACATGAAGTGTTTCGTCTGTCACCAAAGGTTGCCTGGAAGAGATTGCTATGTAGCAATAAGACCGCCTATTGTGTGTTTTCTCTGTATGTGTTTGTTTTTGTATCGTGTGCAATAAAGTTTCTATTATTATATTAAATACACCTACCTACCCAAAATGCCACTATAATTTTTCGCCTGCAAAAATAACTTTGTTTTTAATAGTGCTGTATGAATGACAAAGTTATATTTGCGGTTTTGGCAAATGTGCTATAGCTCTAAAACTGCATAATATATTTCGTTCAAACCAATTTTCGTTGAAAGTTTTTTATTAAGATCTACAGCATATATTTATTTCAAATTTTTCACTCTCTTATTTCAAAAGTTAGAGGGGGGCGGGACACACATTTTACCACTTTGGAAGTGTACATCTTTCAAACGGTTGACTTTGAGAAAAATCGTTTTAGAAACGTCAATGCAATTTTTAAAGACCTATCTATAGATACCCCTCACGTTAGATAAACAAAAAAATTTCAGTGTCAGTTCCATGTATGGGGAGCCCCCCCCTTAATTCATATTTTTTTTTTATTTTTGTGTAAAAACCGTAAAGCGGTTTACAGAATACATCTACCTACCAAGTTTCAACTGTGTAATCCTCATAGTTTTGGAATATAGTGACTGTGACATATATATGTATGTATGTATTTATTTATGTATGTATGTTAACCTTAGCCTATTAACATAAATGCTTAAAAATTTCTACACTCTTTACATGTGTGCGTCTCCTCTTACCTATAATTTTATTTAGTTAACAAATGTAAAATCCGTTATTTGCTGTATGTGTTGTATTTAAGTTTTGTTAAGTTTTAATTTAGAACTGTGGATTTTGAAATAAATAAATCGATTTGGCCGAATCTAAAAGGGTTTCGTTATTTGTCTTTAGGCTACGAAACCCTAATAGTCGAACAATTAACTTTATTCTACTCGAACATTACACAAATTAAATAAATAAATAAATTACACTAAAATATTAATTTCGCTCAAAATTTGGTCAAAATATAATGCATTGGACTAAGAGTGGCGGTAATACCTGTAAACGTAACTAGATGGCGCTGACTATATTTTAAAACGCGCTTACGTTTGTTTTTCCGATAAAGCTAACATAATTCTTAGGAACCTTTGGTTATCCCGATCAACTCTCGACCGATCTGGGGGGTTACTCTGGACGGGATCGCGTTGAGATCGAGATTGAATATCAATAATTATTACTGATTTTCGACGTTGATTCGATTTTAAGTGCCGCTAAAATCGATTAATAGAGTACAAAGTTACTTTATTTACTAATTTCAAGTATTAAGTATATTAGTTTAATTACTTATTTTTAGTCATAATTACTGACGTTTGACATTAATTCAATCTCGATCTCATTGTGATCGCGTCAAGAGTAGGGGGCCTGAACCGCCTACTGGAGACTCAGACGGCCGAGACGTAGCCCCGCCCACGCCCGACCCCTCAGGTCATTCCCAGTCCTCTCTATCGACCGAACCGAAAGAGAGGCGTTAACTTCCTATCACAAAAACCTTCTGTGGCAGGCTAAGCAAGATTTGAAAGGCGTTTTCAAGTTTATTTGGATCAGAGACGGCAAAGTGCTAGTACGTAAGAATGAAAATGCAAAAATATATAAAATTAGATCTAAGAATGATATCCAAAACTTTTTATCCAGCACTAGGTAATAATAATTAATAAAAAAATAACTTAGTCGCAACCCTAATTTAATATCTTAGTAAAATAATTAATGGATTTCGAAGATGAAAATAATGTCACGGAACTATTTAATTGTTTGGATTTTGCAAACTATAACCGTTTAGTGCCTAACAAACGACACAACCTAACTTTTATGCATGTTAACATAAGATCATTAATCAATTTTTTTTCCAAAATTGAACAGGTAATAAATATCGCAGGTTCGTCAGTAGATATCCTAGTACTCACTGAGGTGAATATTTCCGATAATATCAAATCTTTGTTTAACTTGCCGGGATATACTATGTACACCGAGCTACGAAGAGTTAAAAAAGGTGGCGGAATAATTGTTTACATTAAAAACAAATATAAGTTTAAACAAAGTAATGTCACAACATTACACTTTGAATGTCTTTTAGGTACAATCACTTCACTAATTACTCGATATCACTGTGTGCCGTATATCGGCCGCCTAAAAATAATAAACACACTTTATTGTAGAAATAGAAAAAATATTTCACCGGTCAACTAACACGGATTTGATATTTATCGGAGATATAAATATTAACCTCAAGCTGGATAATCCTATTAAGAAATCATACTTAGACATTATGAGCGGGTACGGTCTTTCATGCGGTATCACTGACTATACTAGGATAGAAATGTTGAACGGTCTAGTAACCAAAAGCTGTATTGACCATATTTTTGTCCGATCTCGCATGATAGACGTTCACACGGCCGCGCTCTGCACCGTACTCCCGTACTGGCTGACCACCGAGTTACAGTAGCAACGTTAGCGAATGATTCTAATGTACGGGATGCTCCTATTTATGTGACTCGGCTTAACAACGATAAATTAAAATCATCATTGGAAAATGTTGATTGGGATTCCACATTAAATATGAACTGTCCGAATGAGATATATACATTTATTAATAATAAGTTTAATGAGTGCTACGATGAATCTAAATATGTAAAAAAATATAGTAATTCGAAACGTAATAATAATGGGTGGATAAATAAAAACATTATAAATCTATGTAAAAAAAGAGATCAATTATTTTCAGATTGGATAAAAGACACAGGTAACAAGGGACTTAGAATAAAATATAATAAGATAAGAAATAAAACAAACAAGGTCATACAAAAAAATAGAAACAAACAAATAAGAGCGGAAATTAACAAAAATAGACACGACTCTAGGAAATTATGGCAAATAATAAACAATATATCAGGAAAAGTAACAAAATCGATTGATAATATAATAATAAAAGCATTTAAAATCTAAAGACACATTTTATATCTCATCTTGCCATACCAATTACGCAAAGAATACCTTTTTAAGGCGAGCATGTGGTCTTTATAACAAGTCACTTAATGAAGTGGATATTTTCTCAAACTCACTTAATGTTTTTAGAAGGAAAGTAAGTGAATTGTTATTGTAATGCATAATACATAAACACCATTCTACTATAGTTATTTTTTATTTTTATTTTTTTTATTAAGTTGAAAAATCTAATATGTCAGCTTTTTTTTGTGGTTGCTAAATAAAAAATATTTTTATCTAGTACAAATCCGTCGCTTGTATGCACTATATTACTTAAGTTAATACTTTAAGTTATGGTACTATAGGTTTGTTTGTAAACTATTTTTTATAATATTGTTTGTATATAACTGTTTGTTACCTGAAATAAATAAATAAATAAATAAATTTAGCGAAGATAAACTTTTACAAAATTTAGCTAACAATTTTGCTAACAAATTTCAGGAAAATGTTAAATCTATTATTCCCAACTGCCAAAATAATTTATTAAATTCAAATGACTACACTAGATCTATAGACAAATCTATGTTTTTCCCGAAAGCAACAAATTCTGAAATACATAAAATTATAAAACGTCATATCAACCCGCAAAAATCCCCGGGTGTTGATGGCATCCGTGCGGTTGACATAGTGAAGCTTTCTGATAGAATTGTGGGCGCCATAACACGGTTTATAAACACTAGTATAGAAACCGGACTGTACTCTCAAAAAGTTAAAAACAGGCATTGTCCGGCCTATCCATAAAGGTGGCAGCACCCATGATTATGACAAGTACCGGCCTATTACTATTTTACCCGTACTGGATAAGGTAGTAGAAAAATTTCTATGCGGAAAATTACAAAAATTTTATTCAGAAAATAGTATTTTGTCGTCTCAACAATATGGTATTCAGCCACGACTTTGTCTAGATTTCATTACTTTTTAGAGATAAACAAGCAGCTCCATCGAGACTTGGCTAGTTTTTTACAAAATGTTTTTGGTGGGTAATATTGACAAAATTAACACAACTACCTTTACCTAGAGACACTAATTTAATTTACTTATTGTTTTGTTGAAAAACACGGTGTTTTGGATTTATCATTAACCGACTTCAAAAAGGAGGAGGTTCTCAATTCGACGGTTTTTTTTGAAGTGAAAACTTCTTTAGCGGCGTTGAGCACTTTTTCTGTAATGGGTATAAAATCTTAAACTCGCGTCAGGACACGTGACCTGATCGAAAAAGCGTAGGACGGATGGAGAATGTTGAGGTGACAGGTTGACTATGGTCTCGGTTGCTTAGCGACAGACTGTTGATAATGTCTTTTACTTGTCTCTTGTTTTATTGTCAATATATATTTTTCGATTCTCTATAATAACTAATGTTTTCTTATATCTTATTACCTAACTTAACGTTCACTTTAATATGGTTTGTCATGTTTGTGTACGATAGCGCAATAAATGAATATTGTATTCTACCACATAAATGATAGTACTTTTATACTGATAAAGCAATTGGTGCAAAATTATTCCCTAACCATTCCAAAATATCAAACATGCTCAACGTTAATAATCAAGTTTTCACTTCTGCCGGCACTCCCGGAGTGCAACCCGTCTTTTTTTTTTTTTTGAAGTGAAAACTTCTTTAGCGGCGTTGAGCACTTTTTCTGTAATGGGTATAAAATCTTAAACTCGCGTCAGGACACGTGACCTGATCGAAAAAGCGTAGGACGGATGGAGAATGTTGAGGTGACAGGTTGACTATGGTCTCGGTTGCTTAGCGACAGACTGTTGATAATGTCTTTTACTTGTCTCTTGTTTTATTGTCAATATATATTTTTCGATTCTCTATAATAACTAATGTTTTCTTATATCTTATTACCTAACTTAACGTTCACTTTAATATGGTTTGTCATGTTTGTGTACGATAGCGCAATAAATGAATATTGTATTCTACCACATAAATGATAGTACTTTTATACTGATAAAGCAATTGGTGCAAAATTATTCCCTAACCATTCCAAAATATCAAACATGCTCAACGTTAATAATCAAGTTTTCACTTCTGCCGGCACTCCCGGAGTGCAACCCGTCTTTTTTTTTTTATTATGTATGTTCTACCATAACTTCGCCAGTTGTTAACAGATTTTTATAATTCTTTTTTTATCTGAAAGAAAATGGTTTATGTGTGGTCCCATATAATTTTTACGAAGATCTGGCTAGTAGTTTTTTCATAATCTTGAAAAATATCAATCACCTTTTGGAAAGTAGTCGTTTACCTAGATGACATTGTTGTGTATGGGCTGATTTTTAGTGTAAGTAACGGCACATGATGTAACTAAAAAATCTAAAATAAAAACATTTTATAAAAAAAAAATTCAAACCGACTTCAAAAAGTAAAAAATAAAACTTTTGGAGTCGGTGCTAGCTAGCTTAGGCCAAAAAAAAATATAGTAAATAGAAGTGCAATGGCTGGGACCGACTCCAAAAGCTTTATTTTTTACTTTTTGAAGTCGGTTTGAATTTTTTTTTATAAAATGATTTTTATGTTTGCAACTTTTAAGTACCTAAATACCTAGGTAACTTTTGTAATAATCGTAGATGAATATTTGTAGGTAGGTAATAGCTAATCTGCATTGAATATTGCAGCACTGAATACTAAATAGTACAAGTAAAAAATTTACCAAGTGCGTGTCCCGTTGTTCCGTTGCCAAAATACCACTATCATTATCGCCTGCAGAAGTAACTGTGTTTTTCATAGTGTTTGTATTAATGACAAAGTTATATTTGCGGTTTTAAAAACTGTATTTTTAATACTGCCAACTATATCTCGTTCAAAAACCTATTTTTGTTGAAAGTGTTTATTAAGATCTACAGCCATTTTTTTATCTACCCTCTTATTTTCAAAGTTAGAGGGGAAGGGACACACATTTTACCACTTTGGGAGCTTACATCTTTCAAACGATTGACTTTGATGAAATGAAAACCGACTTCAAAATACTAAAAAGCAAAAAATAAACCTTTTGGAATCGGTCCCAACGAAGGCTACTTTGCGGTCCTACTATTTTATTTTTCTTGCCTTGGCTGGTTCCGATTACAAAAGGTTTATTTTTTTCTTTTTAGTTTTTTGAAGTCAGTTTGCATTTTATTATAAAAAGCTTTTTATTTCACAAATTTTAAAGGTAGAAGAGGTCCCGTGCCTACGCTAATGACCTTATGTCAACTCCTCATCACCTATTACAAAATGATGCTTTTCCCGGTGCAGGGACGTTACTTATTGAGGAGTTCTCCCGATACTTCATCACCAGCTCCACTTCATCACATGCATTGAGTCGAGCATAAATTGTTTATGAACCACATTAAAGTAATCGTATCGCTTCCGTGAAATGCTAAGTATTTAATAGTTCCGATGACCATTTGTGGTCATCATCATCTGTTCCACTTCACCAAATGGTGCTTTCCGGAAGCATGTGCATAAGTTACTATAGAAAACACCGAAATCGCTTTAGGAGTGCCTATAATATTTGAAGAGTTCCCTAGATTTCTCCAGGATCCCATCATCAGATGCTGACATGATGACAATGGGACCACATGTGAAGTATACCCTTTCGAACAAAAAAAGAATTACCCAAATCGGCTCAAAAAGATTTCGTCGAATTGAGAACCTCCTCCTTTTTATGAAGTCGGTTAAAAATAGTTTTAGGAACCACAATGTTGTTTGTAAAGACCTGACACTTTAAACTTGTATGTGATTAACACATACATTATTAGGCAAATAGTTATTTTCACCTCACACGCTCTGAAAAGGAGGTTTTGTCAATCAGTTTAGGCGTAGAAAATCGCTTTTTGCGGCCTAGCGCGGCAAAGTACTTTTTTAAATTAATACCTAAAAATATGTCATACATAATGCGTTCCGAATCGCACTATTGACTTTTTACCGACTTCAACAAAAAAGGAGGGAGGTACTCAATTCAACCCGTATTTTTTTTTTGTCCGATGTATGTATACCGATTACTCCGGTGTTGGTGATCCGATTTTAATAGTTGTTTTTTGTTCAATCGGGTACACTGTCAATTTGGTCCCATATAAGTCTCATTGAGATCCGATGATAATCTTCGGAGATATGGGTCCTAATGTCATGGAAGTCATGAAACAATTATATCATCCAGGTAATTGTTAGATTCTTGTTCGAGCTGAAGTTTCACGCAATAACTACTGAGCGGATTTTGATAAAACTTTTTTGTTAAATAGCTATTGGTCCTCGCCAACATACCTATAGGCTATAAACCCTCAATAAGTAACGTCCCTGCACCGGGAAATGCAGCTTTGTAAAAGGTAATGAGGAGTTGACATAAGGTTATTAGCGTAGGTACGGGACCTGTTCTACCTTTAAAAATTGTGAAATAAAAAACTTTTTATAAAAAAATTAAAACCGACTTCGAAAAACTAAAAAGCAAAAAATAAACCTTTTGGAGTCGGTGCCAGCCAAGGCAAGAAAAATAAAATAGTAGGACCGCAAAGTAGAATGCCTTGGCTGGCACCGACTCCAAAAGGTTTATTTTTTGCTTTTTAGTTTTTCGAAGTCGGTTTTAATTTTTTTATAAAAAGTTTTTTATTTGTTATATTTGATTCTTATTTTAAATAGCTTTAAATTAATTATAATACTCCGTTTTGGTTTTATTATATTATTTTAGTTCATTGAATCATAAAGGTTGTGAAATCTCATCCAGCCTAATATAAAATTCTTATAACAAATAGTTTACTCTTATTGTTATTATTTTTATGATTCAATGAACTAAAATAATACAATTTAACGAAAACGGAGTATTATAATTAATTTAAAGCTATTTAAAAAAATAATCAAATAAAACAAAAAAGTCAATAGTGCGATTCGGAACGCATTAAGACATATTTTTAGGTATTAAATTAAAAAAGTACTTTGCCGCGCTAGGCCGCAAAAAGCCTAAAATGATTGACAAAACCTCCTTTTCAGAGCGTGTGAGGTGAAAACGTTATTTTTGCCATGTCTGTATTTTAAAGACCTATCTATAGACAACCCCACATATAGGTTTGATATTCCCCCTTAATTCATATATTTTTTTTATTTTTGTGAAAAAAACCGTAAAGCGGTTTACAGAATAAATCTACCTACCAAGTTTCGGGTTTTCCATATTCATCCCATGACGTCTCATCCCAGAAGCATATTAATTCTTAACTCATCCCGAATAGTGGTCTTAACTCATCCCACTCATATATTTTTAATTACATTCTTATCTCATACCAAATCAATTCCTACCTCATCCCACGACAATAAGTATCAAGAAAATGTGTTAAAAGTATGGTCAGCATAAAAAGGATATTAATAAAATAGCTTAACTAATTATATAAGTAATATGGAATGTGAATATGGAAGGAAATTATAGAACGTACTCGTACAGCTGAATATCTAAATAAGGTGGATTTAAAGCTAATGTTTTAAGAGAGTTACGATATGTGCAATCACAACGAAGTCGGAAAATGTTGTTGTATAACGGTTTCCAATACCACAAAAAACGAGAAAATAAATATGGAAGTACAATTTGGCGATGTGCAAAGGCACCGGCATGCTTTGGAAGTGTCAGTGTTAAGGAATCAGGACGTTTCACATAATAAAACTCACAGCTGTTCGCCAAGTGAAACAAAAAAAATATTTAAAAGAAGCTTTAAATATATGTAAAAAAAATACAATCAGTAAAAAGGTGACCCAATACCATCAGTCTATCAAGATACGTTTTTAGCACTATAAGATCAAGGCATCGACATTGTAACAAAGTTACAAACTTTAATAACATAAAAAGTGGCTTTTATAATGCTCGAAATAAAAGTCAAGGAGTGAAAAAAACTACTTTCAAGGCAGGACATGAAGTAGAAATTCCAGCTGCATATAAAGACTGTTTTACTATTTGATTACCTATATGACAAAACACGTATTCTAGCATTCGCTTCACGGGGAAGGACTACAATAAATGGAAGATTTTCGAGTTTTTATATTTTTTGAAAATAGCGTTTTTTTATACTTTATCGTGTTGTTATCTGTTAATTTTGGCAATTACATTATTTTAAAACTCATAGTTCATTAAGTATCTGTACGTTTGTTTTATATTTTACATGTTTTATATGTTTTTTACTGTTGATTCTGGCAATTATACTATTACAAAACTCATATTGGATTATGAATCTGTGTGTTAGTATTGTATTGCTAATTTTAGGATGTATATTAAAAATTATATAATATATATTAGGAGGGAATAACGGTATGTTAATTTGTTTATCTATATTTATGTCTGTTGCTGTTAGTTTTATTTTAATAATCACTATCTGTATTTTTTTAAAGAACGAACAAGGTTTTATATATCATGTGTGTAATTTATTTCAATATGTATGTAGGTAGGTACTTATTATATTTTTAGTCAGACCGTACTCAAAAACCTTGCCAGTTTTGTTATATGGGATGAGTTAGGAATAAGAATTGTGAAAAATAAAAGTCATTAGTTTCTGACGTGGGATGAGTTAGGAATAGAAATGGGATGAATATGGAAAAATAAAACGTGGGATGTGACGTCATTCGACATTATTTTTCCATTACATGATACAAAAATAGCACTGGGAGTACGTCCACGCGGTGAAGGCGGTAAAAGATCGACGTCAACGCGAACGAAGTCACTGTCATCAACTAGTGATGAATAAATTATGATAATGTAAAGAATGAAGTATACCAACTGTTGATATGAGTAAAAATATTATTATCAGAATTACAGTTTAGTAAATAAACCTACTTTCCACATTTAAGACACAATTTATATTTTTACTTTAATTATTACAAAAAAAAATTTAGGTTGTATTTACAATCCATCTATACGAACAACTTATGGAACAGCTGTTCCATAGAAATCGAAATACTTTTATGGAACAGCTGTATTTTTTTCCGTGTAACAAATTGAATAAATCGGCTAAACTGTACATTACGGACCCACGAGTTGGAGGTTCACAATTTTTCGTTGTAAAGGTTTATTAATAAGAAGTAATTCAGCAAAGGCGCAACACTAGCAAACTTATAGTTTTCGAGAAAAAAAATCCTAAAGTTTTATATTTTTTTCGTAATATCTCAAGGATCTGACATTATTTTGACAGATTTCTGTTTTTTTTTCTTGATTGAAGTCTATTAGATACAGGAATTTTGTCATACAGCCACAGACAATACTGAACTGTTGTTGTGAATAACGCACAATATTGATTAACTGTTATAATTATTGAAGAAAATAATAAAATTATTCTTATATAAACATACTATAATATTTAAAGCTAAATTAAAAATAATCAAGTAAAGGAATTCTCAAGAATATTTAATAATATTTTTTCCATTTCGAGAAACGAAACGCAAAAATGCCATGCTCGGATTCCGCTATTCTGCCTGAAGAATTGAATTGAGTGAAGTGCAAGTTTTGGACTCGAATGAGCCGCTTGTTACGGCCTCTTCTTCAGTGCCCCCCAGTGCCCAGTGATACTCTAGTGAGCCGCTTGTGGACACTTCTTCAGTGCCCAAGAGATAGACTCTAGTGAGCCGCTTGTGGCTACTTCTTCGGTGCCCCGTAGTGTACAAGTGTTGGGACTCTAATGAGCCACTTGTGCTCTCGTCGTCCGGGTTGGAAGAACCGGTTGCTGGTCCCAACAACCTAGCTGGCCCTAGTGGGTTAGCTTCTTTACCCAACTCGGCAGCTAGCAGAATGGCAAACTCCATCATGCCAGATCTACCAACTATATCTGAAGACCAATTGGAAGCACCTTCAGCTACTGGTTCATTTGGGAGACGAGTTCATAATTACGTGGAAGAAATCAGGTTAGTAGAGATATTATAGCAAAGATTTAAATCAAATAAGTGTTGATTAGGTCGAAATTGGTAACAGAACCGAATTAGTCAACCCCGACTCCACGTGGTACTAGTATGCCCTACCTCAAGAGTGTTTATAAAAGCCCGGAGGCGCGGAGGGAGAGCAGCCCCCGCCCGCTGTAACAAACTGCAGGCACCATGCAAGCCGAAGCGGCTGAGGCTGTTCGCCGCAGGCGAACAGCAAGCCGAAGCTGCGGAGGTGAGCATGGAGTGCCTGTGGTTTGTTACGCAAGGGAGTAGGGGCTGCACTTCCCGCAGCGCCGGAGACGTTCAGAAATCTTTAATTTGTTAACAACTTTAATAGCTTTGGACTCAAAAGGCAAGAATGCATTTACAATACAATACATTACTTCAACTTAATTTTTTTTGCTATGATGGCTGCGTCTCGTTTTACAATACATTACAATGTGTTGTCTAATTGTTTCAGATCAATGTGGAACGGGAAAAAAATTTGGAAACTGATGATCTGGAAAAAGAACTGGAAACTGATGACCAATGTGTGCAATTTGCTGAAGCAATAAATGCAATAAATGATTATATATTAACATATTTTAACAACTTCCCTGTCCCCATACAACTCATTTTGATTATGCCCCAAGTCCACCATTTATTTTTACTGTTATGCTAAAGCAACATTATTATATACGATAAAAAATATTTTTCGTAAAATTATTCTTATAAATTAATATCATTTTGTTTGTTTATTTTTTTGTTCACATGTGACTCATGAACGTAGGAAGATAATTGTTTTTCACCACGTTCAATGAGTCATATGTGAACACACACAAGTGCCAAAAACAATGCATTATTCGTCAAATGTCAATCAGATGTTACGACTCTAATAGGCTGAACGACTCTGGTACCCTTGACTGTCAATTACGGTGAATTAGAAAAACAACAACAATGCGTAAAAGTTTAACATGGTACAAAAAGATTGCAATAGATTTGCTCTTTCAAGTCGCCATTATCAATGCTAGATGCATCTACAACGAGTTAGGTCCTAAGTTGACAGTTTTACAAGTCCAAGAACAGTTAGTCCGCCATTTTCTTGGACCTGCAGCATCAAAAACAGAAAGTAATCTCCCTCAAAGATCCTCAATTTCTTGTAGCTCTCCAAATTCCGCGGAATGCTAACAGCAAACTTGTACGAAAAAGGTGCACTGGTTGCTACATCAAGTTGAAAAATCAAGGATTATTGGCAAGAAAAGCAAAATAGGTGCACACTGAGTGCAAAAGGTGTGAAAAGGCATTCTGTTTAGAATGTTTTAATGAAAAACATACTTAATTTTATAATAATTTCTTTCAATATAATTCTCACTTCATTCTCTACATTTGAGTTTTATTTATTACAAATTTCTTGTAGTAATTGACAGACAACATAAAAAAAATCGCGATTTTTTTTGTTTTTATCGTAAACTTTAGGTTTTTTGCTGTACGTTCACGTATGATTTAAGAAAATATCACGTCACGTTCATGCCAAAAAAAGTGTCTCAAGTTGTATATAGAAATGAGTCACCAGAGACTCATGAACTTATTCCAAAACGTTCTCGTGAGTCACATATGACTCATCGGACAGGGAAGTTGTTAATGTTTCATTTACTTACCCCTAGTAAAAAATAACTGTCAGTTTAGATATGTAACTTAATCAATTTAGAAATACATGGTAGTGTTGAGTGGCTTCCCCACTTTTATGCCCTTTTATTTAATTTTATTTTAGAGGGGGGAATAATGCATTTTACATTTAAACCCTATTTATAGGGGTAGTATGAGGGTGGAGGGTGGATTTAGGGGGAGAGAGGGGTAATGTGAGGAGGAGGGCGGAATAAGATTTGAGTTTTAGGGTGCCTACCCCAAAATTTCCCCCCCCACCAAATTTAAAAATGCATAAAATGTTACTTTTTCTTGCCTCCGAGCCTCAAATTTCAATCTCAAATATCTCAGGAACTATGCATTTGCTACGGTTGGGAGTTGGTGGGGGGGTAGGGGGGACGCCCCCCTCCCCCCCACCATCCTCCCCCACCCTAAAATCGTGGGTCCGTAATGTACAGTTTTACCAATAAATCAGTTTAATTTTCTTTGCAAACACAAGAAATGAAAAATGATTGGCCAGATGTGTTGCTAATGTTGCTAAGCACAAAACCCGAGAACAGCTCGACCATGATGCGACTACTTTTAGAAGGAATGTTCTAATGAAGCGAAAAAACGTAAATATTGCGAGGAAAATAGCAACAATAACAACACTCTTCATGATTTTTAAAGTTTGCGTTTTCAATGGTACAACATACTTATAATGTTAACATTTAATTGCACAATAAAAAAACCGACTTAAAAATGTAAAAAATAAGCCTTTTGGAGTCGGTGCCAGCCTAGGCATAGTTGGTGCATTCTATATTGCACTTTATTTTTCTTGCCTTGGCTGGCACCTGGCACTGACTGCAAATAGCTAAAATTGTGTTGAAGAGAAGTTTAACCGTCAACACGAACACAGGTGCAAACCCTATCCCATGTAAATACGAAGACAAGTCTGAAGGTCGAAAGAGGCCACCCAGCATCTGTGATGGTATGGTGATGTGTATGGTTATGTGAGTCCTCCTACGAAACCGTGATAAAGCTCAATTTTTGTGAACAAGGGGTAGAAACACTCAAGTTCGTTAAGCCACTAAGTAATACTGTATTGACTGGTAGATAAAGATATTTTAACAAGACTCAGCATCAGCGCACAAAGCGAAATCAACCCAGCGCTTGTTAGATGTGAATTTAGTGGATTTCATTGCCCCTGACGATTGGCCCCCTGCCCATGACGACCTGTTTGGTGCAGGGGTAATAAACCCCTCCTTCTGCGCCAGAGGTCCCGGGTTCGATCCCCGGACAAGACAAATATTTGTGTGCATGAACATATTGTGTTTTTTGTTCACAAAAAAAAGAATAAGTATGTTTATCCGTTATCCATAACACAAGTTTCTCATAAAACTTAACTTGCGCTAGATAATTGGTGTGATCGTATGAAATTATTTGTAAAAAAAATATAACCCAAGAATGACTAGACTGATTTGGATAAAAAAATGGCATGTAGATAGTTTATATAGCCTGGATTGAAACTTTGAAACTTAAGATACATGTGGAGATCGAATCTTCGACGAACTGATCGGCAATCCAACATTCGGAAACGACTTTGGTTCAAAGTCGTTTCCGTCGTCGTAGCAGAAAGAAGGAAGGTAATCTGAAAGCCGAATTCTTAACAATGAAATTTGATATTTTCCTGTTGCCCTGCTAGAGTAACGCTCTCAAAATTGGTTCTATTCTACACGAGACTTCTGTGACGAGGAAAGTCGAGACTGTAGATTACGTACAAATTATTTGTTTTTTGTTAAATGTGGGTAGCAAAATATTATAGTGCTGCGCTGTGTGTGTGCGACTGCGATATCGATTATTTCTTCTCAAACTTGGTCACATTGTTTTGCTGTATCACAAATTAAAACAAAGATTCCTTATATCTGGTACTTCCTTATATTTTTTTAAGTTTGCATCTTCCATGCTTGATAAATAGAAAAATAATATATGAAATTGATTATTTTTATTATTTTTTCATTAATATTTATCATAGATGATATTTTTAACCGATTTCAAAAAAAGGAGAAGGTTGTCAATTCGACGGAATCTTTGTGAAGTGAAATATTCTTTAGCGGTGTTGTGCACATCAGTGTTTTAAATTTTTGGGATAGGTAAAAAATGTTAAAGTCGCGTCAGGACACGTGACCTGATCGAAAATTCGTAAGACGGAGGGAGAGTTGAGCGCCGGAGCGGCGTAGTAGAGGAAGTTGGTAATATCCCCCTCTCTTTCTACCGCGCGGCGAAAATGTATGCCTGCTCCTGCTGTTTCGTTTAAGCGGTTTTCACTTCTGCCGGCACTACCGGAGTGCATGTGAAAACTTCTTTAGCGGCGTTGTGCACATCAGTTTTAATTTTTTGGGATGGGTAAAAAATGTTAAAGTCGCGTCAGGACTTGTGACCTTATCGAAAATTCGTAAGACGGAGGGAGAGTAGACCGCCCGCTCGGAGTAGGAGAGGAAGTAATATCCCCCCTCTCTTTCTACCGCGAGGCGAAAATGTATGCCTGCTCCTGCTGTTTCGTTTAAGCGGTTTTTACTTATGCCGGCACTCCCGGAGTGCAACCCGTTGTTTTTAATGTATGTTACTCGATTCCTCGAAGACGGCTTGACCGAATTGAGTAATTCTTTTTTGTTCGAAAGGGTATATACTTCCCATGTAATCCCATTGTCATCATGTCATGATCTGATGATGGAATCCTGGAGAAATCCAAGGAACTATTCAAATATTATAGGCCCCTATAGCAATTTCGGTGATTTCTATATTAACTCATGCATATGCTTCCGGAAAGCTTCATTCGGTGAAGTGATACTGATTATGAAGACATCATCAGACGTCATCGAAACTATTAAATACTTAGTATTTCACGGAAGCAATTCGATTACTTAAATGTGGTTCATGAGCAATTTATGCTCTACTCAATGCATGTGATGAAGTGGAGCGGATGATGAAGTACCCGGAGAACTCCTCAGTAAGTAACGTCCCTGCACCGGGAAAAATACGTGTAAAAATTTAAAAATAAAAAATACGTGTGGCACTCGGGGACTGCCGCGGTAAACCTATTGCATAGCGTTTTTTATCATAGATTTTTGTTGCTTATAGTTACGACTGTGAATAACAAAATGGTCAATGATGAAAAAAACTGTATGAAAATTTGTGTGAAAATATAATTTCTTTTTAAAATCTGGTACCACATTTTTTCCGCGAACTGAAAAAAAATGCAAAAGCAACCAAAATCTATTTTCGTTACGGATTTCTTGATTCTGTCGCCGCGCTCAAAGCCCGCGATAAAAGCTATGCAGTAGCTTTAAAAACTTTTTATAAAAAAATTAAAACTCCATAAATCTAAAAAGCGAAAAAAAGCCTTTTGGAGTCGGTGCCAGCCAAAGCATTCTACTTTGCGGTCTTACTTTGTTATTTCTCTTGCCTTGGCTTTTTATAAAAGTTTTTTTAACAGTACAATTGTTTTTAAGATCAGTACCAATTTTATGCAAAGTTAAAAGATTGTAGAAATATTTTTTTAATAATTTGTAAATTACGGTCTTAAATTTTATTACCTAAAAAATAATAAATAAGAATTATAATAATTATTCTTTATTATTATTATTCTTATTTATTATTTTTTAGGTATTAAAATTTAATTTAATAAAATCGGCTAGTCTCACAAGTTCTTCAAATTGTATGCCGCTGATGAGCGCTGTAAAAGTATTGGTGATTTCGTCGGTCAAACATAAAATTAACATTAGTGTAAAAAGATAAAACGTGCCTATCAAAAAGAAAAATTGTTACTTAACACACCTGCCTAGATATTCGTATTTAGAAAAAGTCAAGATCCTCCTAAGTTTATAAATGTGGAAGAGAAAATGTGTGTATGTATGTTTGTTCCTCCAAATGTTTGTCAATAGTGCGAAAGATTGAATTTGATAAGAAGTTTACAGCATAGAGCAACGCGGATTCCTAGTCGGTTTACAATTAGCCTGGATTAAAATCTACGATACATTTTTAACCGATTTCCACAAAGGAGGCGAGGTTCTCAATTCGGTTGGTACGTTTTTTTTATATTACGCCGAGATTTCTGAACTGATTTACGTGATTCTATTTTTGTCAATGCGGAATAGTTGCCATTTGGTCATATAAAATTTTAATTTCATTTGGCCAAGTTAATTTTATAAGAGCATTTTTGTTAACTTGCGCGATGTCTAATCTAGAAAAATTCTATTGTAGGTATTTTACAAAACAATCCATTACGGACACTAAATAGTAAAATATAAAAAAACCGACTTCAAAACTAACAAGCAAAAAATAAGGCCTCGATGTTCAAGTTCCTATTGGAAGATCCCGATATACCTATGGGAACTTATAATGGCCACTAAAGATACCATTGAAATGCAAAACTTAAAAATCATAAATAGCTACTAGTTAATATTAATTTATCAACATGAATTGTTTATTTCTTTATCGATATGGGGCGTTGTCTTGCCCATCACTATCCACATATTACAAGCAGGGAATTTCACCATTCATTCTGTGAGCGACACCGATTCAAGAAGGTCGCACTATTTTACTTATAGAAATTATATAACATCATTCTTTTCTGGAATCTGTTAAAAATACTTTAATTTTAAAAGTCTAAATTCCTATTTTTTCCTAAATAGATGTTTGAAACAGTACCTAATGAACGTGATAAGTGTAACAGTAACAGGTATGTATTTAATTTCGAAGGTCGAAACTTTGAAAGGTCTTAATTTTAGGAAATAGAATATTTTAATTAAGTAAGTACCTAACTTGATTCATGTTATTGTGAAAAGCTGGCGGAGGGACCGCGTGGTCAGTGACGCCATGCCAGTGGCGCCGTGTTGACAACATGGCGGCTTGTGGCGCTGGCCGTGGTGGCTTGACGGTGGCGATGGAGTGGTGACCTGATGGTGTCCTGGTGGTGGCGACGGCGTCTTTCACAGCAAACAGGGGAGTACCTTTCCTATCCTTCCATCAAATCCCATTCTGCCTAAAATGTAATGAGGGTTGTGTTGAGTCAAAGTAATATTTTGTTTTTGAATATTTGATGATTCTTGTTTCTAGTAAGATATTTTTATCAGCACGTTTTAAGTTTCTTCGATATTTTTATATCCAAATTTAACATTCGACTTGGTCTGTGTTTAAAAAATTACCTTTTTTGATTTTTTTTCTTGATTATTTATACAATATAGTAAACCTATGGATAAATGCTTGTGAACGTAAATTATTTGAGCAACATTGTAATCTAAAATACTACTTGCGCCATCTGTTGTGTGGTACTTAAAATAATTGAAATATCCAGCAATTAGTGATTCTGGATAATAATATGTGTTATATACTTCTTTGGATATGCAGATATACTCTTTTTGGTCTTTGCCATAACAACGTATTGTTGATTGTCAATCTGTCACTTCAATAAAATACAAATGCCGTAAGGTACTAAAATTGTATTATTTATCAGTGGCGACGATGGAAAAAGCTAAAAAACTACGCGGAACACTCCGCGGACAACTCACACGCCTGAAAACTCAGGTAGAAACACAGGCGTCGATGTCTAACGAGGACATCGAAGCTCGACTACGAAACCTACAGGAGACGATCCAAAGGCTTCGTGATCTTCAAGATGTAATTGAAGGGGACACATCCCTGGTCAACACGGCGTTCGAAACAGAACAAGAATATAGGTACGCTTTCGAGGAACTACACACTAACATTTTATCAATCTTCCTCACAAAAAAAAAATTGAATAAACACGACTCACCACCTAACCCAACTTCGTACGACAAGAATACACCTAAAATACAGTTTCAACCGTTACAAGAAAACGAGACCTTTGACAATTTCATCAAGCGATTAAAAGTATATTTCTGTCTTAACAAAACTGTCGAACCACAAATGAAAACCTACGTTCTACTTTCGACGCTATCCCCAAACTTACATGAAAAGCTTTGCAACCTCACATCTCCAGAAGATCCGATGAACATGACATTCGAAGACTTGACGAAGTCCCTCGATGAATATCTAGATCCTAAACCTAGTGTGTGGGCATCGCAGCACAATTTTATTTCGCGACTTCAGAGACCTGATGAGACAGCAGCGCAATACGCAATAGAGCTAAAGAAACTAGCGAACAACTGTGAGTTCAAATGTCAACATTGTCAAAAGAATACCTCGGAGAGTTTTTTGTCCCTTCAGTTCATACGAGGGCTAAAGGATGGCGAGGCTCGCACCAAAATTCTGCAAGATCGTTCGACACCTACATTTAAATCGTTAACACAGATAGCTACATCGATCGAAATGGGGAAATCTGAAAATGATACGATGTCTACTAGCAAGTACCAACAACCTGAACACGATCAAGTGAACAAACTATCTACAAACAATTACAAACACATAACACCGAGGAGAAAACCATTAACAGCAGACGACTTGAAGGGTAAATGTTTTCGATGCGGTTTACCTGCGCACCCAGTCAGCAGTGATTGCAGAGCTACAAATGTGATATGCGGGAAATGCAAGAAACTTGGCCATTTTGCTCGTGTATGCCTACAGCGGTCCGGCTACATCACATCCAGCAACACGAACCGAGACACGAACCAGATTGAAGACCCAACAGTGAGTGACGTGGAAAGCTCATGCGACATAAACATTATCTCAGGAGAATCCTCTGAAAAATACATAATTACAGTATACATTGAAAATGCGAAAACAAAAATGGAATTTGACACGGGAGCTACACTATCTTCCATGGCTCTAAAGGACTACAAACAACTTAACATTGGCAACAAAATTTTTAAAACAGACATCAAGCTAAGAACATACACAGGCGAAATCATCAAACCAGCTGGAGTTGCATTCGTAAAGTGCAGATATCAAAACAAAGAATTTAATGGAAAATTATACCTCATAAATACAAACGTTGATCCAATCTTTGGTCGAAGTTGGATGAAGGAATTGGATTCCTTTGACTTGGCTGACATTCGTTCTGTACAACCTGTGACGACGACATCTAAATTAGATCAACTGCTTGAACAATACAAGACGTCAGTATTTAGACCAGACCTCGGCAAGATTCCAAACTATCAAGGACACCTCAATCTTAGAGAAAATGTCCAACCAATATTTATCAAACCTCGCCGAATCCCTTACGCATTGAAGGAGAAAGTTGACGAAGAGATAGAACGACTGTGCTCCGTAGGTGTAATAAGTAAGATAGACCACTCAGAGTGGGGCACACCAGTAGTGCCGGTGGTCAAACCAAATGGTAGCATCAGGCTGTGTGCCGACTACAAGGTTACTCTTAACAAGGTCATACAAGATGAACAATACCCAATACCTATGATCGAAGATATATTCGCAGAAATGAATGGAGGAAAGATATTTTGTACACTAGACATAACTCAAGCCTACCTAAACATGGCTATGGACGAAGACAGCGCTATGTTGCAGACACTAAGTACACACAAAGGTACTTACAAAGTCAACAGACTCATGTTTGGAGTGAAGGTAGCTCCAAGCCTCTGGCAGAAATTTATGGATCAGCTCCTACAGGGCTTGGAAGGCGTCAAATGTTTCTTTGACGATATTATAATACAAGGATCAAGCGAAGATCAACTACTACAAAGACTTAGACGAGTTTTAGAAAAACTGAAAGAAAGTAACCTTCGAGTGAACAAAGACAAGTGCCACTTTTTCAAAAAAAGTATTAACTATCTGGGACATATCATTGACAAAGACGGCCTACATAAAAACAAAGACAAGATCAACGCCATCATAAAAACTGAACGACCAACTGATGTTGGTCAGCTACGGACATTTCTAGGCATGGCTAACTTTTATAACAAATTTATACCTAACTTAGCGTCAATAACAAACCCACTAAATAAGCTTTTGAAGAAAGGGACAACCTTCCAATGGTCAACTGAGTGTGAAAATGCCTATATGACAGTAAAAGAAGTAATTTTGAGCGAAAGGGTACTCATACATTTCGATCCCAATAAGACACTAGTACTCGCCACAGACGCATCACCACTAGGACTTGGTGCAGTTCTATCACATCGCCTTCGTGACGGCTCAGAAAGGCCGATTGCGTTCGCATCAAGATCCCTATCAGCAAGTGAAAAGAACTATAGTCAGATAGACAAAGAGGCTACAGCCATACATTGGGGATTAAAAAAGTTTTTTCATTACTGCTATGGGCGGAAGTTTATTCTAGTAACAGACCATAAACCATTAACTACAATATTCCACCCACACCAAACTTTACCAACAATGAGCACAATGCGATTGTTCCACTACGCCCACTTTCTATCTGGATTCGACTACGAGATAGAATACAGAACGTCAGCTAACAACTCGAATGCAGACTACCTATCCAGATTTCCAGTACAAAATGAACCTACTAACAAAGTAGACCGCCATCACATATTCCAGCTCGGTCAGATCCACACTATAGATATCTCGCCGAATACAATAGCAGCCGAAACAGAACGAGACCTGGAATGCAAAGCCTTGCGACGTGCTCTAGAGTTGGGACGATCAGTAAGAGAATTTGGGTACAAGGATAACGAGTTGACGCTACAAGATGGGTGCATCTTGAAAGGAACAAGGGTCATGATTCCTCAAGCCCTCCGAAACCGTGTGTTGGATGAATTACATCATGGGCATACAGGTATTGTCAAGATGAAACTATTAGCCCGCAGCTACGTTCATTGGAAAGGAGTTGACAAAGACATAGAAGTAAGAGTGAAATCATGCCGAGCATGCAGACTTCAACAAAACGAACCTGAAAAGGCCCCGTTACATCATTGGGAATACCCGAAGGGGCCATGGCAAAGGATCCACATAGATTTCGCGGGCCCGATCTATGGGTATCAATTACTAATTATAGTTGATGCTTATTCGAAATGGGTTGAGATAATTCCCACCAAACTGACAACAAGTACCTGGTGCATACAGAAACTCAAAGAGTTATTTTGTACATTTGGGACACCAAATATTTTAGTCTCCGATAACGGCCGCCAGTTTGTTTCTCACGAATTTGAAAAGTTTTTAAAGGACAGACAGGTTGTGCACAAGACGTCAGCGCCATACCACCCAGCCACAAATGGACAGGCTGAAAGATTCGTCCAGACCATAAAACGGGCGATAAGAAGTCTGGAGGAGGAGGGAGGTAGCCTCGTGGACAAACTGTTGATAGTAAAGACCCGACTTAGACAAACCCCAACCGACAACGGAGGGAACCCGTACGAGTTGATGTTCGGAAGGGAAATAAGGACACAGCTGCACGCCATGTTCCGGCCAGTGGAGTCCACTCCAACACATCACACACAGCCTGTGGCCGTCAGAGAGTTCGCCTGTGGCGATTGCGTACAGGCACGTGATTATGCAAGTCCAGTATCTCGCTGGAAGTTCGGTACCGTAACTAGACGCCTGGGCCAGGTTCATTACGAGATTCAAACGGACAATGGTGATCTATGGCGACGTCACCTGAACCAGTTGCTGGCAGCACCACTCTGCCGCCGCAACATTGAATAGGCAGGGAGAAACTGTTATATACTTCTTTGGATATGCAGATATACTCTTTTTGGTCTTTGCCATAACAACGTATTGTTGATTGTCAATCTGTCACTTCAATAAAATACAAATGCCGTAAGGTACTAAAATTGTATTATTTATCAATATGTAATGTAGGTATTCGTATCATGTGAAATTATTATTTTGCTGAATTATACCACAAAAAGCGCAGTCGGGTAAAACTAGCCGAATACATTATGCATTGATCCGACTACCAACGTCGTATTTCCAAATTTTTAAGGCGACATCTAGGTAGTTTATGACGCATCGATTTTTGTATTTTCCTGTAGGAATTAGCGAATAAATTATTACCTAATTTAATCTAATGTGCAAAGATTTATACATAAGTAAGTACCTACTTATACTTAATACATTCACATCATACCATTTCCTTGACGGATTGGCAGTGCGTTAGTGAAGACATACCTAATTCGGAAATAAATAATATTTTTTGGTAAACTTATATCGTTGGATATATTTATAAACAATCCGTTTGTGGTCACAAGGGCCTGTTTCACAATCTAAATGTAAGTTCTAAATAGCTTACTTGATAGTTGATTTGGCAGTTTTGATATGAAAAGTATGTCAAATCCTCAAGTACGCTACTAGAACTTTCTTTTAGATTGTGGAACTGGCCTTTTATCTTAAAAGTAATGAACAAAATAATTTAAAAATTAACATAGCGTTAAGATTCAAAGTAGTTACTACCGGGTCAGTGGCCACAACTAGGGAACCACCCCAGATGCACCGTATTCACCTAATTTTGGCCGGATATATTCTAGGCGAATACGACATCGCGTCTCTTCGCGTCGCATGGTCGCATCGCATCGTCGATCTCGCGTCGCGTCGCACACTCGTAGCGGACGCGTGGCGCCATCTGTTGCCCGCCGCCCGGGCCCGGCGCGCGCCGGCTCAACTTTGGTTCGATGCACATGTTTATTTTACTTTAATTCATGTTTTAAGTAGGTGTACCCTGTTTACTTTATTTTTCTTAGGTCCACTTGCGCCAAGCCTCGTCAACATTTAACTCAGAGTTAGTGCATACAAAAGTAGCGTTACTTTTGTAGTAGGTTAAATGTGCTAACGCCGGCGCCGGCGCAAGTGGGCCTTAGGCCCTATTCTTCTATTGGTTGTGAAGGTGTTCATGGTTTATAATAATAACTTGCCATCTATATTTTAAAAGTTTGTACGTTCTTTTACCAATTTTACGTATATACCATTTTTTTTATTAATACCACACTTATTTGGTATTTTTTTTATTTATTTTATTTATTTATTTTATTTATTTATTTATTTATTTATTCTCAGGACTTACAGTTTTACCCAAGACGTCCTGGAGAATAGTAATAATATACAATAATTCAGTACAATAATATTAACATTCAATAATAAAAATATTTAAAAAAAAAAAGACATTAAAAAAATAGTTCAAACTTTATATAACTAATAATAAAAATTTAATAAAATCGAATTTCATACAATCACACCAATTTTCTAGCCCATGTTATATAATAATAATAATAATCGTACAATGTAAATCATATTAAAATAAATTAATTCAAATCAAATCATATTATAGGACAAAAACAATAGCACCATCTTTGAAAACTGATAAGGCTTGTCTGCAAAGATATCAGCTTGTGGTACTTGTCTTAGGAACCTATTGATCAGAGTCACGGCCCGTATTGTAGGACAATTCTGTGCATAGCGTGTGCGTGTCTGGCGTTGATAGAAAAGTATTGGACGGCGACGCGCGGGTATCGCGCCCTCCCCAATATCCACTAGGGGTTTTGGCACTAGCAGACCTAACCTACTCAGGGCAATTGGATTATCAACCTTGTTATGCAGTAGATTGTAATAGTGAACTAGTGTCAAATATTTCCGTCGAAGCTCTAATGTGTACATATCAACCATTCCAGCAATAAAAAGAGATGGATACAACAGAGGGTAATATCCGTACTTTTGCTTGTACAAAAACCTAGCGAACTTTTTTTGGATCTTTTCAATTAGTAGGGTGTATTTTTTTTCATAAGGATCCCAAACTATTGCACCGAATTCCAGCTTGCTACGCACATAAGCATTATAAAGACATATTGCTACCCTTATATCGTTAAACTGTTTTGCCATGCGCATCACAAACCCAAGGCTTTGTGGGCACTCTTACATACACTCTTTATGTGATTCCTAAAGTTTAACTCAGTGTCCAAGCACAAGCCAAGATCACGTATTTCGTTAGCCCTCTCCAAAGGTTTATTCGACAAAGTGTAATTAGCAGCAATTGGCGCACTGGATCTGCTGAAAGTGATGATTTTACACTTAGAAATATTAAAGAGAAGGCGATTACGAATGCCCCATTCAACTACAGAATTGATTTCATCCTGGAGTACAGCAGTGTCTTCGACTTTAGTTATAGGATGGTATAGCTTAATATCATCAGCGAACATTAAACATTTTGCTACTTTCACTGATTGTGGGAGGTCATTTACCATGATGGAAAACAGAGTAGGTCCTAATGTGCTTCCCTGACTAACACCGGACCTAGTGTAATATAAATCTGAAACAAAGCCCTGAAATTGAACGAATTGTCCACGGTTACACAGATAACTAGACAACAGCTTCAAAAGTTTAGGTGTAAACCCTATAGAGTAACATTTCTGAAGTAGCAAATCATTATCCACGACATCAAATGCCTTACTAAAATCAAAATATGCCACATCCACCTGACAACCGGATTCCAATGAGGACGCAACATCGTCTACCAGATTAATGTGATTAGTTACGGTGCTTCTAAATTGTCGAAACCCATGTTGTGCATCACTTAGCCAAGGTGTTATTTGGTGAACAATGTGATCGCAGAGAATAGTCTCAAAAATCTTGCAAAACACCGATGGAATGGCTATTGGCCTTTGTGAAGTTACGGCCATCTTAGAGTCACTCTTTGGGACTGGAGTCACTCTTGATATTTTCCATCTATCGTGATATTGACACTGTTTGAGTATCACATTGTATATGTAAAGAAGAGGCTCCTCCAGAATGCCTATGCAGTCTTTTATCAAGAAAGAGGGTACACCGTCAGGACCAGGTGATGTGTTCGGTTTGAGCTTTTTGACCACCCTACGGATGTCAACTAGCGTGATTTCCTCAACCGCTACTCCCGATGTCAAATCTTTCTGTTGCACCAGTTTAGGGTCCAAAGTAGGAGCTTGCTTAAGAAAAACAGAACTAAAATATTCCGCTAAAGCATCGACTGCTGCTTGTCCCTCAACTACACCACCCTTGTATGTGAGGACAAAATTTGGTGCCCTACTTCTACGCTGATCCTTAACGTAACCCCAAAACTTAGACGGATTATTGAGTATGTTACGCTCCATCTCAATTTGGTATTTTTTATATTCTGAATTTATCAATAATTTGACTTTCCATCTATAATATTTAAAAAGTTCACTGTCCACTTCACGGTTATAAGCTCTATAACGTATAAAATAGTAGTATTTCTGACGTATGTTGTTAATAATTTCAGGTGTATACCAAGACGGGTAATTAAAACGCTTGTTTGACATTCCTTTTCTTAACGGGACATGTTTACTCAAAACTGCGCTTAACTTGGTGTATAGTACATTAACAGCTTCATTTACGTTTTGCTCACCATATAAATTGGACCAATCAATTTCCGTAAGGGCGTTGTATAGTTCATAGTAATCAGCGCGCCGAAAATTCCAATGATTAACCAAGCCGTCAGATTTGTGTAAGTTCTTTGGCTCGGGTTTAAGATTACTATTATTGCAATTGAATCTACGTCTACGTTGCCAAGACACAACTATCTCTAAAGGAGGATGATACAATTTGTCTAATGGAACTAGCGCATCCATAGCTACTGATACAGTCACAGAATTATCCTTCAAGTTGTGCAATACCAAATCAAGCATGCCTCCTTTTTTGTTTAAATCATTATTGGCCTGATAAAACTGACAAAAATTCATAAAACAATCAAACATATTTTTAACATTCGTACTACAGGAGTTAAGATTAAAATCTCCAACTACTATAACATCAAGTTCAGGATATTTACATACAATATTTTCAATACAATTTAAGACTTCAATGTATAGATCATCTTTACAGCTTGGAGGTAGATAGACAACACCACAAACAAAACTTATATTCTTCCAGGTAACCAAGGCAAATAAAATTTCCATGTTCTCAGTCATACCGTCTACACAATTGATATCACGCACTGTGTAACCATCTCGCACAACTTTAAGTTTTCTTGTTGTTTTTTTTTGTAACAAGTACCTACTATAACGGAGGTGAAAGATCCATTTAATATTCAAACTGAATAAATAACGTAGGTATTGCTCTCTCACTTTTATTCCAAAATTACATATTATACTTCTTCGTCTTCATGTTCATAGTTTAAAGTGTACGGTTCTCTTTTTAGCTCCTAGATGGCGTTATGCTTTTCTAGCACACGTTATGGAGTTTTTTTAACTTACATCCTTACATTTACATACCTACTTTAAGTACATACATAAATTTATCATAAATTGTAGTAATGACTGAAAAATTCTGGCTGTGGCCAAAGTTTAGCAAAATCAATGTTATTCACGACACATCATGACACGCATCACTCACACTAATACACACACGCGCGCTTAGATATGTTTTTGTTTTTATTTTTAACCCCCGACGCAGCGCAACGAGGGGTATTATAAGTTTGAAGCCTATGTCTGTCTGTCTGTCTGTCTGTACGTATATTCGTAGAGCCTAAACGAATCAAGCGATTTTAATGCGTGATTTTTTTATTTTTGCATTTTTCAATGCTATTTTTATACTTATGATATTATTATGTTAAATTAAAAAATATTGGAAAAAATTAACTCGGCCACAAGTGAATTCTCAGATGGGAATCGAACTCATGACCTTTGGAAATCCGGTCCAATGCCAATGCGATTTCTGTCACGGCTCCGGCGCTGCGGGACTCTGGCGGTCCCACGCGAGCTTATTGTCGCAGATGGTTTCCGGTCACAACCGCAGCTTCGGCTTGCTGCCATCCTCAGCCGCGGCGGCGACCTTTCAAACCACCTGCTCCTCAGCTCGCGAGCAGGCCCCCCATGGCACCCGGAGGGCAACCATGCCACCCCACCGCTGCGTCGGAATCGGTCTTCCGTCGTCAGCCCACACCACACTTAGAGTGGAAACCGCCAATGCACGGTTACAGGGTACAACAATCTGGGATTATCGACCCCCGGTGTCTCCCACCCCTCGCAATCGTGGGGAGTCAGTCGACCGGGCCCTTTGACCTCAATTGCACCCGGATCTTGCTCAGATGTCAAGCACCGCTACCCTACCAAGCCCAGTGGCAAGGTACAGAGGGCGGCGGCGGGAATACGGGACACTGCCCAGGCAGCACCCGCTCCCAACTTAAGGGTAATGCACACATGAAGGATCACGCGACACCACCAAGTCCTATCAGCATCAGCTACACAGCCCCTGAGAGTCCGACGCCAGCCGGGGGAGGCCACGATAGCCACCGCGGGGACACCCTTCCCCCCCTCAGAGCTCATGTTGACAGGATGCCTCCCGTCGGGTTGGATGAGTAACCCCTGAGTACCTAGCGCCACAAGGACGCCGATATCTCTGCCTCACATCATTTCTCCGGGGCCGAGCCCGTTGCCCAGCAGATTCTGGGATAGGGTATCTTCCCCGGAGTTCTAAGGGGGTTGGATTGCTCCTTCGCCGTGACGTACAGCGTTTCCCCAACTCATGTTAACGGAGTTCCCTCCGTAGCGTGGGATGAGCAACCGCTGAGAACCTAACACCCAAGGGCACCCATGGGCGAAAGACTTCTCTACCTCACATCATTACTAAGGGGTCGAGCCACATTGCCCAGATCAAGTCTGGGATAGGGTGTCCACCCCAAAGTTTTAAGGGTGCCTGCCGCGAGGTCAAACAACCACCCTTCGTTTACCCGCGCTTGCTTGAATTTCTTCACGTTGACATTCAGAGCACTGGGCAGAAATCACATATAATAAGCCGTTGTATCCACCATCCGACGCTCATCACTGGTCCTTGGCACCAGTGATGTGGGTGTTCGCCTCCTTATGGCCAAAGCGGTGGCAAGTTGAGCACTTGATTGTCTCGCTTTTGCAATCCTCCGCTTTATGTCCTATGGTCCCGCATTTGCTACAAACTTGCCCGTCCTGGCGGCACCTCGTCTCATTGTGCCCGTACATTAGGCACTTCGTACATAATACCGCCGTCGTAAAATCTTCTACCCGGCAGACCTCCCATCCTACGTACAGTCGGCCCTTTTCTACTAACGCCTTACGTAGACCCGGACTGCACGCCAGTATCATGGCCGAAGTGTTCCCCCCCAATCGGCTCTTTCTAAAGGCCAATCTGCATTCACCTTTCATTTTCTCAGCAGTCCACGTGGGGTCGCTCTTAAAATTCTGCTCGTGGATTGCAGTGATTGTGTCGCCCACGTCTGGATCCTTCCCGTCCAGGTCGCGTATAACGACCAACGGTGCTTTGCCCTTTATGTCGTTCGCCTTCAATGTCGGTGGGAGGGCGGCCTTCAGTTTCGCCATGTCTTCCCTAGTTTGTGTCTGCACCACAACTCCTGCGTTACCAACACGCCTGACCCTATCCACCTTGATTTGTAGTTCGGAGGGGGCTATGCAGGTCTTTAATATCTTCTTAGTCTCTTCCGAGGACTTCACCGTCGCCTTCTCCACTGTGTAGATCGCCATCACCGGACCGGTGGACTTAACCTTGGCGGCGTAGCTGACCGTCTTCCATGCTGATTCGGGTGGCACCGATGAAGATGAAGCAGCGGCAGCCCTCGCGGCCTCCTCCCTTGCCCGAGTCGCTTCTTGCTCTGCCCTCGTCACACGCTCCTGCTACCTAGAGACCACCGCATCCAGGGTGTCGACACGAGCCTTCGCGGAATTGCGCTGCGGTCCTGCTCAGCAATGAGCCCCAGATGGCCCACAATCTCCATTAACGTTGCCAGCTGCGTGTTGATGGCCGTTATGTCCGCCCTGTTCATCTTGTTTGACAGGCCAGCTACCCGCGCAATCAATCGAGCCGAGTTATTCGCCATCGCCAGAAGTTGACGAGAGCTCGCCTTATCCATCGTCAAAGGTCCTTCCGATCCAGAGTCCGCTTCACTGGAATACGGGGTCACGTATTCCGTTGCTGGGGTGGCAGGTAGTAAATGGGCACTTGGCCTTGCCGTTGCTATCTTGCGCGCCGTCTTCTTCTTCGTACGTCCTGTCATGGTACCCTCGTCCGGAGAGAGAACTCGCTTTTCGCGCCTCAACTCGTCGTACAGAACCGCGCCGATCGCGCACGAGACGAAATCCTGCGGGAAATGCACCACACCGAGTCACTATCTCACAGCTTTAAGACACTTTAAATAAAACTAAAACTACGCAAAAACAACAAAATAACAAAAACACAATCACAATATAAGCGTATATAGCAAAATTAAACTAGAAAAACACCAAAATTTTTGAAAATAAATTTTCTCAAAATTCGAGCGCGGAGCACACTTCGGCACGTCTGCACAGTAGCGCATCCGAACGCGAAGTGTGTAGGGACAGTGATAAAGTAGTAGTATAAAGTAGGTAGGGACAGTGGGAATCTCGTTAATCCATTCATGCGCGTCACTAATTAGATGACGAGGCATTTGGCTATTTGAAAGCCGGCTGACACATGCCAAGTCTTAGCGGAGCGACAAGTATAATCATTATGAAGTTAACGGGATGCGCAGACGTACGGTACCAAGCCCTGATAGGCAGGTCGGTCGTTACCTTTCAACTGCCTGCCCCTAATCTACACATCCAGCCAGCTGGCCATTGTGCCGGAAGAATACGGGGACCCCAGATGTTCGAGGTACGCACGCATTCAGTGGCAATACACCACTGACTGTGCACAGGTCCCGGTCACGGGCCCCGGCAGCGGCCCGGTTCCACAGGGGACACGCCGCTGGTTCCGCCGCTCGTTTACTGACGAGTGGTCGTCATCCGATTGAACCATCCCCATGCCATGTGGCTACCTCGCAGTACCATCGAGGGCATGAGTTCGTAAACAGATGGATTAAGCCCTAGGAGATCAATCAAGTCCTTATAGGACTTCGGACTCCATACACCCCTCCAGGATAGAGTGCAGGTAGTGGCGGTGATGCACTCAATTGCGGGTAATCCTAGTTTACCTGCAACCTTTTCGACTAGCTCCACATGATCTGCGTACTTTCGTCGCTTCTCATGATGGAGGTCGTCTAGAGGACGCTGGCCCGAGACTACCTGTGCATCCACAATCACCCCTACTGCACCCCTGGAGGCGATGATGTCGGGCTTCCGAAGACCAGCTGAGGTAGCTAACCTCGACTCCCGTACCACTGTCCAGCCTTTTTCGGTCCAAGAATTTGACCAAGAAGTCATGGCGTTCAATACGGGCCCCGTGTGTCCTGTGACACTGTTGGATGGTGTGAGCGGTGGTCTCCCTAACCATGCAACCTGCACGGCAGTTCAACTCCACCCCACCATCTCTACGCCCTCTCGTACTGCGCACGCGCGAGGGGAGGGCGTTAATGTGACAGTGCACAAACTGCACGAAGTCACGGCCCGTGTGCTGCATGGCTCGCTCCCTCAACCACTTGGTTGAAGCGGGCATGATCCGGATTCGCGCAACTCGAATCCGTCCACAGAGCCATGCAGGGCTTCACGCCAATGCCCTCTGGCCAATTTTTCACCAGGATTCCCTGATGGTTGTTCTATGGTGAACTTTTTCGACATCCTGTTTGCCCAACCCAGCTTCCTTCGGATCCTATCGGAACTGGCGGCGGCCCTAGCGGGTCCCCACTCCGAATCAGCCAGCCGTCCGAACCTTCTCAAAATAAGGTCCGGTATCGCCGCTCTCATCGAAGGGATCCCCAGGCCACCGTCCTTGGTTGCTGCGTGGAAATACGCAACAGGTACGTCGTGTGGGAGTCGTAACCACAGCCTTACAGCTTGCCGGATCTGTACGTCGAGCATCCGCAACCGGTTGTCCGTTATAGTACCCAGTACTAGGCCGTGGTAGAAACGGGGCAACAAGTGCGCCCTCACAATTTCGAGCCGCTGCTGCGGCTTGAGGGGTGCTTTGGAGATGTTATTCAAAGCAACTTTAATGTGATGCTCTAACGTTTTGCATCCAGTGACCGTAAACTCAACGCCGAGATAGCGCCATCGGTCCACGCAGTCCACCTGCCTAATCCACCGCCGACCAATACGGAATGTACGATCGACGAGGTAGTGCGGCTTCTTGCGCTTCCCATCCGGCACCATCGACATCGCGGAGCTCTTAACATGGTTGAGCTAGAGACCCACCGAACTGCCAGTTGAGAACACGGCATCTATGGATGACTGCAAGCCAATCTTCGAACCCGCAAGCAGGACAAGGTCATCGGCATAAGCTAGAGCCGAGACACGCTCATTACCTAGCCTGTAGCCTACCTCCTCGGATAGATTGGCAAGTATCAAATCCATTGCCATGTTAAATAGCAACGGCGATAGTGGGTCGAATTGACGGACTCCACGTCCAACTTTCACAGAGCGTATCCCGCTCTGTTGCCCTGGCACGGCTAACTCAGTGGTCGCCGTTTCGTACAACCGAGCGACATAATCACAGAACGCCGGTGGCAATCCTCTTGCCCTAAGTAGTTCGATGAGTGCCGCATGCGACACCGTATCGAACGCCTTAGAGAAGTCCAAGACCGCCACGTGGCATTCTCGCAACTTCGCTCTGCTATCCCCCAGTACAGCGTCCAGTACCGCGGAATTCTCCAGGGTACCGTCGGCACGGATAAATCCGCGCTGTCGTACATCCGGGGGTAGACACTCCGCCAGTCTTCGCGCCAACAGGGCGTGCATATGCCGCAACGGCACCGACGCGATAGAAATCGGTCGGTATTCGCCCGGGCTGCTAGGCAAGTTCACTTTTGGCACGAACACTGTGCGGCTCTGCCTCAGTTTTTCGGGTATCTCGCCTTCGGCCATCCATGTATTGAAGATTTCCGCTTGCGTTTTCGCTGGAATGGCCCGCCACTCGGCCGGACAAATACCGTCCGGTCCAGTGGCGGCACGCATATCGGGCAGGACCGTTTTCACCTCTTCAGGCGTAAACGGCCTCCAGAGCTGGGCAAAGTACTGCGTCCCACCCACTCGGTCCAGCCTCAGAAGGGCCTTCAGAGCGTCCGGGTCTGGGCCGGGGGCGTCCGGCACTCTCTCCAGGATAGGTTCCCAATAGGCTTCCATTTCCTGGTAGGAGTGCTTCATCCCCCTGCAGTGACCATCAATTATCTCCCCTGCTGTCCTTGCCCGATTTTTGCGCCACATATCCTGCACGCGCGCGTACTCCCTCCGTCTGCGTTGTCTGGCGTTGATTTTCGGCCTTTCAGCCGTGCTGGTCTTGTCCTTGTGCTTTTTTCCCCTGCGCCGGCATCCTGTGGCGTCAGCAGCTCCCGTCATCGTCCTCTTCGTCATCCGCGCTTCCGCCCTCGAGATGAGGTCGTCCACGACCCGGAGACAGTTTGGGCTGGTAGGAGCCTCCGCCGAGTCCTGCAAGTCTGCTACTTCGGGCACGTCTTCTAGTACTCGTCTGCTGCGCCGCCTCAGCCCCCGCTGTGCTACCGTGCCTTGAGGCCGCTCCAGCTCGTGTGGGCTTGGTTCGGTGACGGAGCGGCTTCCACCAACACCACTACCGTCACGGGAGCGAAGTGTGCTCAACTGTCTTGACACCTCCGACCTGTAGGTGTCCTTCCTTCGCATACCCTTAACCGCCTCGAGCGACCGCTCTAAGTGAGGCAGTTCCTTTACCAGCTCCACATTCGAGCACCTCTTTCCGGCAAACAACAGCCGAGCCTCCGCTTGCGCTAGCAAGACGAGTTCCTCATCGCGCCACCTTCGCTTCTTCGCAGGAGGAGCGCATTGCGCATTGGCCTCTATTGAGTGGGCTTTCGATCGATGCTGGCCCAACCCAATTTTGGTCTGAAAGGCACGCCCGCATAGCGAGCATGGCCAATCTTCTGCCGACCCATCACCAGGACGAGCGGCAGGACCAGTGTCCTGTCCAGAATTTAGCCGACCACCCCGCGGCCTGTGGGCTGACGGGGGAGCCGGATTATCATCATTATTCGGCTTTGGTGCGGTAAATTACGCCTGTGGGGAAGGGCTGCAAACCCCACCCCAGGCCTCGCCCACGGGAATCGTGAAGCCCCCGCCGAAGCTTCCGTGGACTTCCCATCCCCCGAAGGAGACGAGCATTGGGGCTACTCGGGCTGCCACCCCCGAGCCGAACCTGTTACGCTCCATTAAGATGTATGGAACGCTGCGCACCACATGGGTCAGGGTTTGTCCACCTACCACTCCGTCGCCAGTTGACCCTCGTTGCCCCCGTAGAAACAACGTTAGCCAACTCACGGCGGAGTTATCGATGACCGCGCTATCGCCTCTCTGTGAAAGGAATGCACCTGAGAGACGAGTCAACTTCGGCGCCCAAAAGTTGCCTCAGACGCATTTGGTTCCGATGCAGTTCCCCCCCTCCCTTATTAGCTAAGGCAGCGTCGCCACGAGCAGGCTAAGGGTAGGAGTTGGGTTTCGTGCTTAAGAGAGTCATAGTTACTCCCGCCGTTTACCCGCGCTTGCTTGAATTTCTTCACGTTGACATTCAGAGCACTGGGCAGAAATCACATTGCGTCAACACCCGCGAGGGCCATCGCAATGCTTTGTTTTAATTAGACAGTCGGATTCCCCTTGCCCGTGCCAGTTCTGAGCTGACCGTTGAACGGCGGTCGTACAGAACCGCGCCGATCGCGCACGAGACGAAACCGACACGGCCTTACGGCTAGGAAGATCATCGAAGGAGGCATCGACCAGGCCCGGCACCGGCGCATCCGCTTCCCGTCCAAACCCGACACTCTGAGCCAATCTTTATTCCGAAGTTACGGATCTAATGTGCCGACTTCCCTTACCTACATTATTCTATCGACTTGAGGCTCTTCACCTTGGAGACCTGCTGCGGATATGGGTACAAACCGGCGCGACTACTCCGCGTAGTTGGGTTTGTCTATAAGTACTGACTTCCGCAACCGTTTAGCACGGGAAACGTCATTCTTAATTTTAAAAGACATAATTGGCTCATCTCTTTTTTAGCCCTTATTATTGTTAAATGTCGTGTTTGCTCCCCCCGCTTTTGATAAGTAACTACTCATCATTTCTGGATTTAACAAAGTAGTGCGGATAGGCGGGATTTTCCGCAAACCCTCTTTAATGTTACGATCTTTAACACTTGAATTGTCAAGATGAAACTATACAAAAAAGGTGTGTTAGTATATTGATACTATCACGAATTTGTTGTATAGTTTCAGGCTCGTCTTCCGCATACCAGTTGGAGGATGTCATATTGAGATTTTTCGGAAAAAAGTTCACTAAGCTTATTAAATAATGAATCTGATGACCAAATCGTGTCTGGTTTCTGAGACCATTCTACCAAATTCTGCAAATTGTTCTTGAATTTTGTTGTATAATTGCATGTGTTAAAGCGCCGTAAGAACGATCAAGAGATTTTAACCATGAAGATTCAGGATCATAAAATCTCAATTCCGTATTAACAGCCATATCTTGAAAACCTGGAATTGCAAGATACTCTTTCTCTGTGTCAATGTAAAGAACTCTTTCCCAATCATTTGTATCAAAGTAACGTAATAAAGACAAAATATTCAATCTTGATTCTGACGCATTATCGATTGCGGCCTCTTTTAAATTAGTATTAATGTTGCAATCGATCCTTTTTTCTAATCTAGGTTTCTTTAAAAGAGGCTCATAACGTAGGGTATAATGATAATACATCTGAATCGGTATCATTATAGTTTGCTGACTTGTTCGAATTTAAACGTTCCTAATCTTTCAAATAATTAAAGATGGTAATCACTTGATTCGTTAAAGATTCACAATTATCACTATTTACTCGCCGTTTTCGTTGCCGCCGGGATGTACTGCGACCGCGACTGCGACTGGACGATGATGAGGATGTTGACCGGCTAGAGGACCCGCTCGAGCTCGAACTTGATGACGAACTCACAGGACTCGTACGCTTTCGTGGCCTAACACTTTGTCATATAGAAGCTATACGCAGACGTTTACAGGAGAACTTTTCTTATCTTTCTATATAGGTACAACAAAACGTTACCAAGGGTAATAAGTCTTACTAAACGCATTTACAGGAGCATGCCTATAATTCTTAAATCATGCACATATAAGACTGCTACTTTCTATAAGAATCATAAAATGATATCCTATAAACGTTTATAAAACTACGTAAAAAGATCGAAAGTATTTGTAGTGAAATAGTCTTATGTTCTTGTAAACGTTTATAATACTACATAATTGGATTGAAAGTGCTTGTAGCGTAAATAGTCTCATAAGATGTTTTAATAAGATAGAGAAAGCGTCTATTAGTATTATATAAGACGTTTAGTCTTAGAGGCCAACATTTATAGGAGAAATTTGCTGCTTGGGTTGGTAGGGGTAGACTCCAGCGCCCACTCTCACAGCGGACCGCGGCATTATACTGGGCGTGGCCCAGGCCAGACATTTTCTTTTCTTTTCTATAGATATGTCGTAGGATGATTTGATAAATAGAATTTTCGCAAAAACCCTAGGGATATTACAAAAACAATGATGTTGACATTTCTCAATCTCACTTAAAAAAGATAGGGTTTTTGCAAAAATACTGGTTGCTTTAGTAACATTGGATATTCTCAACTTTGATTGGCTTAATTTTTACTTTCTTGCTGAACTCTTAATCTGATTGGTTCACAGAAAGTTTAGTACACGTAAGAGAATCGATTGACATTTGGAACGTCAAGTCGTCAACCAATCAGAGAAGATGTTGTTTCGGATGGTCGATCAGCCAATCAGTGTACTTATTTCATAATAGCCAGCGATTCTTGTCGCAGTCTTACTAAGGCAGTCCGTTTTTTCGCAAAAACCCTATCTTTTTCAGTAGGATTTAGAAATGACAACAACATTGTCTAATTATCCGTGTTTTCTCAATATCCCTAGGATTTTCGCAAAAAAAACGATTTATCTAATTTATCCTGCGACAGATACATAGCAAAATTTATAGTTACTTTAATAACTTATTTGATAGTTAGGTACAATCACACGCCAATAGAAGAATTTTTTTTGAAGGGCTTTTTTGTGAATTAAGTAAAATAAATAAATATTCATTATTGAGCAACGTTCGATGTCGCATTATTTACTCATGTACTCGCATTTTATACTTAATACAAAAGTTGAAATATCCGTAATTAATATATATATTTTTTCTCAATTACTGTACTTCTTAAACATAATTCTAAACGACGTTTTATTACGACATTAACGTTACTTGACATATTTTAGCTCACAAGAAGAAAAACTATGATTTACCTACCTACAATTTTCTTGATGTTCTGCTAATCCTACTGAAAATACAAAAATCTTAGTCAAAAAAACATGCTAAGAACTGTATAGGTAAACATACAGTTTTTAAATCGTCTTAGTAAATTATTATTTGAAGTATTTATCGTTGTTTGATTTTGTTTTCAATTATTATTTGCTAGTCAATAACCTTTTACTATTATTATAAGGTATTATTAAGTTAGTATATAGTTCACATAGTAAATAGCTTTATAGCGTTCACTTTGTATGTAGTAGTGTATTAGGTTTTTGTTTAGGTTGGCATTTGACACAGTTTTTTTCAGGTTTCCTTTCATCATCATCACTTATCATCTTCATCCTAAGATACAGTTTTGTCCCTTTCGTTTCCTTTCCTCAGGTACTCTCCTATCGTAATCACTTACAAAATGACGCAGGTAAAATAGTAGATTTTTATACAAGGGTCTATAATGACCTATTGTTACACGAGGTATTTCATAATACGCCATTTTTTTTAAAGTATGTCATGTTCTTAGCAAAAAAATAAAAAAAAAGACGTGTGGCACTCGGGGACTGCCGCGGTAAAGCTATTGCATAGCATTTTGTATCAACTTATGCAATTATAATTTTATTTATTTATTTTATTCATGCAGTATTTCTTTTTCTTTGATATTAATTCAAGTTACACTTTTTGAGCGTGGTGACCGATAAGAAAACAAATTTTTCTATTATTAAATAAATAAAACACAACGCCGTGTCGAAGACTGCCGAACTGAAACGACGTTAGATGATGCACGGCCTTCAAGCCACACCTCCATGCCCGTCGGAGTGGGGAGCGTGAGGTTTTTTCGTTACGGAATTTCTGGATTCGGTCCCCGCGCTCAAGGCCCGCGATAGAAGCTATGCAATAGCTTAATAAATTTCCTTTCTTTTTCTTAGTTTCCATTGGAACGCCGCGCAACCAATGCCTGACGAACTCCAACTACGAACCATCTACCATCACGATAGATGCCACATCACTGTCAAATAGTGTTGAAAATCATTTGATCACCGATGTTGCATTCGCCGCTGTCAACGATGTTGCGTAAAGAATCGCGGGGATCGTGCCACAGAGCGCCACCAACTTTTTTTTAACTATTGGTTTACAAGATAAAGGTGAGCATATTTTTGTAGTCAGTCAGTCATACTGAAGTTTCATAGCAACAGAGACTCTGCTCTCTGCGGGTTCAATTCAATTCCCCTCCGGCACAACACAACCATTAAAAAAAATCGGCCAAGTGCGAGTCGGAGTCGCGCACGTAGGGTTCCGTTCCATTATCTATAAAAACGGCAAAATAATCAGATTTGTTGTATGGAAGCCCCCTTAAATATTTAATTTATTCTCTTTTTTGAACCCCCGACGCAGCGCAAAGTGGGGTGTTATAAGTTTGAAGCCTATGTCTGTCTGTCTGTCTGTCAGTCTGTCTGTCTGTCTGTACGTATATTCGTAGAACCTAAACGAATCAAGCGATTTCAATGTGGTTTTTTTATTGAAAGCTAAATTGATCGAGATGGTTTTTAGCCACGTTTGATGAAAATCCATCCGGCCATTTATGGAGATGGTCAACTGCCTGCCGAAACGGTAAAAGATACAAATGTGGCGCTTTGACTAAAATAATGTACACCCTGGGCAAATTTAGGTACAGTAAAAAAAAACTAAATGGCTGCAAAAAAATGTTGTCTTTCTGTACATAAATATTCGTAGTGGAATTAAGCGATTGCAATGCGGTTTTTTTTTATTTTGTGTGTAATTTAAAAAGGATGAAATAAAAATACAATTTTAACATTTTAAAACCGGTCGGGGGACCACAAACAGAGAAGTACTAAAAGGGTATATTATACGTTGGGGGTCCCCCGACCGAGAGAGTTTTTTTAAGTATTTTTTTGTGTCGGGGGGTTTTTTTAGTATTTGTTGTTATAGCGGCAGCAGAAATACATCATCTGTGAAAATTTCAATTGTGTAATTATCACGGTTCATGAGATACAGCCTTGTGACAGACGGACGGACGGATAGCCGAGTCTTAGTAATAGGGTCCCGTTTTCCCCTTTATAGGTACTTAATAGGTACTTAATAGGTTTTTAACCCCGGACGCAAAAAGAGGGGTGTTATAAGTTTGACGTGTCTGTCTGTCTGTCTGTCTGTGGTATCATAGCTCCCGAACGAATGAACCGATGTCAATTTAGTTTTTTTTTTGTATTACAGGTGTTTTACGGGCGAGAGTTCTTAGACATGTTTGATGAAAATCGATTGAGCCGTTTAAAAGTTATGGGGGGTTAAAGTGGGGAAGAAAAACCGAATGTCTGCAAATATGCTCAAGTGGGGTATCAAATGAAAGGTTATGACTTGTACATCACAAAAAACAACAACTTTTATAAGTTTGACGTGTTTGTCTGTCTGTCTGTATGTGTGTCTGTGGCATCATAGCTCCCGAACTCCCGAACGGATGAACCGATTTCAATTAATTTTTTTTTCTATTAAAGGTTACTTACGTGCGAGTGTTCTTAGACATGTTTGATGATAAAAATCAATAAGTATCAATAAGTATGTTTACCTTTAAAAAGTATAAAATAAAAAAATAAATTAAAAATTTAAAAAACCCCCGACACAAAAAACATAAGCTACCTTTAAAAAGTAAAAAATAATAAAAGAAAATTAATCCTGAAATACCATTATGTATAAGTATGTATTAATATTTAAAAAAAAAATTCGCGTTGGGGGACCGCTCCAAAACTAAATTACTAACTATTAAACAAAATAAAAAATTACTAATCTAAGCAACAAACATGAATTTAATATAAACAGAATTAAGAAAAAACTTTAATAAAATTACTCCGAAATATTGCGTTTTAGATACAACCGTCCACGACGTCTGCCCTCGCGTGTCTGCCCCACAAATTATATAGTGTAGTCTGCCCGCTCGGGTAATGAAACTTCACGACCTAACGCTCCGCCCACTTTACTCCCCTCCCCCGCCGCGCCGCGCGCAGCCTGCGCATGAATACGCACTCCGCGCCGCCGCCGCCACCCGCCACCCGCGTATTGTACAAAATAATAATAAGTCTAGATAAAAGATGAGATAAGTAAGCATGTGACACTATTAATTAGGAGCGGTTCCCCAACGCGAATATTTTTGAAGTGAAAACTTCTTTAGCGGCGTTGAGCACTTTTTCTGTAATGGGTATAAAATCTTAAACTCGCGTCAGGACACGTGACCTGATCGAAAAAGCGTAGGACGGATGGAGAATGTTGAGGTGACAGGTTGACTATGGTCTCGGTTGCTTAGCGACAGACTGTTGATAATGTCTTTTACTTGTCTCTTGTTTTATTGTCAATATATATTTTTCGATTCTCTATAATAACTAATGTTTTCTTATATCTTATTACCTAACTTAACGTTCACTTTAATATGGTTTGTCATGTTTGTGTACGATAGCGCAATAAATGAATATTGTATTCTACCACATAAATGATAGTACTTTTATACTGATAAAGCAATTGGTGCAAAATTATTCCCTAACCATTCCAAAATATCAAACATGCTCAACGTTAATAATCAAGTTTTCACTTCTGCCGGCACTCCCGGAGTGCAACCCGTCTTTTTTTTTAAATATTAATACATACTTATACATAATGGTACTTCAGGATTAATTTTCTTTTATTATTTTTTACTTTTTAAAGGTAGCTTTATATTTTTTGTGTCAGGGGTTTTTTAAATTTTTTTTTTTTTTTTTTACCTGAAGTTGACCGCGTAAACAACCATAAAATGTTCCTCGCTGTTGTGAGGTGAAAAATTATGTGTTGCGCTCGGCAGAAAAGTTTTTAGCGTCTTGTACCTTTGAAATCCTGGCTTCGCTCAGGATTCAATCTTTGAACCACTAGCTACGCTCGTGGTTCAATCCTAGAATTCTTCACTTGCTCAGATTTCAATAGAGGTAACTCGCCGCTAAATAACCAACTTTCCAGCCTTGCATAACAAATAACTATTTAAATAAAAAGTAAATAAAGACTTCAAAAAGTAAATATAAGCCTTTTGGAGTCGGCGCCAGACAAATAAGTAGTAAGTTAAAGATAAAATATTCTTTATTGTACACCATGATAGTTTACAAAAGTATTAAAAAAACAATTGGCGGCCTTATCGCTAAAAAGCAATTTCTTCCAGGCAACCATAAAGTTGAGCTGGAATAAAACCTGAGTAGAAATGGGTAGAAGTGTAAAAGTGCATTGTAGAATTTAAAGAATGCACCATCGATACCTTGAGGAGTGGCATCGACTCCAAAGGGCTTACAATTTTCTATTTGTTTTTTTTAATAGCATTTTCTTGCTTTCAGGTTGCACGATTGTGGCTGATTATATTAAAAACAATCACCAAGCGACCAGTTTCGGCGCTGTCATTACTGCAACATTTTCATACTACATGACAGCTAAATTAGCGACGATACTCTGAACCGAGAGTTTCACTAGAGTTCTTTTCATAACAACACGTGTTGTGAGACTCCATTTTAACTCAATCTACCGCACAATTTCTATTTAATATTAAAAATATATTCACTGGACATTGGCGAAATCCAAAAAGAAACAGCCATTACATAAAAAGAAGAAGAAGAAACTGATCCGAGTTTACGTTAGAATCAGCCCACGGAGTTGCTCGTGCGACCCTACAAGATTTCGAGATCGAATCGAGAGGCACATGTTCAAGCTGGAAGCTGTACAGGAAGTGTTTCTCCAGAAAATACTACGTCTAGCTGTTATAAGCCAGTATTTTTTTAGTGTACTCTATGTTAGCTAGAATGTTCAACATTTTGATCGTGTTTTTTTTATTTATAACCGACTTCAAAAATAAGAGGAGATTCAATAAAAGAAATAAGTTGGTAAGTTTGGTTATTATTGTATGAAATTTTGAAGTACCTAAGTAGTTCAAAAATCCGCATGATTGAAACAAAACAATTCACAAACGAATGAAAATCGCAGTCATAATGTTGAACATTCTAGCTTTTGGATAGTACCAAATTGAAAAATATCGGTCAAGATTTACGGTTTAATCCCTCTAAGAAAATAAGTATTTTGTATGAAAGCCATTAAGCAACTTTTATAAAAAAAAAAAAAGACGGGTTGCACTCCGGGAGTGCCGGCAGAAGTGAAAACTTGATTATTAACGTTGAGCATGTTTGATATTTTGGAATGGTTAGGGAATAATTTTGCACCAATTGCTTTATCAGTATAAAAGTACTATCATTTATGTGGTAGAATACAATATTCATTTATTGCGCTATCGTACACAAACATGACAAACCATATTAAAGTGAACGTTAAGTTAGGTAATAAGATATAAGAAAACATTAGTTATTATAGAGAATCGAAAAATATATATTGACAATAAAACAAGAGACAAGTAAAAGACATTATCAACAGTCTGTCGCTAAGCAACCGAGACCATAGTCAACCTGTCACCTCAACATTCTCCATCCGTCCTACGCTTTTTCGATCAGGTCACGTGTCCTGACGCGAGTTTAAGATTTTATACCCATTACAGAAAAAGTGCTCAACGCCGCTAAAGAAGTTTTCACTTCAAAAATCGTTAATGGTTGCTACATATTGGTGAACTCGAGGCTCGGGTTTAATGTAGGTAAATAAATGTATATTTTTTAGATATAAGTAGATAAATGTTATTGGTGCTAAGCTTTTTTCTAACAAAGATGTACAGTTATTAATTAATCGTTAAGACTTTCACTAGTATTAAAAAATTCTCAATTAATAAGTATATTAAGTACCGTTCTTTCATGTGTACTTTTCTATTTATAAAAATGTACCAATAACCAATTTTATTGAAAATCGAATATCTCTGTTTTTGGTTTTTGAAAAATTGGTAAATTGAAAAAAAACTAACTTCACATAGATACTTATTCACCTAAGTAAGGTTTCACAATAGCTAAGTGCTTAATTAATAAGTATGCATGCATGTGCCTACCTCTTCACTTCTTTACTTTGATAATTTCAATACATAAATAAATAATTATAAATTTATTATTTTGCATTTCACAATGCAATTTTTTCTTGTTTAATATTTATCATAACTAAATAAGTTTAAGAAAGTTGGTGTTTTTTCTAGGTAGCAATAAATTATTATTATCAAATGTTATAGTAATCAAGAAAGATAGAACAATAATATCTATACAACGCCCTCTATCGACATAAAAAATAAAAGTTGCGTATGCACTCAAGTTATTTGGAGAATTCCAATTTGAAGCACTATCCGCAGTCTTTTACATATTTGATAGATTAGGTCAAATTATTATCCACTTAAAATAAGCAATGGATGTTATGTATTTAGAACAGATTTAAATAAGGTGCGAAAGGCATGTCGCCATTCAAATGCAACTAGCGCTACCTATGAACATAATTAATAAACATAGTAAAGAAAAATATGCAATTTTTATTTTCCTATCTTTCAAGGTACACTGCCATGACAAAAGACAACTCATATACATTACTTATTTCATTACCCGTCAACATATTTGGGATCAACTTATATGGAACTCCTTTCTTGTCCCAGTCACATTCAATTCAACCAACATCAAAGATCGTGATTACTTGGGATAAGCATTGAACTAGTTTTGCAGTTTTATAGTATTTATTGCTATACTTACTTATTTATATTAATGTTGGAATTTAAAATAGTGATGGCACGACGGATAATTAAGTCGAGGTATTTTAAAATAATTTTGTCCTTTTAACTTTCCTAAGTTATACCAATCTTTGATGTTGGTTGAACTGAATGTGACTGGGACAAGAAAGGGCAGTTGATCGTGGGTTTTTTTGACAAAAAAAAAACAACGGGTCGTACTCTGGGAGAGTAATCCACTATATCTAGATCACAACTTTATAAAAAGTTGATGAAAACTGAGACCAACTTGATTTGGCAGGTAAATCCATTCAAACTGACCTACTTATATGAAAGTTGGTAGTAAAAGTAGGTGAGAGGTTGTTTGTTTGTGTTTGTGTAAAACTACTAGTCCAATTTTGATGAGGTTTGCATCGGTTCGGGTTTGATTGGTGCATGTTCTTAGATAGGTGTTACGGTGACAACTCACCAGGGGGCGCTGCAGTATACATTTGTTTTACAAACCAATGTTACCGTTTCTCTGCAAAACTACTGATCCATTTTGATGCGGTTTTCTATAATGGGTTTGGGTTTGATTGGTGAATGTACTTAGATTGTACTAAGAGTGAATGTACGGTGACAACTCACCAGGGGGCGCTGCAGTAAATATTTGTTTGAGCAAAACCAAAACCACTAGTCTGATTTGAATGCGGTTTATAGTAATGGGTTTCCTGTAGTACACTGTATATAATATCTACTTATGCACTCTAAAAAGTTTGAAATAAAAACCAAATTTTCTTTCTGAAAAAACCCAAGGCGGTTAAAATAAATCGTAATTGAAAATGGATAAAATAATTTAAAAACCCCCCGACTTAATTATCCGTCGGGGGCTGCAATCACTATTATAAATTTCAGCATGGATATAAATCCTCTCGAGTCGAGACCGCTCGCCCAGTCTGGATGTGCCATAAAAGAATCGATTTATCAGGAAATAAAAGAAAAAATGTTTAGCCAATATATTTTATATTTTTCAGTCAATTTTTGAAATACATTTTCTGTACAAGTTTATGTATGTACTATGTACCTCTAATACAAAGTATTACTACATTATATATAAAAAATATAAACTCTCGCATTGCAATATGACAAAAACATGAACAAATTCAATTCTACATGTCTTTTTTAACAGTACCATTCGTATTTGCCCATGCATTTGAAATATGAATATGTGTAGACAACTTTTGTATATATTTGTCTTCTTCTATCGCTGTCAACATGGCTTTTGACTTTAAAGTCCTAATGCGGTTTTTTAATTGGATTTTTTTTCACATTTTTTGTGCACTTAGCACAGAGGGCTTTTTCCTTCTCTATTTTTCTCACAGTTTCAGGCTCTGGAATGGTACCACTTGGCTTTGTGCATTTGAAATATCACATAGAGGCCAATGTGAAGGGCCAGGTTGAGGTTCTATAGAAATTAGCAATTCAGCTGTGGTCTGAAACGAAATGATGGTTTAATTAAAAAGTTTTCACATGTACTTTATTCACTTACAATAAATAAATACAGGTATTTGTTTAGCTTACATCTGAGGGAACAGCTGTTCTGAGAAGTTTTTTCTTAGGATGGATCAGTAAAATCCTCATCCCTGAGGTGTTTCTGGCCAACATTGTGTTCATCGTGCAACTTTGTATGTAATGCAAAGAGCTGTACTCTCTGTCAGGGAATGCGCCCAATGTTGACAGCTGAAAAACAAAATGATCTCTGAGAAATATAATAATGCAACTTAACTACCTAGTAGGGATTACTGGTGATGTAGAAATGGACAGCGGTTTCACTTCTTTGTTGCCGAATTTATTCTTGTAAACTTGAATAAAGTCATTATTATTTGTCAAAAGTATTTAAATTAAAAGCAAGTAGTGGGACTCTTGATAGCTGTAGGAGTACAAAAAAACTTTTATTCTCAGTGGATCTCTATCAATCAATAAAGTGGCTGTGGTGACATACATCGGATTGGCCGAATCTATAAGGGTGTCGTTTTCTGCCTTTTAGGCTACGAAACCCTAAAAAATAGAAACTGACCAAAATGTTAATGAATCACCTAAAAACAGGAAAAATCGAAACTTCAGAATTATTTTCTTGATACTATAAGCGTCCTAAACCTGAAATTTTGGAGGAAGTCTTTTAAGACCTAGCTACTCTACAATGACCAACATCGAAATCGACGAAATTTTTACCCAAATAACATCTAACAACATCAAAAAAATCTATAACAAAATTAGCCGGCCGGTTATAATAGGTACGTACTGAACATGGTTTCTTTTTGATGGTTTCGGAAACCGAAACAACTTGACGTTGTCTTGGGCAAATGAGCAACCGCACTTCAAGCATTCCTCCTTTGCTTTCCATCCGCCATGGTAGAACCGTGGCCGTTAATTGCACGTAGCATGCTTGGACGAATTCGTCCAAGGTAGCATGTCATAGGCACGAAATTAATAGGGTCAGAGTCATTAACTCACGAAAATACACTACAACAAGTTCTTCGTAACACGTTTGTTTTGATCGTTTTAGTGGTAAATTCCAATAATCAATGAAATTAGAGATTCTGAAAGTACTTTGTGCGCGAAGGCGCGGAGATATAATTTGTGGCGAAGATCACTAGTTAATATACTGAAAACGCCATATTGAATATTGTTTTGTTTTGTTTTGTTTGTTTACAGGATCACGGTCACGTGGTGTAACAGTATTGCCTTAACTGATAAACTGGAGTATTTATTTATATAGCAACATCAAAAATTAAGGTATGCTCAAGGCTTCCATACAAACAAAGTTCACACCGGCTGCAAACAAATGTTTACTGCAGCGCCCCCTAGTGAGTTGTCACCGTAACACCTATCTTTGTATGTACATATGTTGGAATTTGTTTGGTCCATGTTGACCAAACCCAAAACCATCACTGAAAACTACATCGAATTCGGACTAGAAGTTTTAGAAATAAATGGCAACATTGGTTTGCACAAACAAACAAACATCCTCTCACCCCAAACGCATATACCCTCCGTACCGTCGCGGGTAAAAACTGCGTTAAGTGTAAAGTACTTTACCGCATCGGTGGGTAATGGAAACAACCCATGAAGATATAGCTATAGCTTCATGCAACAACCACACCGGCAGCGTTGCCAGACTATGTTGCCAGAATTACCGTAAAATGTACCTCTAAATTACCGTACACGATGGTTGTATGAAAAGTCACAATTATGTAAAGTATTTTATATTACACTGTTTGCTTACGAAACTTATTGCTACTAGATAAACTTAGATGCTCTAAGGCTACAAAGTACCTTTGTATGAAAGTTCTGTTATTGTTCTGAGCGAAACAACTAAAAACTTTTTGCACATGAGCCAAAAGAAAAATGCTATTAAGATATTAGGAGAAGAGAACAAACAAATAACCACACTCCACAGAAAAATATTATACTATTCGGTCGATTCGGTATTCAATTCAATCAATCAATTAATCGGATATTCGGATCGTTCGAATTCTGTGTCTTTGTCCTTGTCTATTCTATAGTGAGTGACAGAGACAGCGCATACATTCCGCTGTCGGGAGGGTCACCGAGCCACGGGGGCAGTTGTTCTGTTCATTCATCCGTGATAAACAGAAAGGAAAGAGATGGCAAAATTATGATATTATTAGTGCGATAGAGAGAAATTACGGTCCAAATGTCCGGTCCACTCACTTATCTATGGGTCAATTCAGAGATTAGACGCCAACTTAAAATTACCGTACGTTTTGATGAATTTTCGCGCAGTTCTTAAAATTACCGTATGGTTTTGGCACCACGATAGAACACCGTACAAGGCTTGAAAATACCGTACAAATACGGTAATTACCGTACGTTTGGCATCGCTGCACACCGGTATCACCTAGAGGTCCATGAGGTGGCAGTTGGCGTGTGAGACACGTAGCGAGGAGAAACCATGGCCTTTGAGGAAGACGGAAAGGTTCTGGGATGGCGATAAGTTTATTGAAAGTTGAATAACATTTATCTCACTAATTGTTTTATTTTTTATATAAGGAAAGGGACACAGTTATCTTATTCGATTAGTTTTAGTTTATCGTCAAAACTTAATGTTTTTAGAAGGATAAAGTAATTTTACGTCTCTTAGTTACAGCAAGGTTTGGAACCGTTTTAAAAACCACCGATTAATAAAGGTCTTGATTAAGGTTTTAAAAAAACCGCTTCCAACGTACATGAATTGAGAGCGCTTCAAACATAATAAACTGTTTATTAAACCGTTTACCGGTTTGGATTACAAACGCTGCGAAGTACTTACTACTAGCAAGGCGATCAAGCATAGCGACCTTCCGTGTGTAGACATAAGCTTGCTCGTCGATTTACCACTCGCCTGCTCTCGTTAGGAGTGTATTTCAGGAAAGTAGCCATAACCAGCTTATGGATGGTCGCTTTTAGCTTTGCCACTCAAGCGTACGCGTTGTCCAATTGTGTTAAAGTACTTAGAAAGAGCGGAAGAAACTTCTATAGACCGCTTAATGGATTCAAAAACCCTTTGAATTTTGCTCTTTCATGATACCGTTTTTTATTAATATTTGCTTAGGGCCAAACCTGAATAAAGCGGTTTAGTTTTATGTACTCGCTGCTGTACCGGTTTAACAATTAACCGGATAATAACAAAGCCTTGGTCTGCTTTGAGGAACAAGTTGCTGTAGTGTAAAGATGGAGCTAACACTTTCAATACCAACTTGAGGCCAAAATTGCAAATTGCAGTTTTGGATCAAACCTGTTTATTTAGGGTTTTGAAGCGCTTTAATTCCGAATACGTCAGAAACGGATTCTGTGAAAACCCTTATCAAAAACCTTAAATAACTGCAATTTTTCATACCGGTTTCAAGTCTTACCGTACGCTCCTCACGCCCTTTGCATGCTAAACTGCGAAATATACCTACTAACTGGCGATGGCGAGGCGATCAGGCTAATAGCTACCTTCGGGTATGTAGACATAAGCTCGCTAGTAGATTTACCACTAGTGCGCTCGCGTTGAGAGAGCGGCATTTCATTCAAATAGCGAGCTTATGATTACGTATGGAAGGTCGTTTTTCGCTTTGCCATTCATGCGCTTGCGTTTTCCCGTTGTATTTAGGTAATTATAAAGAGCAGAACAAACCTCCATAAACCGCTTTAAATTTTGCTCTTTCATGGAACCGTTGTTTGAATTAACCGGATAAACAAGCCCTGATTCATGCCTTTGTATCGCCTCGAACCAACAAAAACTATACATCCAATAGTTATTTTCCACGCTGTGTTCGCATGTACAGAAAGGAATTTTATAATATAGATCTTTTCAAAAGCTCATTGAATACGTTGAAAAAAGATTTGATAAATCAACTTATGTAATTTATTTATTTCTATATTAATTTTTATTATCACTTCTCATTAAATTAATTGAATACCTATCTGAAATAGTAAAGTTATCTTCACTACACTCTTATGTTTGTTGTTTTAGGGTAAACAAAAAAAATAGTACCTATTTATATTTGAGTTTGCAAAAAATATCTGCAAATTCTAGCAAGTACCTACCTAACAATTAGTAATAGTGGACACTCATTGTCTTTAATGTAAATTTTATTTTAATACTAATTTGTACTAATGACTGTAAAGTCAAAATAAAGAGAAAAAGAAATACATATAATTATACATAAAAAAGTATTAATGTGAAAATGTATTTATAAACGTCTATGACTCAGGTGCAAATGCTCGTATTCATCATACAAACATTTGCCCCTACCGGGATTTAAACCCAGTACCTCAGAGTAGGCGACACCTTGAAACAGGTGAACGTACCACTCTACCAAAGAGGTCGTTAAGACATGATGAAGGTATAACCCAAAAAAATCATGTAGCGCTATCTCTGCCGGAGGTACGATCTCTCTTCCTTATGATTGCCGTAATTTTTGTTTTTCTATTTTTACAATGTAAGTGAAAGGATAAGTAGCAACCTGGGCATTCACTTACTTCTGCAACCCCGTAGAACATATTAATGCTTTTTTTTTTATAGAATCCACAACACAAATTTCTTAAAAACACGTTCAAAATCGCAAGTCGAGTAAACATGGCTGACATTCTCGAAAGAGAGATCGTACCTCGGCAGAGATAGCAGAGCCTGTTTATCCGGTTAATTTCAAACTGGTGCAGCTGCGAGTACATAGAAACCGTTTTATTAAGGGTTGGCTCTACACAAACCTAAAAAAAAACGGTTTCATGAAAGAGCAAAATTAAAAGGGTATGGAATCAATTAAGCGGTTTCTAGAGGTCTCTGCTCTTTATAAGTTTATAAACACAACGAGATATCGCGAGCGCGTGAGTGGTAAAGCGACAAGCGACCTTCCATTCGTAGACATAAACTCGCTACTTTTTTACTTTTTTTTGCATTTTTGAATGCAATTTTTATGCGTATGATAAATTTTTAATTGAAAAATATTGGAATAAATCAACTCGGCCACAAGTGAATTCTTAGATTTGACTCGAACACACGACCTATGGAAATCCGGTCCAATGCTCTAACCACTGAGCTACCGAGACTTGCTGTTGTAGGGCAGCGTTGTCACATCAATGCTAAAAATATCCTAGCATTCGAAAGAAACATCTTTTCGGTGTATTTAGCTTCGCTCTCATTCCAAATACGTCGGAACCGGATTTTGTCAAAACCTTAATCAAAAATCTCAATTAAACGCTCCGTTTCAAGCCCTGAAAGATAGCGCTAAATATTTTTGTGGCTTCAAGTAAGTATTGCGAGCGCTTGCTCCACTTAGGTTATACCTTCATGACTTTTAGTTGGGGGATTTTCATAAAATTATTTAACTCTTTTTATGATATTGAACCTCTAAAAAAAGGAACAATTGTAGGATCACTTTGTTGTCCGTATGTCCGTCTATCCGTCCTCGTTTATCTCGAAAACGCGTGGACGTATTGAGTAGAAATTAAAGCCATTTAATCAATTCAACAGTCTATAAAGGGTAACAAAATAAAACTTATAAATTAACGTAAAAAGGTAAAAAAAGAAAATTAGAGCTATATATTCACGTTTACAATTTCTTAAAACAGTGAAAAAATCAAACTAAAAAGTTTACGTAAAAATGTTACGCCATTACGGTTAACGTATCCTTCGACACTCTCAAGGGAATCATAGTGATGTGCACAATGTTAATACGAGAAATAAAAATAAACTTGTAATACCTCGATACAGGCTAAAAAAGGTTCACGGATCTTTCTTGGGTCTAGGTGTAAATTTTTTCAATAAAATTCCACAATGTATTTTGGATTTGCCTTTTGAAAAATTTAAGATTCATGTAAAAGATTGTCTACTAAAGAAAGGATATTATACTATAAAGGATTATTTGAATGACAAAACAGCTTGGTCATAAATGTTTTGTTTTATTTTTTCGAAGTTGTAGCCGTGTCATTAATTTGTTTAGTATAATTATTATTAGATTAAACTTTTAACGCAGGTAGCTTGAGTATGTCATGCTCTCTTTAAACATTTCTACGGTGGTGTCGTGTGAGGCGGGTCGCTACGTTCCCTAAAATATGGTTGAGCGAAGCGATGGCTGGTTCATGCGTCATGCTCGTGAACGGGTGCTGCCAGTGGGATGGGTCTGCTCTTGTCTGATTGTGTTAAAATGTGTTGAGATATTTATATTTTTGTTTCAATTTTATAAATTCTATGTTATTTATGATGTTTTGAATTGAGAACGTGGCACTGCTTGATCAGAATAAATAAAAATAAGTAATGTTCTCCAATTTTTGTAATCAAGTATATGAAAGCCATTATTATTATTATTTTTAATTTACTTTAAATACGCTTTATGATTATGACCCAGCTGATGCGTCTTCCAGTAACATTGTAAGTTGCGTCTTATATTAATGCACTTTTATATTTCTTTTTTTTTGTTTTTGCCATTGTATTTTTTATATTTATACACTTTAACATAAGTACCTGAAGTACGTCATGCTCACTCAAACGTTTCTTCGGCGGTGTCGTGTGAGGCGGGTCGTTACGTTCCCTAAAATATGGTTGAGCGAAGCGATGGCTGGTTCATGCGTCATGCTCGTGAACGGGTGCCGCCAGCGGAAATGGGTCTGCTTCAGTCTGCTTGTCTTAACGTTGTGCTTAGAGATTAAATATTTTCATCTAAAATAAATTACTATCGACCTGTATGATGTACGTCACAACTTGCAGTACAGTAACCTTGTAATGCGAGAAATGTTAAATGTAAGTCCTTCCTTACGAGTTGAAAATTGTTTACGGTTAGGATAACCATAAAATGTAATATTATAATTAGTATTTTCTTTTGTGATGGAAATTGACCTTACTGATATGTTAAGCTCACTTTTCAATTTGACGACTCTGTATGAAATAAAACAGGGAGAAAAAAATAGCCCTTGACGGGTTTCTTGCCGGTTCTTCTCGTTACAAGGTCTCCCGCCGTAGGGTTTGTGAACCGATGGCGTAGCTTCTTTGACGTTCATAAGTGCTTGTAACAGCCTAGACTGAATAAATGATATTGAATTGAATTGAATTGAATCAAATTCATATAGTATTTTCCGTTGACCTAGAACTATGAAATTTGGCAATTAATATCGTATTTGATTACGATTACAGGAAAAAATCTAAAAACTGTACATTTGTAATTTAATCATTAAAATATAATTTGGAAACTGAATTTCAGGAAAAACTCGAGAACGTGTTTATGTACCTATCGAGTTAAAATTAAAAAAAGGCTTGAAACCGGTATAAAAAATAGCGGTCATTTAAGGTTTTTGATTAAGATTTTCAAAAAAATTGCTTCCGACGTATTCGGAATGAGAGCGCTTCAGAACCTTAATAGCCGGTGACCCAAAACTGCGAAATGTTCCTACTAACTGACGAGGCGATCAGGCTAATAGCAACCATAGGGTATGTAGACATAAGCTCGCTGGTGGATTTACCACTCGCGCACTCGCGTTGAGAGAGCGGTATTACATTCAAATAGCGAGCTTATGTCTACATGCGGCAGGTCGTTTTTCGCTTTGCCACTCATGCGTTCGCGTTTTTATGCCACAAAAACGTGTACTTCGACACTCTCAAGAGAATCAAAATTCATAGGGCACTCTTCGTTGACCTAGAAATATGGAGACTTACCGAGTAGTACAGGAAATAACGTTAACAAAACTAAAAAGACGTGAAATTATTTTTTCCATCTCACAAAAAACATTAAGTTTTCACGATAAACTAAAAAATAATTAAACAAGATAACTGTATCCCTTTCCTTATATAAAAAATAAAACAATTGTTGAAATAAATGTTAATCAACTTTCAATAAAATTATCGCCATTCCAGAACCTTTCCGTCTGGAATGAGATGCGATAAGAATAATTCTCTGCAGATTCTCAAGCTTTGAAAATTCTATTATCTTGCGCAAAAAAATATTTTATAGTGGATAATGACAAAATAATTGTGAAATGATGGTTCTAGATCTAACACGTTCGCCTTCATGCAAAACATGAATAACCAACATAACGGAAAGAGAATCATCTGTTGAAACGATAGAATCACCCAAAGGAATCACCAGATTGAAGTCAACAGATTTCTACGGCCACAATAACGGACTATCACGAACATACTTGATGTTTTCTCGACACATTTAACTAAGCAATAGCTACCTTTCCGCCTTTGTTCTGAATAGCTATTGCTTGGCCCGAATTATCGTAAAGACGTGTTAAGGGCTAATATAACCGGTTAATTTGCAAACCTAATCAGCAGCAAGTACATAGGGAGCGTTTTATTAAGGTTTTGCTCAACCTTAACCTTAAAAATACCAGTTTCATGAAATAGCAAAGTTTTGAATCAATTAACCGGTTTATAGAGTTTATTACTTATCTTTCAACTGCAATACAAACAAAATACTATACTTTTCGTAACATAGAAACCGTTTCATTAAAGTTTGACTCTACCGAAGCCTTAAAAAAAATGGTTTCATGAAAGAGCAATATTAAAAGGGTTTTGAATCAATTAAGCGGTTTATAGATGTTGTTTCTGCTCTTTGTAGGTACCTAAGCACAACGGTACAACACGAGCGCGTGACTGACAAAGCGAAATGCCACCTTCGGCACGTACACATAAGCTCGCTACTTGCCTGAAATACCGCTCTCCCAACGCCAGCTCGTTTTCGCGTTGTCCCATTGCATTTAGGTAGGTACATTAAAGAACAGAAAAAACTACTATAGACCACTTAATTGATTCAAAACCCTTTTTATTTTGCTCTTTCATGATACGGTTTTTTTAAGGTTTGGGTACAGCCAAACCTTAATAAAACGGATTGTTCTTATGTACTCGCTGCTGTTCCGCTTTGAAAATTAATTGGATAATATCAAAGCCCAGCTCTAATCTGAGGAACAAGGTTCGGTATTTAAAGGTGAAGCTAACACTTCTAATACCAATTAAAGGCCAAAGAGGCGAAAATTCTTATAATCAAACATAATCGTGAGTCGAAGCGCCATGTTTACTCGACTTGCGATTTTATATGTGATTTTGGTATGAAAAAAAGCACGGGTAATTGAGGTTTTTGATTAAGGTTTTTACAAAAATCGCTTCTGAAGTATTCGGATTGAGAGCGCTTCCAAAACGTAAAAAACCAGTTTAATCCAAACTGCGAAATGTACCTATGTACGAGGCGATCAGGCTAATAGCGACCTTCCGTATGTACACATAAGCTCGCTAGTTGACTTACCACTCCCACGCTGGCGTTGGGAGAGCGGTATTTCAGGCAAGTAGCGAGCTTATGTGTACGTGCCGAAGGTGGCATTTCGCTTTGTCAGTCACGCGCTCGTGTTGTCCCGTTGTGCTTAGGTACTTACAAAGAGCAGAAACAACATCTATAAACCGCTTAATTGATTCAAAACCCTTTTAATATTGCTCTTTCATGAAACCATTTTTTTTTTAAGGCTTCGGTAGAGTCAAACTTTAATGAAACGGTTTCTATGTTGCGAAAGCAAAGTATTTTGTTTGTATTGCAGTTGAAAGATAAGAAATAAACTCTATAATCCAGTTAATTGATTCAAAACTTTGCTATTTCATGAAACTGGTATTTTTAAGGTTGAGCAAAACCTTAATGAAACGCTCCCTATGTACTTGCTGCTGATTAGGTTTGCAAATTAACCGGTTATATTAGCCCATAACACGTTTTTACGATAATTCGGGCCAAGCAATAGCTACAATTCAGAACAAAGGCGGAAAGGTAGCTATTGCTTAGTTAAATGTGTCGAGAAAAAATCAACTATGTTCGTGATAGTCCGTTATTGTGGCCGGAGAAATCTGTTGACTTCTCTCTGGTGGTTCTTTGGGTGATTCTATCGTTTCAACAGATGATTATCTTTCCGTTTTGTTGGTTATTCATGTTTTGCATGAAGGCGAACGTGTTAGATCTAGAACCATCATTTCACAATTATTTTGTCATTATCCACTATTAAATATTTTTTTGCGCAAGATAACAGAATTTTCAAAGCTTGAGAATCTGCAGAGAATTATTCTTATCGCATCTTATCAAATTCTTCTTGTCAGATAAAACCGGGGTACCAACATGACGGCAAAAAACTATTTGTTGAAATGCAATCCGTCTAAGCTCGCACAAAATATTAATTTACATATTTATCTGATTGCAAAATTAAAATTTAATAAATACAAGTGCAAATATAGTTTTATTATCAATATACATCCACTTTAAAAAAACTCTATTTGACAGATCAGCGCTTGTAAGGGAAGTGGTCATATTGTTCTTTGTGTTGTACAATGAAGTCAATTAATAAATAAAACCAGACAAGTGCGAGCGGACTCGCCCACCGAGGTTTCCGCACAAATTTCTAGGTACCTACCTTGCCGTGACGAAGGGTCTCTACATACCGATTCAATTCAATTCAATTCATTTATTTGCATAAATATGAATATGAGTGCTATATGAGGTCACAATCACAAGGGTACAATATTTAGTCAGTCATATTTTACCCTTAATGGGTGTGCAAAACAGCTGGGCTATCGCGTAAAAAATCTGGGTATGGATATGGGCTTCATTTGACAGTTGAAGCTCATAAAATTACCTTATATGGTCATTTAACTGCCAAATGAAGCCCATGTCCATATCCATATTTTTTACGCGACAGCCCTGCAGTAATAATAATAAAGATTAAAACAATATCAAATAAAATAACATCATATTAAATAATATCATAAGTCAGAAATGAAAAATAATTTTTTTTTTATTTTAAAATGTCAGAAATTAAAAGTAGGTAGTAGGTATATAATGATAGAAGTTAAAATTAATACTATACATATGTACCTAATGTCAAAATTAAAATTTATATTATAAACTTTCAAAAAAATTAAAGTCATGTTAAGTAATGTCAAACAAAATATAGATTTAATCAGGCAAATTAATTAATTAAAACATATTGTATTTATATTAACAAATTGTCTCAAAGAAAATCGTGTGTAGAATAATAGCATTTCTCAATAAGTATCGATTCATCGGCTTCCCTTTTAGAAATCCTATCCCATGGATCCGCCATACAGTTAAGAGAAATTTTGGGTCCAGCTTACCTTCGCCATATTTTTTTACCCCTATCCACGTCGCCACTGCTTCCTGGGTACATCTTAATATATATAAATCTCCTGTCACGATGTTTGTCCGCGATGGACTCATAAACTACTTAACCGATTTTAAATTAAATTGGCACACCGTGAGCAGTCTGGTCCAACTTAAGAGATAGGATAGCTTTGATCCCAAAATTCCCACGGGAACGGGAACCACACGGGTGAAACCAACCGCGCCTGGCATTGAGTATCGCAGTTTTTTCAGAAGTTTACCGAAATTCAGTTTCCAAAACTTAAGAGTACATTTTTCATTATATTGTTACAAATGTCTAGTTTTCAGATTTTTACTGTACTTGCAGTAAAAGACGACAGTAATTGCCAAATTTTATAGTTCTAGTCTAGGTCAACGTAGAGTATCCTATGAATTTTGATTCCCTTGAGAGTGTCGAAGGGTACGTTTTTGCAGCATAAATGCCCTTGCCTGTTTTAACGTTAATTTTAAAGTTTGATTTTTACAGCATGAAGAGATAATTTATAGAATTTTGGCCTCAAGTAGGTATTGGAAGTATCTGCTCCACTTAATTTTACCTACAACTTTACTTACTGTTTGTAACAAGTTGTGAGGACTACTAGCGACATCTCGAGGCAAAAAGAGAAGAGGTCAAATTATAATAATGAGACACGCTAAAAAAGACGATTATTCTGGTGCTGTAACTGTAAGTTTGTATGTTTTACATATTTGTATGATTGCAATCTTTGTTTTGACTAAATGTTCCCCGAAACTAGTAAAAGCACCCGAGAATACTTTTCTTGAAGTCGGTTAAAAATATAAAAAATAGAAATTAAGAATATATTTTCAACCGACTTCAAAAAAGGAGGAGGTTTTCAATTCGTGCTTATGACTTTTATGTTTGTTACCTGAGTACTCGGTCATTTATGAACCATTTGAATAAAAAATAAATTGTTTGAAAGGGTGGACTTTCAAGTTGGTCCCATTAAAGTCAAGACAGGATCTGATGATGGAATCTTGGTGAAATCGAGGGAACTCTTCAAATATTATGGGCACACCTATATCGATTTCAATGTTTTCTTAAGTAACTCGTGCATTTGCTACCGTTAAAGCAACATTCGGTGGAGTGGGACTGATGATGAAGACCAGAAATGGTCATCGGAACTATTAAATATTTACAATTTCACGGAAGCGATACGATTTATTTGTTATACGATTATTACAAATTATTACATAAACATAAACAATTTATGCTCGTCTCAATGCATGTGATGAAGTGGAGCTGATGATGAAGTATCAGGAGAACTCCTCAATAATTAACGTCCCTGCACCGGGAAAAGCAGCATTTCGTAAAAGGTGTCGCTGCAGGCCTAATGCACTATGCACAACAACACCATCCAGCTCCTCACAAAAAAAGTGAGGTAATGAGCAGTTGACATAAAGTTATAAGTGTAGGTTCGGTATTTCTACCTTTAAAAATTGTGAAATAAAAAACTTGTTATAAAAAAATTTAAACCGACTTAAAAAACTAAAAAGCAAAAAAAACAACCGACCTTAGCAAGGTAACTTTCGCTTAGATCGGTATAACAATCTTGATCAACTTTGTTAATTTCGAAGGCGAGTTACAAAGCCTTCTTGAGTATGTCATGCTCTTTAAACATTTCTACGGTGGTGTCGTGAGAGGCGGGTCGCTACGTTCCCTAAAATATGGTTGAGCGAGGCGAGATGGCTGGTTCATGCGTCATGCTCGTGAACGGGTGCTGCCAGTGGTATAGGTCTGCTCATGTCTGATTGTGTTAAAATGTGTTGAGATATTTATATTTTTGTTTCAATTTTATTTATGTTAATTATGAAGTTTTGAATTGAGAACGTGGCACTGCTTGATCAGAATAAATAAAAATAAGTAATGTTCTCCAATTATTGTAATTAGGTATAATGAAAGTCATTATTATTATTTTTAATTTACTTTTAATACGCTTTATGATTATGTCCCAGCTGATGCGTCTTCCAGTTACATTGTAAGTTGCGTCTTATATTAATGCACTTTAATCTTTCTTTTTTTTATTGTTACCATTGTATTTTTTATATTTATAAACTTTAACATAAGTACCTGAAGTACGTCATGCTCACTCAAACGTTTCGTCGGCGGTGTCGTGTTAGGCGGGTCGTTACGTTCCCTAAAATATGGTTGAGCGAAGCGATGGCTGGTTCATGCGTCATGCTCGTGCACGGGTGCCGCCAGCGGAAATGGGTCTCCTTCAGTCTGCTTGTCTTAACGTTGTGCTTAGAGCTTAAATATTTTCATCTAAAATAAATTGCTATTGACCTGTATGTACGTCACAACTTGCAGTACAGTAACCTTGTAATGCGAGAAATGTTATAATGTAAGTCCTTCCTTGCGAGTTGAAAATTGTTTACGGTTAGGATAACCATAAAATGTAATATTATAATTAGTATTTTCTTTGTGATGGAAATTGACCTTACTGATATGTTAAGCTCACTTTTCAATTTGACGTCTCTATATGAAATAAAACAGGGAGAAAAAAAAAGCCCTTGACTAGTTTCTTGCCGGTTCTTCTCGTTACAAGGTCTCCCGCCGTAGGGTTTGTGAACCGATGGCGTAGCTTCTTTGACGTTCATAAGTGCTTGTAACAGCCTAGACTGAACAAATGATATTGAATTGAATTGAATTGAATTGAATTGAATTTCTTGAAACATGACTGATGAAAATAAATCACAGCCAACTAATTATTATCATCACTACAAAAAAACGACTTCAAAAAGGTGATACTTTGCATTTATTAGGTACCTACTTTTATAAAATATAGGTAAGTACGTAGGTACTGGCGAATTGTTAAGTATTTTCACAAAAAGTAAAGACGACTCAATAGCCTCTTCCTTTTTTACCCGACTACGGCAAAACAAAAAAGGAGGGTTTTGATTTTGACCGGTATGTATGTATGTATGTATGTATGTTTGTATGTATGTATGTTCATCTGTACCCACATAACTTTTTAACTGCTGATTATATATTCACAATTGAGGTAGGTATCGTTGGAAGCGTTTCGATTGTCCGCTGGTTGTAGGCTATGTCACGTCACATGAAATTGAATATGGCGCCCTCTAGACGACATAAAGCTGTGAACTAAAAAACTTTCTTTTTAAAGAATATCGTGTTTGGTGTCATATGAAAGCACGTTTCAAAAATATATTTTTTATTAGTTTTTGATCGCGGCTTTGCTTGCATAAATCGAATTTTGGCAATAATTTCCATAAGATTACGTCTTAGAAGGGAGTTAGTTTAAACTTCTTTTCCTTTTAAGTTTAAGTTTCTCAAACCACTCCAAAAGAATTTAAATATAAAATGAGTTCAAAAACTCAAACACGACTAGGTACTGAAAAATCACGCTCTAAAAAGTATGAAACAAGAAAATATTCTCATCTGAAATTGTCGTGGTCGTATTTATGGCCGACTCAATGCATGTGATGAAGTGGAGCTGGTGATGAAGTATCGGGAGAACTCGTCAATAAGTAACGTCCCTGCACCGGGAAAAGCAGCATTTTGTAAATGGCGATGAGGAGTTGACATAAGTTTATTTGGGTATGCACGGGACCTTTCTACCTTTAAAAATTGTGAAATAAAAAAACAAGGTGTTGCACTCTGGGGGTGCCGGCAGAAGTGATAACCGCTTAAACGAAAATAACGATCAAAATCCACTATATCTTGACCACAACTTCATAAAAAGTTGATGAAAACGGAGACCAACTTGATTTGGCAGGTAAATTCATTAAAACTGACATAGCATCAATATGAAAGTTGGTAGTAGAGATCTTTATATAATGGTTGTTATTAACTAATATACGTAGATCCCTCAAGTGTGAGACTTTATGTAATTTGAAATACTTTGACTTTGAATTTTCTATCAGGGTCACGTGACGCGACTTTAACATTTTTACCCATCCCAAAAATTTTAAACTCTGATGTGCACAACGCCGCTAAAGAAGTTTTCACTTCAAAAACTTTTTTAAAAAAAATTAAAACCGACTTCTAAAAACTAAAACGCAAAAAATAAACCTTTTGGAGTCGGTGCCAGCCAAGTCAAGAAAAATAAAATAGTAGGACCGCAAAGTAAAATGCTAGGTTTTCATTTTTTATATTGTAAGGTTCATTGTCGCATATCCGCCGGGCCTCTGTAGTGTCCCGGCACCTTATAGCTGACAAGACTTAGATAAGGGCCACCATTCATGACGTGTATTGCTTCTTTACTCTTAGGTATTTCATAGGAACAGTTTGTTTATATTAATGTAATAAGAGTGTCCTGTATGGGACCGTGGGGCCCCAGTGCTTTATTTTGTAATCGACTTATTACAACACCCAAGATTTATGTTAGAGCTCGGAACTCAGGCAGTCGCATTTGTTTAGTGACAACGATCGCAAGTGGAACAATTAATCCTTATGTAATAATAGACATAATAATAGACTTAATAAGTTTTGTTGTCTTGGTTAACATACAAACTTAAAAACTAATGTTAGTATTTAATAACTACTAGGGATTTCGTTATATTAATGATATGCTGGAGCAGCGGACAGTCCCCACTGCCCGATGACCTGCAGAACATTGTTGCGGCTGTCACGAACTCGCCGTAAAAGTGAGCCGGCTTTTTTACGCATTATGGCCTGGAAACTGTCGACCCCTGCGTACGCGAACATGCTAGAGGCGCTGCAGTATCGTGGCAGCCCCAACAATGCCCTGAAGGAATTATTATACGGTATCCGCAGGACTTTTGAAAATAACTAACCCATAGACTGCTCGAGTAAAATGAGGTACAGTAGGCATTAAAAAGTGTCACCTTTACTGGAATCGAGCAACCAGCAAATCTACGAGCCAGCATAAACAATTAGTGATAGTTAAATTGTGTTTTCATCGATACTTTACCCACTTCTGATTACAATATGGTAAACACATTTATAATAAATAATAAATAATAAATATTTCCATACAAATCACACCAATTATCTAGCCCACGTTAAGTATCATCAAGAACTTGTGTTATGGATACTAGATAACGGATAAACATACTTATATACTTTTTTTTTGTAAATACATACATAATATACATATTAAACACCCAGACCAAGACAAATAGACATGTTCATGCACACAAATATTTATCTTGTCCGGGGATCGAACCCGGGACCTCTAGCGCAGAAGGTGGGGTTAGTACCCCTGCGCCAAACAGGTCGTCACATTTATGTAGCGTGCGTGCAAGTTCTACTGGCAGGAAAGTACGACTTTACATAGCTTCGCTTTTCGGCTGTAGTACCGCCTCCCAACGCAAGCGCGCGAGGGGCAAAGCGATAAGCGTGCTATGTCTACGAACACAAGGTCGCTAATCGTCTGATCATGAGAGTCAAAATGGCGGGTGTACGCTGATCGCTAAGTAATAAAATATTATAGAACACCCGCCATCTTGATGTCAATATGGCGGGTGTATTTTAATTTCAAAATAATTTCCTTTTGAAGAAGGTACTGATTTTTTACAGCGAGGTACAAAAAAGTACATTATAGGTAATTTTTTTTGGTGACCGGTATAATTTAATTCATTATGGTACACCCGCCATTTTGTAAAGGTGCAGTTCGGAGTAGAATAATAAGATAGTAGTTTCTTGCTCAGCAGTTGGTTTAATCAATCTACAATATTTTCGATTCAATTCAATCTTCCAATATGGCCGATCGCAGTTAATATCGGAACGAACCACCACAACGGTTAACAATAAACATACTATATAAAATGTGATTGCAAAAGTTACAGATACTTTTAAGTTGAAAATTATTCTTTAATTTAATAAATTATTATTAGATATTATTTATTATTATTATAGGTCTAATTAACAAATGAAGAATTGACATAGGAACGTAAGTGAGACGACTTAGCAGAACTAAAAATTGTAAAAACAAATGATTTTAAATAACTGCTAATATAACATAATTTTATTAACAACATTTAGTGAGTCCAAGGGGCAGCATAAACGGGCTGGTAAGGTAAGTATTGAAGTTAGCGGGGACCGGAAGTCGGGATTTGTAACACTCGGCCATCCTGCATCTGCCGTGGTACCTCACGGGCTCTCTGGTCTGCTCTGTCTCCAAATTGTGTATGTACCTGGAAAAATATAAAAAAAAACGCAGTATATTGTTTTATTAAAATATTAGTCGTTTTACATAAATACCTGAATCATCAGTACCCACTACTAATGGCTATTAGAAATCTTGAATGTACCTTAAAAAAACAAATCTCATAGAACTTCTTCTTTTTATCGAGTGAGGAATAATGGCCACCTCTGGTGTCAGAGTTTATCAAACCGCCTATAAGGCTTCTGACTTGGCGCATAACCATAAAGCTGTCACATTAATGATCAGAACAGGATGAGTGTTACTATTATATTTTAATTTTATTAATCAATACAGTTTTGAAGTTAAGAATCATGTAGATTCATTTCTATTGTGTCATAAAGCAACAAGTTGATTATTATATTTAGATAGTTGGTAGTCACACAGAATATAATGTCGTAATATAAAGACAAGAAAAATGACAGCTAGTAGATAGTAGATTTAGAGATTAGTTACAGAAATCTATATGTTCTGTCACACAGCAACTAACAGATGTTATAGATAGTAAGTTCAGTAATTAGTCACTCAGATTGATTGTATCACACAGCAACTAATAGGTTTTAGATAGTAAGTTCAGTTATAATCACACAGACCTTAGAGTTGTATCTCACAGCAACTAATAGGTTTTACAGTAAGTTCAGTAATAGTCACACAGATCTATATGTTGTATCACACAGCAACTAATAGATTTTATAATAAGTTCAGTAATAGTCACACAGATCTATATGTTGTATCACACAGCAACTAATAGATTTTATAATAAGTTCAGTATTAGTCACACAGATCTATATGTTGTATCACACAGCAACTAATAGATTTTATAATAAGTTCAGTAATAGTCACACAGATCTATATGTTGTATCACACAGCAACTAATAGATTTTATAGTAAGTTAAGTAATTAGTCACACAGATCTATATGTTTTATCACACAGAACCAATTGATTTTATAGATAGTAGTTCAGTTAATATTAGTAAGAAGAAGATTAGGGTTATATTACACAGCAACTATTGACAGTAAGTTATGTAGTTAGTCACAGATCCACGAATTGTGTTGTGCCACATAGCAATTAACAGGTTTTTCTAGGTAGGCAGAGAGTGAAATTTGTGTTCTTATTTTTTAATTTTTATTAAATATTAGAACATTGACCCTTAGCAAAATAAAAGTTTAAACTTTGATTCCTGAATAAATTAATCGCTAATTGAATCCAGTAGCTCTATTTATTAAGTACTTAAAATCCTTAACTTTCTAACAAATCAATTAAATCATCTCTATCTACCTCATGATCAGAATCGGTGGAACTATCTGATACAGCTGATTTGTAGGGACGTAAAGAGTCAGAAGGCACTACTGCACTGAACTTTTTATAGCCTTTCATACCTTGTATACTGTTTATTGTATATCGGTCAATAGTATGATCAGCCTTAGTTATTTTGTATGGACCAGTATATAAACTACCTAGTTTTTTTGTTACACCTGCCGTATGATCGCGTGCTAGACCGCCTTTCCATAATACTAACTGAGCTACTTGATATTTTCGACATTTCTTGTGTTTTTTGTCGTATTGATTTTTCATTACCGTCATGTATTTATCAATGCGTAATTTAGCTTGGCGTCTACGTTCATCTAATTGGTCCTGCAGACTAATATCTGAGGAGGAAGTGGTAGGGTATGCAGGCAGAAGAGTATTACTGTGAGAAAACAATAAATTAAATGGTGCTACTCCGGTAACCACATGGGGAGTATTATTTATACCCCAGACCACATCTGAAAGTTTTTCGTCCCAAGTGCACTCACTTTCTGCAGAAGTATTTAGGCCGTTGGTGATCGTACGATTTACACGTTCGACCTGGCCATTCGAACGTGGACAAGCAATTGCATTGAGTACATGCTTAAACTGTTTTTGTGTAGCAAATTCTTTAAAATACCTGCTTGTGAAGGCGACTCCACGATCAGTAATTATCCTGTGGGGGTTGCCAAATACCGAGATTATATCTTTCAAGTTTTTAATAGTTTCTATGGAACTAACACCTTTAACCGCTTTGGCAAAAACAAACTTTGTAAACGAATCTATTACTACTAATATATAACAATTACCATTGCGAGTTTTAAGAAATGGACCTAAGTGGTCTGCATGTAAAGTGTGCATGGGTGACGCGGGTTTTTCGATAGGGTGTAGCTCCCCTTCAGTCTTTCCGTAATTGCCTTTTGCGTATGCGCACTGCAAGCATGCACTTATGTATTTACGTATGAATCTTGTCATATTAGGAAACCAAAAATGCGTCTTTATCACCTTCTCACACTTATCAAATCCTAAATGACCTACCTCATCGTGATATTTTTGTAACAACGACCACTTCGATAGCTTTGGTATGACAAATCTATCACCGTGCAAGGTTTTTCGAAATAAAAACCCATCAATGATCTTATAATTATTATTGATGTCGGGATTGGTGGTACCTACATTGAGTTGCCTAATAATGCCCTGTACCCCATCGTCTTGTACTTGCAACGTAAGGCGCCAATCGGTTTCATCAATATGGAGCACGGGAGCTGGTTCCACAGGATTTCGGCTAAGCGCATCCACGTGCTTCATACGATCTCCTGGGCGATATTCGATATCTAAATCAAAGTCTTGAATGGTGAGCCACCATCGGGCGATTCGCGGTATCAAATCCTTTTTACTGAGGGTGGTTCTCAATGCAGCACAATCGGTCACAATTTTTATCGGAATGCCTGTGACATATATGCGGAAACGTTTCAAGGATTCTACAACGGCAAGCGTCTCTAATTCATAACTGTGATAGTGCATTTCTTCGGGGCTAGTAACGCGACTAAACTAGGCTATTGGTTTAAGACACCCATCCTTTTGGTACTGAAGTAAAATGCCGCCTAGTCCTATTTTACTCGCGTCAGTATGAATTTCCGTTTTTGCGTGTGAATCGTAAATAGCCAAGACGGGTCGTTCCGTTAATATTGATTTTAATCTATTAAACGCGTCATCCTGTTCGGAACCCCAAACCCACTCTACTTCCTTTTTAGTTAAATATGTCAAAGGTCTAGCAATTTCGGCAAATCCTCTGACAAATTTACGAAAATATGACGTTAACCCAATAAATTGACGCAGCTCGTGTACATTCCGCGGTTGCCTAAATTGTGTAACGCTGTTAATTTTTGACTGTCCAGGTCTCACGGAACCTTCCGAGATTTCATGTCCCAAGTAGTTAACGCTAGATTTTAAGAATGAACATTTCCTAAGGTTAAGTTTCAGATTCGCCTTGGAAAGAAGTATCAATACTTCTTGCAATAGTTGAATACCCTCTCCTACTGTTATTGTAGGTAAAGTGACGTCATCGAGATAAGTAGCAATTCTATTATTCAACGATCCCAATGCTTTTCGTATTAAACGCGAGAAAACCGCTGGTGCGTTGGCTAGACCAAACGGCATTTTCATGAATTCAAATTGCCCCGACGACGTTATGAACGCAGTTTTATGTATGGAATCTTCAGCTACCCTCACTTGATAGTAACTTTGGGCCATATCCAGCACCGTAAAATATATCTTCCCTGCTAATCGACTAATTTGATCATCAATATGTGGTAATGGAAAACGATCCCTGACGGTACATGCATTTAAAGCACGATAATCAATGCAAAGCCGATAGTCACCTCCCTTTTTTTTTAACCAAAATCACAGGACTTGCATAATTCGAGTTTGACTCCCTAACAACACCGGCATTTAAAAGTTCGTCTACCTTTTTTTGAACGATTTCATTTTCATTTTCTTTATATGGTAACCTATATGGCTTACAATAAACAGGTTTATTATTAGTCGTAGTGATTTGCATTTCAACTAAGTCAGTACATCCTAAGTCACTACTGCATTCGGCAAAACAATGTTTGTAATCATTTAATAGCTTTAATAATAACTTAGTTTCTTCACAATTTAAGTCACCAATGTCAATATCTGATACTGATATTTTATTATCTTGAACGTACTGGTGATTCACATCAAAAGAACAAGATTCATTACGTATTAATGATATATCGGATTGGAGGTATATTTCCGCGCGGGTTATAAGTCTATCGGCCCGCCAACGTAAGTATGATTTTCCTAAGTTAATAATTTGTAGTTGGAGGGTGTCTGGCGTTAAAATAGTCTGCGGTATGAAATAAGATTCTTGACCTAATGCATAAAATGCGGGTCGTGTTACAAGAATGTTAGATGGCAATAAGTCTAATTTAGTATAAACGTTGATGATAACATTTGTTGATGGTTGAATCTCAATATCATCCGATAGAAGTAGGGGTACTTTTGTAATAAAGTCCTCAAAACTTAGTTGTATACTAGACAATGGTAACTCATGCTCATTGTTTCTTAATAACGTAACAGAGTTAGAGTTAACTATTAAGCTCACGTTACGTTGATTGATCGTAGGTTGACCAATAATTAAATCTGTACCATGCAAGTTAGTGTCTGTTACTTCAGCACAAGTATTTAAGTATAAATCGTCAATACTAAGCTTGAAATTAGTTTTACCTAAAGAATTAATGAAAAATCCACCGAAACCTCTCATGATTACATTCGAATGCGTGATATATAAACCTATCTTACGGACTAGACTTAAGGCAATAATGTTGACTTTACTACCGGTATCAATATATGCAACCGCTACGATACCGTTAACGGTGACATGTTTCTTATATAAATCCGCAATAACTTCAGTCGATACAAAGTTAATTTCACGCACCTGTTTATTCCTTTGTGTTTGTGGATCTGGCGGAGCCCCGGCTGCATACCAGCAGGTGCTGGCGGCATGTCCTAGGCGCTGGCAGAACTGGCAGCGCGTTGCTCGGCAGTCGCGGGCAGCATGTCCAGTCTTCCGACAGTTGTAGCAGATTTTCGGCATGTTGCTTGTAGACCCCCGTTGCCACGTAGACTTCATTTCTGACGTGCTAGCTTCCACCTTCTTATAGTTTTCGAGCGAAGACAGGAAACCGAAGTAAAGATCGTCGGGTGTCTTGGAGCAGCAGGCCTTTGCATTCGCACGCAACTCGGTGGGTAGACCGCGAATAAGACATGAGGTTGCATCATCGCCTTCTATGCCGCATTTCTTCATGAGGGATATCTTATCGTGATAGTAACGGGTCATGGTTTCGTTACTTCCTTTTACTCGTGCCAGCATTTCTTCGAGTCGATCCACGAACTCCGTTGAACGAGGGAACGCTTTTGTCAATCTGTCCTTCCATAAGGTCCACGTTGCTTCGTAATTATCGAGGTCATCATACCAGTCACGAGCAGCGCCGCGTAGTCGAGTTTGCATTACAAAGATTTTGTCTCGTTCTTCCCAATCGTAAAGGTCGCCTAACTGGTCAATTTTGTGTAGCCAACCCCTTACATTTGTTGTCTTCTTTCCGGGATCAAACTTGGGAATGATTTCGGTATCCAGGTGAGATATTCGTCCTTTCTTGACCGGCTGAGGACAGGTTTCGTTCGGTGAGAAAGAAGAAAAAAAGTTGGTATTTTCTTCATCACTTCTACTATCAGTTGACGCGTTGCTCCTTTTTCTCTTACCCAATCCGCGGTAATATGGGCCGTGGTGAAGCTCCATCCCACTTCTGAACTGTAAAGGTGCAGTTCGGAGTAGAATAATAAGATAGTAGTTTCTTGCTCAGCAGTTGGTTTAATCAATCTACAATATTTTCGATTCAATTCAATCTTCCAATATGGCCGATCGCAGTTAATATCGGAACGAACCACCACAACGGTTAACAATAAACATACTATATAAAATGTGATTGCAAAAGTTACAGATACTTTTAAGTTGAAAATTATTCTTTAATTTAATAAATTATTATTAGATATTATTTATTATTATTATAGGTCTAATTAACAAATGAAGAATTGACATAGGAACGTAAGTGAGACGACTTAGCAGAACTAAAAATTGTAAAAACAAATGATTTTAAATAACTGCTAATATAACATAATTTTATTAACAACATTTAGTGAGTCCAAGGGGCAGCATAAACGGGCTGGTAAGGTAAGTATTGAAGTTAGCGGGGACCGGAAGTCGGGATTTGTAACAATTTTGACTCACATGTCTGATCGCCTCCTCGTTCGCCTTGCCACTCGCGCGAAGAGTGATTCAAAAATAGGGATCCTGTCCTGTCTCGCTTCCTTAGGGTAGACCGGGTACAAAAGTACCACGGGGCAATAGTACCATTGCCAATATTTCCAAACACAAATAACGTTTGAATGTGTGTGTAGCGTGAGTTCACGCGCTCAATAATTCGTCCCCTCCTGCTCACCAGTCGGCGGCGCGCCAGTGCTGAGGCGGACGCGTACACTGGGGATTTTTTGTTTTCGATCAGTCACAGTAAGTATTCTCGTAAAAAAGTTTTGGTTTGTAATTCCGATTAAACTCGCTATCTTATCAAATCATTGCTTTCATTAGAGATAAATTAATTGATAAAATGACGTGATTTGTTGGTTAATATTTAAACTGTCCATTTGGAACAATAATTGTACCACTGACGGTGGGGACAATTGTAGCGGTACAATTAACCCCATGGTAAAATTAACCCCGATATTATATTAGTTATGAATTATTCTTAATTAAAATGAGTTAAAATTAATTTAATTAAAATGAGTTAAAATTAATTAGGGTGAATGATTTTAGGCACATACTTATTTGGACTTTTTGTTTAAGATGCCACGGCGAAGAGCGAAGTTAACTGATAGAGGCTCCAAGGACATGTTCCTTTATGAACAGGCATTTCAAGAAATTGAAAATGGGCGGTCAATTCGGGCTGCAGCTGCGATCTCTCCTTTCCTGCAATCTATCGACATCAACAACGACTAAAAATCATTACTTCTCTCCAGAAACAGTTCGTCCACTACCTAAAATGAATGTCCCTTGAATGTGATTAATAATTAAAATATAAATATCATAATGTACTGCCTGTCAGGGTTAATTGTACCGGGGGTCAATATTGTACCCTCATACAAATTGATAGTTTTTGATTTTTGTGATTTGAGAGATTGTTAGTAAGATAATTACGTAATGTTTGAGTCAAAAGAATAGTATATTATGCAAGAGTTGACTATTTTTTGTTATTGGAGTAGAATAGTTGTTTTTATTTAAGTTTATGACGTGTTGTCTTTTTCGACTGATTACTATTAAGTATTTTGATTCCTAAGAGTAAAGACTAATACTGTAGCTTTATTACAACGTAAAATTACCAACCATTAATAAAGACATTATTATTAACACATAGGTATAACAGAGTTTTATTACCAAACTTATTTTTGGTACAATTAACCCAAAGTAGGGTTCAATTGTAACACACGACACCATTCTGTTCAGATGTGGTTTTCATTGACTTTTCGGTACCGTAGGTTTTATTTAAATACATACATTTGCAGCTTAAGAGTGTAGGTAGTGAAATTTAAATGCAGAATAAAATATATTTCAGTAGATTTGTCGCTATCAACCAATGTTTAAAAAATGGTACCATTGTCCCCGGTCTACCCTACAAGACGACACGAGATATTTACCTACTATTTTGGAAAACAACAGCCTAATTTCAACCTTTTGCATTGCGTATAGCGTTCATAGTACAATTCCTGTCTGCCGTGCGACTAGTCGAGCGAGTGCCAGCCTATTGAGACTAGTCCGGTCCGGTGACAGTTTGGAGCCGTTCCTAGTATTCTGTGTCGGTGACTCGCACGCGCAGCCGTCCCCCTTCATAATATGGACGCCGACGCGACCAATAGCAGCGGCACTCGACACGCAGCGAGGTTCGTATGTGGGGCGGTGCCCGCAGCAAAAGTGTCAAGCGCGAACCTTAATTATTATTAATAATTTATTTGTATAAATGTCGATGTATGCATTCCGCTCTGAGCTTGCTTTGTAAATAAATACTGAAAGTTTGTTGCTGGTTTTAAATAAGCATCCCGCTATTTGCTAAGTAGGTAAGTATAATTGTAAGTGCCTGTTTCACGACCTAAAAGTAAGTTCTGAGTAGCTTACTTGTCACATTTTTTTGGATATTTGATATGAAAAATATGTCAAATCTTCTGCCAACTAAGCTACTCAGATCTTACTTTTAGATTGTGAAATAGGCCCTAAGTCGCTTCACATATTTTCTCGGCTAAAAAGCACAATAAATGTTCTTGTTTTGTACAAAAACACTATAAATAAGTAATACATATTTGTAATTGAGTATTGTAATTTTGCATCTGTAGCACGTATTAAATATCAAGTATTCTCAAATTGAAAGTACCTAAGCTATTAATGCCCGCAGGGAGCTATTGTTTTATGGAGCTTCCCTTAGGTAATTATGATAACATTTAAATTTGGAACGCCAAAATGTCACCAAAAACTTCTATCAAAAATAGTTTCCAAAAAAATCGGCCAAGTGCGAGTCGAACTCGCACATGAAGGGTTCCGTCTTTTCACCCTAGGTTGCCTGGAAGAGATTGCTATGTAATAAGGCCGCATATTGCGTGTTCCTCTTTTTGTCATTTTCTCTGTACCTATGTGTTTGTTTTTGTATTGTGTGCAATAAAGTTTCTATTACACCTACCCAAAACGCCAGTATAATTTTCGTCTGCAAAAATTACTTTGTTTTTCATAGTGTTTGTATGAATGACAAAGTTATTTTTACGGTTTAGGAAAATGTCCTATAGCTCTGAGACTGCTAAATTTATTTCGTTCAAACTAATTTTGGTTAAAAGTTTTTATAAAGGTGTACAGCATATATATATTTTTTAAGACATTCTCATTCTTATTTTAAAAGTTGGAGGGGAACGCACATTTTACCACTTTGAAAGTGTAGGTATATCATTCAAACGGTTGACTTTGAGAAAAAACTGTTTAAGGAACCTCAGTGTATTTTTTAAAGACCCATCTATAGACACCCCACACGTGTAGTTTTAATGAATATATATATATTGTCTAAAAACCGTAAAGCGGTTTACAGAATAATATTAAATAATATTTTATTGTCACATAAAATAATTTGACATTAATGATGATGATGAAGTCCCTGACCCCTGTAATAGGTTGGTTTATCACCTGTGTGACAGAGGTCAGTACCCTCTTACTTAATTAGGGGCTCAGCTTAACAATTTTTATGTTAACATTAACAATAAACAAGATAAAGTAAACTTAACAAAATTTCAAAAACATAATGAAATCCAGTAACCAGAAGTATTACAGTTTGAAAGAAGCGTGCGTATATGAGTTATGTGTGTGTGTGTGTGTGTGTGTGTGTGTGTGTGTGTGTGTGTGTGTGTGTGTGTGTGTGTGTGTGTGTGTGTGTGTGTGTGTGTGTGTGTGTGTGTGTGTGTGCGTATGTGTGTGTATGTGTTAATTATATAATAAAGACTCAGTTTGGTCATAGTTAAGAGTAAGCAACCGTTGTCTTATTTTAATTGTAGCTTCGATAAGCGCAAGGGGCAAACTCTACTTTTTTATGAACTTTGTTGTAAAGATATTTGGATAAATATAGATAACATATTAATAATGAATAGAAAATGAGTTTAAAAAAGCCTGCTAACGACATCTTTCCGCAGAAAGAACAATAACATATTCAAAAGCACATATATTTATTTGCAGAAATCTTTTCATCTCATCTCTTGCTAAAAAGTGTTACTAAACTTAGAAAATATAATGATGACATCACATTGATGGACAAAAATTATTTCATCAACAACAGAAGTACGAGTAGAAACTAACCGAAGTAGTAAATTATGAGCTTTTTAACTTTCACATCCGTAAAATTCACATGGAAGGAACAAAGTTTATAAAAGGTGTGTGGCAATGGCAACTACTGCTTTCACTGCCAGGCCGATTGGGTCTTGCATAGCGCACCTCTATTGGAAGTAATAATCACATGATAATTTACTTCAATACATAGAGATAATTATATTTATAGTAAGTTAAAATGCGGTTGTAATTTTGTAATTAACAGCAAACCGCGGATCTAGGGCACGGCATCGGCGCGGCAGTGCCCCCGTCAAGTCGAGCAACAAATGCACAGCTGTATCGTACCTCTGTGTGGACACGGCAGTGTCCCCGCCAAGTCAGGCAAAAAAGACAGCCTTTTCTCGAACCCTGTCAGGGCTCCTTAGACCCCGCTGTTGTAACTGCCTTTTGAATAAAGCTAGAGGTATAAATTTTCAATGTCGAAAAAAGATAAGTATGTACTAAACTTAGCTATATCCTTTAATTTCATACCATGCTTACCTATTAGTTCACCATTGCCAATCAAAGTGAAGCAACTTTATTAGTGACACAGTCACCGATTATCAAAAAGATCTAGTACTTGCACTTTACCTAGAGAGCTAAAGGACATCATTCACCTAGCATGGACCATTGGGCCCAATGCACAGTAGGAACAGTCAAATTCTCACTAGTATTTTACCTATTATTATAGAGTTAAAGCACAGAATAATTTGTACAACAGTTTTTTAGTGTCAAAATGTATTGTAACAAGCAATGTAGTTATTTCTTATTATTTAAAGCTATAAAAAGCAATTAAAAATCTCAAAATCTTTGTTATTTTGACAATAAATAATTGGTACACAAAGTAGTGTTTCTTTCATTTACAAAAATCTATGCAAAAATTTCGGAATAAACCACACTTATTTAGTAATAAAGTGTGGTTTGGTTTACCGTACCGTTTAATAAAATTACTTTTTTTATATTAACAATAATTTCAATATTCGGTAATTGTTCGGCAAATGAACCGAATATTCGGCCGAATACGAACATAAAAAATATGCCGAATGTACCGAATATGAATATTCGGCCAAACATTCGGCGCATCTCTAGTATTTATGTAATAGAATGATACAGAGATTCTGCCTGTGTGGATGTGGTCTACACTTTTTCGTTCCTGATGATGAGATGTATGTAGTTAAACGTTATAGTGACAAGAAGTATAGTGTTGTATCATAAAACAAAATCATTTATACAGAAACCAACATCATCTGGCAAAGATTTTACTATTTCTACATGTTTATTTGAAAATATAATAATGATTATGAAGACGCCAAAGGTTTGTCAGCAGAGGGTGTAAAAAGGGCGCTTAAGCAATATCGGTAAGTGAATACCCTAACAATTCATTTAATTGTTTATTTTCTTTGGAGTTTAGAACTGTGTCAATGTCAGTGTAGTAGAATTTGCTTTTAATTTTTAGAAGTCAAGAAAACTTACTTTTTTTTTTAACCTATACTTGAGTGAGGCGTATCTATAGGTCTTCTCAAAATCAACCGTTTGAAAGATATACACTTCCAAACTGGTAAGATGTCACAGCCACTTTATTCCAAAACTATAAGGATCATACAGTTGAAACTTGGTCGGTAGATGTATTCTGTAAACAGCTTTACGGTTTTTATACAAAAATAATTAAAAAATATTAATTAAAGGGGGGCTCCCCATTAGTGATGGGCCGAACATAGATTTCACCGAATACGAACATTTGGCTGAATATTCGGGTAAATTTTCACCGAACCGAATGTTCGGCCGAATATTCGGCATACCGGAGTAGGTTTATACGTGTTTACGCTAACCGCGCGAAATGGCGCGAATTGACGCCAGGCGCACCCGCCCGCGCCCCTCGCTTCCCCCGCTACACTTGTCAATACCTGTCATTATTATTGCATCATCCAGTGCGAAACGAAACGGCACCACTTGCATTTGTTTTTAAGTTTATTTTAAGTTTGATTTTTAAGTTTTTATAACTATTTTTTGTTTGATTCATCTAGCTTTTTCTGAAATGCTATTATTTGATTTAATAAATGTATAAAACAAATTTTAAGAAATGCTCGCCACACAAAAATTTTACTATAATAAAAATAAAAAATAAGATTTATTAGGAAATCGTTGTAATAATGCAACTAATTATTACCGATGACAATAATCAGTTATTATAATTTCGAATATATATTTAATTTCTTACACTTAAACCCTCTGATTAAATTTAAAAATAAATAAGGTCTCAAGTTACTGTATCTTGATATTCTTGTTCAATTATCATATTTTCATCTACTTTTATAAAGAAATACAGCTTCACTATCACAAAAGTATAAAGCTACACAGTGATTTACTTAGGTTAGATCTACCTATAATATGCACATGCATCGTTCAATCAATCATTCTCATTTTAATATAGTTCACAATAGAGTAACTTTTATTAAAATCTTTAATTACCGCTGTCCCGAAAATTTGGCAGGTTTACCGAATATTCGGCCGAATACGAATGTTCGATAAACCTGCCGAATATGCCGAATACCGAACATAAAACGAATATTTGGCACATCCCTACTCCACATACATGGAACTGTTACTGAAAATTTTTTTTTTCTTTAAACCTATACGTGTGGGATATCATTAGATAGATCTTTAAAAATTATATTGAGGCCTCGAAAACAGTTTTTTTTCAAAGTCAACCGCTTGAAAGTTATACACTTCCAAAGTGGAAAAATGTGTGTCCCTTCTAACTTTTAAAATAAGAAAGTGAAAAATCAAAAAAAAAAAAAAAAGTAGATCTTTATAAAAACTTTTAACGAAAATTGGTTTGAACGAAATTTATTTAGTAGTTTCAGAGCTATAGAATATTTTCCAAAACCGCAAATATAACTTTGTCATTCATACAAACACTATGAAAAACAAACTTATTTTAGCAGACGAAAAATTATAATGGTATTTTGGCAATAATAATAATAGAAACTTTATTGCACACGATACAAAAACAAACATGAGAAAATGTCAAAAAAGAGGAACACACAATAGGCGGTCTTATAGCTACGTAGCAGTCTCTTCCAGGAAACTTGGGTGAGAGGCGAAACCCTTCATGTGCGAGTTCGACTCGCACTTGGCCGATTTTTAATTCAATTTACCGTACAATTTCAATTATATTATAATATATTCACTTGCCATTGGCTTAATGCGTTATTATCGCGAGCAAGCAATTAATCAAGAAAAGAAGAAGTTGGTCTTTAGTTCCTCAAAAATCTGGTTCTACTTTTTTGTGTCGTACTGGTGTCCTTGCACTTCGGTTGGCTCGTCTTGGCAGGGACGCTACCGTGCCGTGTCCCCAGATTATAGCAATTTAGTCATCTAATAAAGTAATAATATTACCTTATGGAAAATTGCATTCTATATGTATAAATAAATTATGAAAAGCATAAATTAATTCTACAGATCCTATAGTGATTTTCCCACATCTCCTGTATCGGAAGTTCAAGTTTCAAAAACTACTAGCGACATCTCTCATCGAAATAAAAAGTGTCACAATACATGCAAGTGGTGTTGAGAACGTCTTGTATATGTTTGTTTACATTTAACTTTAAAAATAGCATAAAATGTTTTTATAAAAACAAAACGAAAATTCTAATATCGTAAATTTTTACTTTTCATAGGCCCTAATAAAAAATTAATATGGCATTTGTATGGCATGCATTAGATAAACCTAGTTTGCATGGCATTTGTATGGCATGCTTTTATTGAAACTAGTTTGTAAATGATAAATAAATGATAAATGATATTTTATTTGCAAAAACATGGTATAATGATGGTGAGCCAAGGCTTTACAAAATAAAGTGCTCATGCTTTCTTTGCTGATTATAAAAATCGCATGTAAATGCAAATGTAAAATGTAAGGCAATTGTATGTCATGCTTTTATTAAACCTAGTTTGCAAGGCATTTGTGTGGCATGCTTTTATTAAACTAGTTTGTAAGGCCACCGCTAGATGTCACATATTCATAACTTTGAAAGTAATATTGAGATTTCTTTGTTATTTTATTATTATGGTTTTTACAGTAAGTGGAGATATTTTAACAACAAAATGTTCATTTATTAATCTTTCATAAGTTCAATCGTTTGGCTGAGTGCCATGTGGCTGTGAAACTTGCCAGTCAACATATGGAAATATTGTTAGTAAACTAAACTTAAGCTAAAATAGGCTAGGTTTCATTTTAGAGATGCTTAATATTATAAAATTAAGTTTATAGCCATTAAAACTCTTACTATTATGTGGTGTAGTATCTTGGTGTAGTTATTCAGTGTTTTGGACAATATTCTTAAGCTCAGAGTAATTCTGACCAAATATCATTTGACAAAACAGAACCATCAAGTTGTAACTCCTGGATTTATTTAAGCCCCATAAATAATAATGACAACTATAATTTAGCAGTTTGATATTTAAATTGTTTGGACTAAGGTAAAAACAACTTCTCTGTCTAATGCTATCAGCAGAAGGGTCTCAAAATCATAAAGGTTCTTTGTGGAGCTTTCCGCTGACCACAGCTATCATGTCATGTACCTATATGTAATGTAGTGCGTTCCGTCACATTTAGCACGGCATTTTATATTTGCTTTGCTTTTATGGTATTCTCACATGACATGCATATTAAGCTAAATACGGACTGGCTTCTTGGAACCTTAAGCTAAAGCTTTAGAGTTAGTAAGGATTGAATGAAAGTGGCCACTAAAATGACTAAGTCATTTTAGTGGCCACTTTCATTCAATCCTTACTAACTCTAAAGCTGGCCACTAAATGTGGCACTAAATGTGGCCACTAAATGTTTCATAACCAGGTTCACGCGGAAAAAACAAACACTGCAGCGTTCTTACCGCCTAAACGGAACAATTCTTTCCGAAGTCGATCAGGTACGGGATTTGGGCGTCGTTTTGGACTCAAAACTTCGTTTTCATAAACATATCGAATGTATAATAGAGAAAAGCCTGAAAGTTCTGGGATTTTTAATAAGGAACTGTAGACAATTTAAAAACCCCAGGACTAAATTAAGTCTGTACTCCGCCTTGGTGCGCAGCAATTTAGAGTATTCTTGTGTGGTGTGGAACCCAAATTATGACGTTTATGTGAAGAGGATTGAACAGGTTCAGAAACGGTTTTTATGGCACCTATCATATGGCTGTAACTTGGCCAAAAAGTTACCAAGTTACAACGAAAGACTTGAACATTTTAAGCTCATTTCGCTGCACAATCGACGCCGCCTATTAGATCTTACCTTTTTGCATAAGCTAGTCGGAGGGGTCATTGACGCCCCTGAATTGCTAGCATCTATAAACATTCGTGCACCATCTCGGCTTCCTAGGCTAACCGCATATAAACCGTTTGTGGAAAAAAAGACTTATTCGCGTCACGGTCGGTTCTCTCCACTGAATAGAGTAGTACCTACTTACTTACAACAGCTTGCACAGTAGCCTTACGCGGTTTGGAAATGCGGTGCGCGTAAATAAGGCTCCTAAGTTCAGTCAACCATCCTCTTACCCTGACGTTGATATTTTTTCAGACTCATTAGTAAAATTTAAGAAAAACGTTATATTGTGTCTTGACATAGATTAAATTATTATTATTTTATTATTATTTTATTTTATGTAACTTTTTATATGTAATCCATAAATCTGACATCGTAATTTAGACATTGATATTTTGCTGTTTTTATATTATTATTACATAATTGACATTGTTATTTTTTTTTTTTGACATTGACTATTTGATATATATTTTTTTTAACCCTTCTGACATTCATTTTTGTTATTCTAATTCTCAATAATAAAATTTATGTACTACTGTAAAATCATAAATAAGTACATTACACTTTTATCATAGGTATTAAATAAATAGCAGCTACTCTCATTATGCATTTGTGTAGTACCTGTAACTGAGATAGCATTTAGATCTGTAACTTTGTATTTTAGTTATATTATTGAATTTTCTGATGTAGGTATATCTTGTTGGTGCTAAATAAATAAATAAAAGTCACCTACCATTGATATGTCCTCATAAAAATAGATTTATTTTACCAATCCCATAGTTTAATGATTTACGGTCGGTTGCAATAACCTATCCACTGTAAGAGATAGGCTTACTGGAGCTTTGTTGCCTAGATATTTTTGTTATTCAGCCCAAAATAACCCAAAATAACAGCGGTCGCCAAGTAACGTAACCAAGATAGGCTTATCTCTTGTTAGGGATAGATTATTGAGACCGGCCGTTAACCAAAGATAAACTCTGATAGACTATGTAGGAATTACCTGCATCGGAAAATAGAGTTTAAAGAACTACTAGCGACATCTGTTATGGAAATAAAAAAATGACAAAAAAAAGACGGGTTGCACTCCGGGAGTGCCGGCAGAAGTGAAAACTTGATTATTAACGTTGAGCATGTTTGATATTTTGGAATGGTTAGGGAATAATTTTGCACCAATTGCTTTATCAGTATAAAAGTACTATCATTTATGTGGTAGAATACAATATTCATTTATTGCGCTATCGTACACAAACATGACAAACCATATTAAAGTGAACGTTAAGTTAGGTAATAAGATATAAGAAAACATTAGTTATTATAGAGAATCGAAAAATATATATTGACAATAAAACAAGAGACAAGTAAAAGACATTATCAACAGTCTGTCGCTAAGCAACCGAGACCATAGTCAACCTGTCACCTCAACATTCTCCATCCGTCCTACGCTTTTTCGATCAGGTCACGTGTCCTGACGCGAGTTTAAGATTTTATACCCATTACAGAAAAAGTGCTCAACGCCGCTAAAGAAGTTTTCACTTCAAAAACTTGCAAGTTTTGTTAAGAACGTTTAATATCCCGTCAGGGCGACATGAGACTAGTTGCTTTTTTCTAGTATATTTTCTTGTTTAATATTTATCACATAAAAAATATCATTGTAAAATGCAAAATTAAAAAAGTTATAACGTTTATTATCTTTTTTTCATTCAACGTTATAGAAGGCATAAAATGAATTCATGAAAACAAAATGAAAATGATAACTGTTATAAAAAAATGACTATTCACAAAGCTCAAATAAAAAAAAAGGATGTACCTACATTTTTTTGGATCATATACAATGTTACAGAAAAAACTCATAGCCGGTCAAAACTACTTTTGACTGCAAAAATCTGTCAATATTGGTTTTGACCTGTGTCGTTAGTCAAAAACACACTTTTGACTGATTTTTGCCAAAGTGGTTTTGACCAACGCTCTTGGTCAAAAGTAGTTTTGACTGGCTTAAAGTTCAGACTATCGGTCAAAACTCATACACAGTTAATAACGGTAGCGAATATTACAAAAAATCATTAATAAAGTTAAAATTATGATTATAATAACATGCATAATTAAACAAAACACGATTGTTTTATTTCTCAGAAACTATGCAACTAATCATGTTGCTTGTTTTTTTTACTTGAAGTACTTTTTAGGTAAATTTTTTTGGTGTATATAGGGTAAACCACCTAGTAACTGGCCACTTTAGAGCTCTTACAAGTTTATGTTAGTAATTTTGGAAAACGGGACACAATTTTCAAGTGTTTTTAAAGTCTACTTAAAGAACGTATATACCATTTTTAGATTTTTGGGATTATAAAGTGAAACTAAATAAAATTATGTATTAAAATTTTAATTACTGTCATAATTACTAAATTAAGTAATAATTGGCCACCAAATTTAGATACTGGCAATCATTAGACTAGAAACTGGCCACTTTTTTAAAGCATCATTTTAACATTATGAGATCATGATAACATCACAGAAACTTATAGGAATCAAAATTACTTAAATTTAAATCAAATATCTATACTTTTTTAAGCTATACTTAGACTTCCAGAGCTCAAAACCCTTGCTTTGTTGCTTCTTCCCGGATTGAGCTTAAGAAAACATCGTCGTCACTGACAGATGCATCAGTATTACTTTCATGGTAGCAGACATGGCACAAAAACTCATCGTCATCTTCCTCAGGGATATGATCTCGGTGTATTTGTGGAATGCAATTTAGGTGGTAGTTTTTTCTACACTGGCTGCATTCTATAATCTTTCTTGTTATTGCAGCCAAACAGGCATCACAACAGACGATACTGTTATATCTAACAGACTTCTGTTTTTCCTTATTGTTAAACTTCTTTTTACTCTCTTTTGTTATATATTTTTTAATCTTTTTCTTTGATTTCTCTTCTTTTTTCTTCTCTTCTCGTAATCTCTTTCTTTTTTCCTTTGCTGCCTCTTCAGCTTGTTTTTTTTATCTTTTTTCCTGTCATAATTTCTAAGCATTGATCAGTAGGCTTATTACGAGTGTGGCAAACTCGACGTTACAGTAAACGTTAATGTAAAATGTAGCTCTGTCTCTTTCATATTTAGGGACTGTTTTACCGACATGAGCAGTGTATCCGATAGTCTACGCTCACGAGTCCTGTAAATGTCATGTTAAGCAAACTCGTAATAGGGTGTACCCCTATTACGAGTTTGCTTAACATGACAATGCGAACGGCGTGCGATTTGATTGACGCTTTCCTTTGCGTTTAGGAGAATTTGGCAACTGTTTGTTCTTTAAATAATCAGAGAAAGACACATTTGAGATTATGGTAATCTTTTTGGTAGATTCAATTTGTTTTGATGGACCTGGTTGCACATCCTCTGTACCTTGTTTTAAATGGCTGTACAGCCTCTGAATTTATGTTTTCTGAAGATGCTATATATTCTGTAGGGTTTGGTTGCACAGCATCTATTGAATGTGTGTTTTCTGCATACTCTATTTGCTCTGTAGGACCTGGTTGCACAGCCTCTATTGACTGTGTGTTTTCTGCAGATTCTATTTGTTCTAAAGGACCTGGTTGCACAGTCTCTATTGAATATGTGTTTTCTGCAGACTCTATATGTGCTGTAGGACCTTGTGTCAAAGTTTCTATTGTTTTTGTGTCACATAACCGATTCTGCCAGATTTTATAAATCGCTTTGAAACTATCATCAGTTTGGGATAGAGATAAGGACGTTGTCGTTTGACACTTAATCAGAATAGATTGACCAACAATTTCACAAAACTCTGAAAAGGTTAGCACACATAAATTTTCTCCTGGAGTCATCTCTGGTGCAGGCACATTTTCTTTTGGCCGTGTAGTAGCAATGCATTTAGAATAATCTACATTGTTTGGGTCAAACGGATATAAGCCAGAGACTCGAAACCCGTTGATCAGTGTCTCCTTTTTAGTTGAGGAGTCTACAACAGTTTTCAACAAAGGAGCAAAGTTTTCTTTAGTTAAAGTGGCCTGAAAATTGTTGGCAGAATACCATTCTTGCAGAGCTTTTTTCCAACCTGCCTTTAAAGGACGAAAAGCTGCAACGTCTGCAGGTTGTAGAATTCGCGTTGAGTTTGGATACAACGAAACCAAATGTATTTTCAGGCTTCGACACAGGTTGGATACTTCAATCGTTAGATGGGTCTTATGGACACAACATAACAGGTAGTGGAATATTATTTTTCAGCAGTTCTGGATAAAAACAGTTGCCAATGTAATCATGAAAAACTCCTGCAGTCATACAGCCTGAATCACTTTTACCTATTCCCCAGCCAGCCGGAACGCTCAAGACCACTCGATCAGGTATCCTTTTGTATGGGTAGATTATCATAGGATTACATACAAGACCAGCAGCAGAAAAAGTAAATAGGACAGTAATGTTTTCTTTTGCTGATCCTTTTTCTATTTGGTAAACATTTTTGCAACCCTTAATTCTCTGCTAATACTTTTCCCGTTTTTGGACAAATATTGAACCCAGTTTCATCAACGTTGAAAACTCGTGTGGGATTGTTTATCACATCTAGTAGTTGATTATCTTTAAAGTATTCCATTATTTCGTCAAACCATTTTCTAATGTCTTGTTCGGAGACACATGCGCTGGCATTAGTTACTTACTTCGTTGTCCTTCTGATGTTCGTATGGAGATATTTGGATGACGTTTGAGAAAAGATTTAAACCACACTTCTCCTGGTTTGTTATCCCGAAAAGGATTTGGTCTAGGATTCTCCTTTAAAAATCCTGGACACAATTTTAGATGTCTTCCTTTTTTCTGGGAAATCCTCTTTCTGACAGTTTAACTATAAATTCGCATAAACTTATGTTGTAAGTAATAAAGTGGGTTTTATTGTGAAATTCAAATGTGATGTTATAAACCAGTAACTGGCATAGGCGGCCAATAATTGAATTTTATTTAAATCAGAATCGGAAACTGGCCACCCCTAGAATAAATGTTCGCAATAGGATTTAACTAAAAATGACATAGTATAAATGTTACTTACCATTTAATCTTCCCAAATATCACAAACAAAACACGCTCATTTCTTAAAATCGCTCAAAATCATTATTTTTCAAACAGGAACTCGCTTAGTAATTTCTTAGCGGATAACCAAACTTGTCAGAACTTGAATGCCGGCTGTCAAAACATAACCGCCAATTTTGTCGCTAGTGTCTATAGCGTTAAAAAGAAGTACTAAATGAATAGCCAAATCACTAAGGGATGCTCATTAACTGTCATAGATGGCGTACTTTGTTCATAGCGCTTATTTTAAACAGATGACTTCCACGTTGGCCAGTTACTGAAGGTGGCTAGTTACACCTTGTTTTACCATTTTATGAGTGATCGCTAAGTATTAAAATATTATAGAAAGCCCGCCATCTTGATGTCAATATGGCGGGTGTATTTTAATTTCAAAATAATTTCGGTTTGAAGAAGGTACTGATTTTTTAGAGCGAGGTACAAAAAGTACATTATAAGTAAATTTTTTTGGTGACCGGTATAATTTAATTCCTTATGGTATTTTGACATTTTGACTCTCATGTCTGATCGCCTCCTCGTTCGCCTCGCCACTCGCGCGACGAGACTTCCTTCGCGGCGCAAAATCCACGAGATATTTACCTACTATTTTGGAAAACAATCTAATTTCAACCTTTTGCATTGCGTATAGCGTTCATAGTACAATACTGCCGTTCTTACGAAAAGTGCAATAACTCGGGTTTTTAGGCAAACTGACTTAAGTACATATCCGTCATCAGGAAAAAGAGCTCTATATTTTCTCTTTAGATGCTTTTTTTGTATTTACAATAGTTTCGGTTCTTTTGTTAATTATAACTGCAATAACTAATATTACCATTTGTAAGTTGCATATCATAAACGAAATAACTTAAGATATGGCATGGTTAGCTATAATATTTTGGGTTATTACTAAAAAAACCCGCAATAATTCTAGTTATTGCACTTAGTATCAGCACATTTACACAATTTAGGGTAAATTTACTAGTCATTAACGCAACAAGTATGAGTTTTTGCAGATATGTTAGAAGCCTTTATTATTTAAAATTGTATGCTTACAAAGTATAATAAAACAAATGAAGTTAGTGCAATTATTTGAAGGAAAAACGGACATAGTTTGAATGGCTAAACAAACTAAATCGCAATTTGTCTTCGAGTTATTGCGGTTATGAGTAGTGAAGAAGGCGCGAGAGGGTGTGAAGGGTAGTGATATTTTGCCTCTCACACGTAGCCAACTGGACCGATTTTGATGCGATTTTTTGTATTTGAAAGCTGGCGTGATCGAGATTGTTCTTAGCTATAGTTTATGAAGATCCGTTCAGTTGTTTGAAGATTGTCATCTCATTTCCTACTTTAATTTTCATTTTAATTGCCTAAATGAACTTATGGACTGATGGCATTCAAACGGCCTAGCAGATCTTTATAAATTTTAAGCTAAGAATATCTTGATTATATCCGCTTTCAAATAAAAAGAACTGCATCAAAATTCGACCATTCGTTTAGGAGCTACGTTGTCTCAAACAGTCATAGATTTATCAACTTTCACAGGACATCGATATTTGCTGATTGAGTTGAAATTTGAAAAATCAAGCAAATCCGGTGCCGTAATTAAAATATGATGGGCTTGCCCTGATGAAGCGACCCGGACGGTCTGCAGAATACCTAACTCCTCGATGATTTACAGCACACATATCATGTTGAGACGACCATGGCAAGGGGATAGCTATACAGTTAGTGAGTTTGACCTGAGTTTGGGCATCGGGCAATTTGATCTTAATAATAACACAGAAAGATAGTTTCATACATTTTGACAGCAAAATACTGAAGCAAAAGAACGCGTTTATATGTGTGTAGGTAATTGACTCAGAGTAATTGTAGGTACCACAGAAACACAGAAAGTCTCTTCTTGTGTTCTGTGGTAGGTACTATTTATTTATTATAATTCTACTCAAATAAAAGTATGTGACACCTAGGCAGACTAATGACTGTTTTGGTGACACATAGTAGCTCGGTCTTAAATAAAGCTGTGTTTAAGAGTCGGGTTCGATCCCCGGGCCGGGCCATGTATTCCCCGGTTTTCTGTAATTAGATTTCAATTATTATATTTTTTTGTGTATTAAAGTGAAGGTTTGCATGATTCGTTACTCAAACACGCAAAAACGGCTAAACGGATTTTGATGTTTGTTTTGGATTAAAACAAACGCATTTGGATGAAATTTTTTTCGTAATAAAATGGACAAATAATTTTGTTGATTTTAAACAATGTGACTTACCTAGCTATATACCTAATTGTGCAATTCCAAAGTGATTCTTATTTTGAAGAAGATAAAGTGACTTTTTGTAACATATTTCACAGCAGTTAATTTTATAAATAAACTCACCGGTGCATAGTGATTGATTAAAATATTTTGCTAATGAAAACCGCAATAACTAAGACATTTATTGCACTTATGGTTAGAAGAAAACTAAAGAATATACAGTTTATGCTACTCAAAAGAACAATTTGTTGGTTTACTAACGATAACTGCAATAAGTAGTGTACTTATTGCGGTTATGATTAGTCGCGCTCTATCCAAACAATTAATATTCCTAAAGATAAATACATTATAGTATTTTTTATGCTTTTATAAATATAATGTACAAATATAATATACCACATAAAATTCTGCATCATTTTATCTATCGGTCAGTAAAAGTTTCAAGTTAATACCTACCTATCATAGTAACGAAGATACACACAAAACAAAAAGTAAATCTTTAATTGCGATTTGCGCGAAAGTAGCCAAAACCTAGTTATTGCACTCTTCATAAGAAGGGCAGAATAACTGTCTGCCGTGCGACTAGTCGAGCGAGTGCCAGCCTATTGAGACTAGTCCGGTGACCGGACCGGACGCCTGCGTTTATCATACCTAAACTCGGGAGTAAGGTACTATATATATATTCTGTGAGGTACTAATATTATTGAGGCGGAGCGTAGCGGAGCCTCTCTTATGTTGACTCTTTTGAAAATCTGTCCGCCCGGTCATAGCGCCCAGACCGTTTAACCGATTCTAATGAAACTTGGCACATACTTAGACATCAACCATACCTAGGACAAAAATTCGATGTCCTACCATCACCATAACCTTAAATTCGGTTTTTAGGGTTTTGCTCGACTTTTGTGCTACAAACTTAACCAGAATGTAATTCTGCGTTTAATGCAATAAACCGCGTCTAAATCCGTCATGTCCTCACAGAGTTATGCCGACATAAAGTTGTAAAAGCTCGCGGCGCTCCGCCTCTCTTGGGCTCCAAAGCGCCACCGAAGGTGGTGCAGTTTGGAGCCGTTCCTAGTATTATGTGTCGGTGACTCGCACGCGCAGCCGTCCCCCAGCCCCCTTCGTAATATGGACGCCCCGACGCGACCAATAGCAGCGGCACACGACGACACACGACACGACACGCAGCGAGGTTCGTATGTGGGGCGGTGCCCGCAGCAAGTGTCAAGCGCGAACCTTAATTATTATTAATAATTTATGTGTATAAATGTCGATGTATGCATTCCGCTCTGAGCTTGCTTTGTAAATAAATACTGAATGTTTGTTGCTGGTTTTAAATACGCATCCCGCTATTCGCTAAGTAAGTATAATAGTAGGTAAGTGCCTGTTTCACGACCTAAAAGTAAGTTCTGAGTAGCTTACTTGTCACATTTTTTTGGATATTTGATATGAAAAATATGTTAAATCTTCTGCCAACTAAGCTACTCAGATCTTACTTTTAGATTGTGAAATAGGCCCTAAGTCGCTTCACATTTTCTCGGCTAAAAAAGCACAATAAATGTTCTTGTTTTGTACAAAAACACTATAAATAAGTAATACATATTTGTAATAAAATTGTGTAAAATATACTTTATACACCACCTGCATCTGTAGCACGTATTAAATATCAAGTATTCTCAGGGAGCTATTGTTGTATGGAGATTCCCTTAGGTAATTATGATAACATTTAAATTTGGAACGCCAAAATGTCACCAAAAACTTATATCAAAAATAGTTTCCAAAAAAATCGGCCAAGTGCGAGTCGAACTCGCACATGAAGGGTTCCGTCTTTTCACCCTAGGTTGCCTGGAAGAGATTGCTATGTAGCAATAAGGCCGCATATTGCGTGTTCCTCTTTTTGTCATTTTCTCTGTACCTATGTGTTTGTTTTTGTATTGTGTGCAATAAAGTTTCTATTACACCTACCCAAAACGCCAGTATAATTTTCGTCTGCAAAAATTACTTTGTTTTTCATAGTGTTTGTATGAATGACAAAGTTATTTTTACGGTTTAGGAAAATGTCCTATAGCTCTGAGACTGCTAAATTTATTTCGATCAAACTAATTTTCGTTGAAAGTTTTTATAAAGGTGTACCTAGGTACATCATATATATATTTTTTAAGACATTCTCATTCATTTTTCACATTCTTATTTTAAAAGTTGGAGGGGAACGCACATTTTACCACTTTGAAAGTGTACCTATATCATTCAAACGGTTGACTTTGAGAAAAAACTGTTTAAGGAACCTCAGTGTATTTTTAAAGACCCATCTATAGACCCCACACGTATAGTTTTAATGAATATCTATCTAATATATTAAATTCTCGTGTCACAGTTTTCGTTCCCATACTCCTCCGAAACGGCTTGACCGATTCTCATGAAATTTTGTGAGCGTATTGAGTAGGTCTGAGAATCGGCTACTATCTATTTTTTATCCCGAAATTCCACGGGAGCGAAGCCCCGGGGCACAGCTAGTATATATATATATATATATATATATATATATATATATATATATATATATATATATATATATATATATATATATATATATATATATATATATATATATATAAACCGTAAAGCGGTTTACAGAATAATATTAAATTATATTTTATTGTCACATAAAATAATTTGACATTATATGATGATGATGAAGTCCCTGACACCTGTAATAGGTTGGTTTATCACCTGTGTGACAGAGGTCAGTACCCTCTTACTTAATTAGGGCTCAGCTTAACAATTTTTATGTTAACAATAAACAAGATAAAGTAAACTTACCAAAATTTCAAAAACATAATGAAATCCAGTAACTTCTGGTTACTGGATTTTATTATGTTTTTAATTACAGTATTACAGTTTGAAAGTAGCGTGCGTACCTATATGATTATGTGTGTGTTAGATAAGTTATCTATATTTCTCCAAATATCTTTACAACAAAGTTAATAAAAAAGTAGATTTTTGCCCCTTGCGCTTATCGAAGCTAAAATTAAAATAAGACAATGGTTGCTACCCTTAACTATGACCAAACTGAGTCTTTATTATATAATTAACACATACACACACATACGCACACACACATAGCGCACCTCTATTGGAAGTAATAATCACATGATAATTTACTTCAATACATAGAGATAATTATATTTATAGTAAGTTAAAATGCGGTTGTAATTTTAAAACATTACAACAGCAACCGCGGATCTGGGGCACGGCATCGGCGCGGCAGTGCCCCCGTCAAGTCGACCAAAAAATGCACAGCTGTATCGTACCTCTGTGTGGACACGGCAGTGTCCCCGCCAAGTCAGGCAAAAAAGACAGCCTTTTCTCGAAGCCTGTCAGGGCTCTTTAGACCAAGCTGTTGTAACTGCCTTTTGAATAAAGCTAGAGGTATAAATTTTCAATGTCGAAATAAGATAAGTATGTACTAAACTTAGCTATATCCTTTAATTTCATACCATGCTTACCTATTAGTTCACCATTGCCAATCAAAGTGAAGCAACTTTATTAGTGACACAGTCACCGATTATCAAAAAGATCTAGTACTTGCACTTTACCTAGAGAGCTAAAGGACATCATTCACCTAGCATGGACCATTGGGCCCAATGCACAGTAGGAACAGTCAAATTCTCACTAGTATTTTACCTATTATTATAGAGTTAAAGAACAGAATAATTGTACAACAGTTTTTTAGTGTCAAAATGTATTGTAACAAGCAATGTAGTTATTTCTTATTATTTAAAGCTATAAAAAGCAATTAAAAATCTCAAAATCTTTGTTATTTTGACAATAAATAATTGGTACACAAAGTAGCGTTTCTTTCATTTACAAAAAACTATGCAAAAATTTCGGAATGAACCACACTTATTTAGTAATAAAGTGTGGTTTGGTTTACCGTACCGTTTAATAAAATTACTTTTTTTATATTAACAATAATTTCAATATTCGGTAATTGTTCGGCAAATGAACCGAATATTCGGCCGAATACGAACATAAAAAATATGCCGAATGTACCGAATATGAATATTCGGCCAAACATTCGGCGCATCTCTAGTATTTATGTAATAGAATGATACAGAGATTCTGCCTGTGTAGATGTGGTCTACACTTTTTCGTTCCTGATGATGAGATGTATGTAGTTAAACGTTATAGTGACAAGAAGTATAGTGTTGTATCATAAAACAAAATCATTTATACAGAGACCAACATCATCTGGCAAAGATTTTACTATTTCTACATGTTTATTTGAAAATAAAATGATTATGAAGACGCCAAAGGTTTGTCAGCAGAGGGTGTAAAAAGGGCGCTTATGCAATATCGGTAAGTGAATACCCTAACAATTCATTTAATTGTTTATTTTCTTTGGAGTTTAGAACTGTGTCAATGTCAGTGTAGTAGAATTTGCTTTTAATTTTTAGAAGTCAAGAAAACTTACTTTTTTTTTCAATCTATACTTGAGTGAGGCGTATCTATAGATAGGTCTTCTCAAAATCAACCGTTTGAAAGATATACACTTCCAAACTGGTAAGATGTCACAGCCACTTTATTCCAAAACTATAAGGATCATACAGTTGAAACTTGGTCGGTAGATGTATTCTGTAAACAGCTTTACGATTTTTATACAAAAATAATTAAAAAATATTAATTAAAGGGGGGCTCCCCATTAGATTCCCCCGAACATAGATTTCACCGAATACGAACATTTGGCTGAATATTCGGGTAAATTTTCACCGAACCGAATGTTCGGCCGAATATTCGGCATACCGAAGTAGGTTTATACGTGTTTACGCTAACCGCGCGAAATGGCGCGAATTGACGCCAGGCGCACCCGCCCGCTCCCCTCGCTTCCCCCGCTACACTTGTCAATACCTGTCATTATTATTGCATCATCCAGTGCGAAACGAAACGGCACCACTTGCATTTGATTTTTAAGTTTTTATAACTATTTTTTGTTTGATTCATCTAGCTTTTTCTGAAATGCTATTATTTGATTAAATAAATGTTTGAAACAAATTTTAAGAAATGCTCGCCACACAAAAATTTTACTATAATAAAAATAAAAAATAAGATTTATTAGAAAATCGTTGTAATAATGCAACTAATTCTTACCGATGACAATAATCAGTTATTATAATTTCGAATATACATATATTTAATTTCTTACACTTAAACCCTCTGATTAAATTTAAAAAATAAATAAGGTCTCAAATTACTGTATCTTGATATTCTTGTTCAATTATCATATTTTCATCTACTTTTATAAAGAAATACAGCTTCACTATCACAAAAGTATAAAGCTACACAGTGAATTACTTAGGTTAGATCTACCTATAATATGCACATGCATCGTTCAATCAATCATTCTCATTTTAATATAGTTCACAATAGAGTAACTTTTATTAAAATCTTTAATTACCGCTGTCCCGAATATTCGGCAGGTTTACCGAATATTCGGCCGAATACGAATGTTCGATAAACCTGCCGAATATGCCGAATACCGAACATAAAACGAATATTCGGCCCATCCCTACTCCCCATACATGGAACTGTTACTGAAAATTTTTTTTTCTTCAAACCTATACGTGTGGGATATCATTAGATAGATCTTTAAAAATTATATTGAGGCCTCGAAAACAGTTTTTTTTCAAAGTCAACCGCTTGAAAGTTATACACTTCCAAAATGGAAAAGTGTGTGTCCCTTCTAACTTTTAAAATAAGAAAGTGAAAAATCAAAAAAAAAAAATATGATAGATCTTTATAAAAACTTTTAACGAAAATTGGTTTGAACGAAATTTATTTAGTAGTTTCAGAGCTATAGAACATTTTCCAAAACCGCAAATATAACTTTGTCATTCATACAAACACTATGAAAAACAAACTTATTTTTGCAGACGAAAAATTATAATGGCATTTTGGCAATAATAATAATAATAGAAACTTTATTGCACACGATACAAAAACAAACATGAGAAAATGTCAAAAAAGAGGAACACACAATAGGCGGTCTTATAGCTACGTAGCAGTCTCTTCCAGGCAACCTTGGGTGAGAGGCGAAACCCTTCATGTGCGAGTTCGACTCGCACTTGGCCGATTTTTAATTCAATCTACCGTACAATTTCAATTATATTATAATATATTCACTTGCCATTGGCTAAATGCGTTATTATCGCGAGCAAGCAATTAATCAAGAAAAGAAGAAGTTGGTCTTTAGTTCCTCAAAAATCTGGTTCTACTTTTTTGTGTCGTACTGGTGTCCTTGCACTTCGGTTGGCTCGTCTTGGCAGGGACGCTACCGTGCCGTGTCCCCAGATTATAGCAATTTAGTCATCTAATAAAGTAATAATATTACGTTATGGAAAATTGCATTCTATATGTATAAATAAATTATGAAAAGTATAAATTAATTCTACAGATCCTATAGTTTAAGGCGATACTCGAAAAAAATATGCTGAAGCGAGATAGCAATGAGAAAACGACGCGCACGGGAGCGAGACCGATTTTGCAGATTAGGCAAAAAAAACACAAAATCACTTCGCATTAAAAAACTACAGCGATTTAAAAAAAATGCTTCTATACGATCCTAAATATTATTGGTGTCCACTTATTAAACCAATTTCCAATAGTGTAAGTAACCCCATTTAAGAACAATCTTGAATTTTCGTATTTTTTAGAGGTCTTTTCAAAAAGAAAAAGTGTCGAGGCAAAATCATAAAATCGTGTTTTTGAAACTATACGAATCTAGATAAAGGTATGAAGAAATATATATGTTATTACCAGATTTGTAACAACTGTAACTGTGCTATAGTTTTATATCAAAAAGTCCATACTTTTTCCGAGTAGCGCCTTTCCCACATCTCCTGTATCGGAAGTTCAAGTTTCAAAAACTACTAGCGACATCTCTCATTGAAATAAAAAGTGTCACAATACATGCAAGTGGTGTTGAAAACGTCTTGTATATTTTTGTTTACACTTAACTTTAAAAATAGCATAAAATGTTTTTATAAAAACAAAACGAAAATTCTAATATCGTAAATTTTAACTTTTCATAGGCCCTAATAAAAAATTAATATGGCATTTGTATGGCATGCTTTAGATAAACCTAGTTTGCATGGCATTTGTATGGCATGCTTTTATTGAAACTAGTTTGTAAATGATAAATAAATGATAAATGATATTTTATTTGCAAAAAACATGGTATAATGATGGTGAGCCAAGGCTTTACAAAATAAAGTGCTCATGCTTTCTTTGCTGATTATAAAAATCGCATGTAAATGCAAATGTAAAATGTAAGGCAATTGTATGTCATGCTTTTATTAAACATAGTTTGCAAGGCATTTGTGTGGCATGCTTTTAATAAACCTAGTTTGTAAGGCCACCGCTAGATGTCACATATTCATAACTTTGAAAGTAATATTGAGATTTCTTTGTTATTTTATTATTATGGTTTTTACAGTAAGTGGAGATATTTTAACAACAAAATGTTCATTTATTAATCTTTCATAAGTTCAATCGTTTGGCTGAGTGCCATGTGGCTGTGAAACTTGCCAGTCAACATATGGAAATATTGTTAGTAAACTAAACTTAAGCTAAAATAGGCTAGGTTTCATTTTAGAGATGCTTAATATTATAAAATTAAGTTTATAGCCATTAAAACTCTTACTATTATGCATGGTGTAAGCTTGGTGTAGTTATTCAGTGTTTTGGACAATACTTACCAAACACAGTACTTGTCTGTACTAATATTATAAAGAGGAAAGATTTGATTGTTTGTTTGTTTGCATTGAATAGGCTCTAAAACTATTTAACGGCGGAGTTAGATAAAATTTGATACACGTAGTATATAACCTGGTTATGGTTACGAACATAGGATAGTTTTTATAAATCTGCCTCCAAATGTGTTTCTAACCTCGAGAACATAAATAATCACTATAAAACGAGTGGGAATATGCATCATTTACTATTAATTATGTAAATAAATTGTGCTTTGAAGACTACTTTCCTACAGCATTGCTCAAAAGAACCATCAAGTTGTAACTCCTGGATTTATTTAAGCCCCATAAATAATAATGACAACTTTAATTTAGCAGTTTGATATTTAAATTGTTTGGACTAAGGTAAAAACAACTTCTCTGTCTAATGCTATCAGCAGAAGGGTCTCAAAATCATAAAGGTTCTTTGTGGGGCTTTCCGCTGACCACAACTATCATGTCGTGTTCCTATGTAATGTAGTGCGTTCCATCACATTTAGCACGGCATTTTATATTTGCTTTGCTTTTATGGTATTCTCACATGACATGCATATTAAGCTAAACACGGACTGGCTTCTTGGAACCTTAAGCTAACGCTATGTTAGTAAGGATTGAATGAAAGTGGCCACTAAAATGACTAAGTCATCTACCATTGATATGTCCTCATAAAAATAGATTTATTTTACCAATCCCATAGTTTATTGATTTAACCAAAGATAGACTCTGATAGACTTGTAGGAATTACCTGCATCGGAAAATAGTTAAAGAACTACTAGCGACATCTGTTATGGAAATAAAAAAATGACACAAAACTTGCAAGTTTTGTTAAGAACGTTTAATATCTTTTTTTCATTCAACGTTATAGAAGGCATAAAATGAATTCATGAAAACAAAATGAAAATGATAACTGTTATAAAAACATGACTTTTCACAAAGATCAAATGAAAAAATAGGATGGCATGCTTTTAATAAATCTAGTTTCTAAGACTACCGCTAGATGTCACTTATACATCACTTCATCAGTATTGAGTTCTTTTCGTTTAATTAATTTAATGGCTTTTACAGTAATTAGGGATATTTTTAACAACAAAATTATCATTTAATAAACATTCATAAATTTAATCGTATGGCTGAGTGACATGTGGCTATAAAACTTTTATGTATAACTTAACTTTATTTATCCCAGTCAACATATGGACATTGTTTGTAAACAAAACTTGCATTATTCGATATTGTTAGGCCTAAAACCAGTTAAGATTCGAAGTTATGCTAAATATTAGTTTTAAAAGTTAAGTTTAGAGCCATCAATGTTCTGCATATATTTGTAAAACCTGTAAAATGTTTAAGTTAGTAAGTTAACACCATGGTAGCAGTGTGTTTTGTAGTGTAGCACGTGGAAGCTCTTATTAATGTTATTGTAGGTACCACAATTTAGTGACCTGGGATTTCAGGTAATACCATTTTCTGGTGACTCCTTATTACCACCGCGCCTGTACCTCATCACAGATTCTTATATGAAAACCTGTGTAATTGATAAGTAAAACCATAAAGGCGAATTCATCTGTTTGGTGTTTCTAAAATGTAATGAATAGAAGTTTTGCAATAAAACCCTCTTACTTATAAACATAGTGTAAGCTTGAGGTAAATAATGAATGTTTTTGATTTATATTCTCAAGCTCAGAGTTATTCTGTCATAATATCATTTGACAAAAAAACACTGTGTGTAACTTTACACACAGTGTTTTACACACAGTGTGTGTACCTTTACACACAGTGTTTTTTTGTCAAATGATATTATGACAGAATAACTCTGAGCCTGATATATGTTTTTGAGTCACTATTTAGGGACCTATGATTTCAGGTAATACCATTTTGTGACTCCATATACAGGACTGCTGTGCGTGCACTCACAGATTCTTCTAGGGAAACCTGATTAATTGCTCAATAAAACTATAAAGGCGTATTCACTTGTTTTGTTGTCATTTTGTGTTGCTGTATAAGGGTTAATCAAATATCCGGGTTACCCTATTAACCGGATTAATGGGTCCTTGCGATTTGACAAAACACTGTGTGTCTAACTACCATAAGGTCTTAAGCAAACTGCTAACATATCTATTCTAATATTATAAAGAGGAATGATTTGATTGTTTGTTTGTTTGCATTGAGTAGGCTATGAAATTCGATACGCAGATAGGTAGCCGATAGTCTGGTTATGATTATGAACATAGGATACTTTTTATCCCGATATTCCCACGGGAACGGGAACCACGCGGGTTATACCGCGAGCGGCCGCTAGTCGTAATAAAATTACTGAGGGGACCACGAATTTAACTTGATTTTGGATTATTTATGGATTATAAATGATGTGTTGAATTACCATCGCTCTCATTGAACCACGATACTTATATCTAAATTAATAAAAACCACGAAGATCCCGGTATTCCCATGGGAATGAAAACCACGCGAGTTTTTTGCAGCCTATTACAACTAGTAGTACTATATAAATAAATTGTGCTTTTAAAGAATCCAGAACACTGATTTCCTGCGTCATTGCTCAATAGAACCGTAAAGGCGTTGCAATTCCTGTACTTATTTAAGTCCTATAAAAGATAAAGAAAACTTCAATTTAGCAGTTTGTATATCGTGTTACGTTAAACAGGAAAGTAAGTTGTAGTTGAGATAAGTTGCAGTTGTTGTGGAGTGCCAGAAGATGAAAGTCACACCAATTTCACTGTTTATTTTCATACACAGTATAAAATATAGTTTATAAAAAGGTGACTCTCACGCGACGTCAGATGTTTACAGTTGCTAAGTTTGCACTCTATCGTTATCATAATTGAATAAATAAAATTATTAAGTATGCGTGATTCATTGACCTCAATAAGTAGGTAAACAAATGTATGTCAATGTACGAGTAAACCGTACAAGTTTGATATTAAAATTCACCTTCTTTGGACTTGTCTGTTAATGCTATCAGCAGAAGGGTCTCAAAACCATAAAGGTATTTTGTTGGGCTTTCTGCTGACCACAGCTATCATGTCAAGTACCTATGTAATGTAGTGCGTTCCATCCAACACATTAAGCGCGGCATTTTATATTTGTCTTTGTTTTATATGATTCTCACATGACATGTATATTAAGCTGAACACGGATAAGCTTCTTGGAACCTTATAGTAACGCTATGTTAGGATTGAATAAAAGTGGCCACTACCATAGCTTAAAATGACTGACTGACTGAGTCATCTACCATTGATAAATCCTCATAATACTAGATTCATTTTACCGATCCCATACTTTAATGATTTATTTAACCAAAGATAGACGTAGGAATTACCTGCTTCGGAAATTCAAGTTTTTAAGAATCACTAACGACATCTGCCATAGTAGTAAAAAGTGTCACAAAACTTGCAAGTTTTGTTAAATCTAGTTTGTACGACCACCGCTAGATGTCACTTATACATCACAACAATTACAACATTATATTAATGGCTTTTACAGTAATTGGGGATATTTTTAACAACAACATTATCATTTATTATACACTCATAAACTTAATCGCATGGCTGAGTGACATGTGGCTATAAAACTTTTAAGTATAACTTAACTTCATTTACCCCAATATTCCCAGTCAACATATGGGCATTGTTTGTAAACAAAACTTGCATTATTCGATATTGTTAGGCCTAAAACCAGTTAAGATTCGTTAAAGTTATGCTAAATATTAGTAAGTTAATTTTAGAGCCATTAAAGTTCTCCATATATTTGTATAACCTGTAAAACCTTTCAGTTAGTTATGGTAGTAATGTGTTGTGTGGTGAAGCCTCAAGGAAGCAGGACACAAATTTTTTTTCAAGATGCACACCTGGAAGCTCTTATTGGTTTTATTGTGCCACAATTAAGTGACCTGGGATTTCAGGTAATACCATTTTCTGGTGACTCTCTAACACCGCCGCACCTGTACTTAATCACAGATTCTTATATGAAAACCTGTGTAATTGCTAAGTAAAACCAATAAGGCCTATTCATTTGTTTTGTGTTTTTAAAATGTAGTTAATAGAAATTTTGCAATTAAACCCTCTTACTCAAAAGCTTGGTGTAAGGGATAGTTGTTTAGTGTTTTTATCTTTATATTCCCAAGCTAAGAGTTATTCTGTCAGAACATTATTTGACAAAAAAAATTGAAACACAACAACAAACACATACAGAGAAAATGACAAAAAAGAGGAACACACAATAGGAGGCCTTATAGCTACGTAACAGTCTCTTCCAGGCAACCTTGGGTAAGAGACGAAACCCTTCATGTGCGAGTTCGACTCGCACTTGGCCGATTTTTTGTTGTTGCCATTGTAATTTTTATATTTATACACTTTAACATAAGTACCTGAAGTACGTCATGCTCACTCAAACGTTTCTTCGGCGGTGTCGTGTGGGGCGGGTCGTTACGTTCCCTAAAATATGGTTGAGCGAAGCGATGCATGGCTGGTTTATGCGTCATGCTCGTGAACGGGTGCCGCCAACGGAAATGGGTCTACTTCAGTCAGCTTGTCTTAACGATGTGCTTAGAGCTTAAATATTTTAATCTAAAATAAATTACTATCGATCTGTATGTATGTTATAATGTAAGTCCTTCCTTGCGAGTTGGAAATTGTTTACGGTTAGGATAACCATAAAATGTAATATTATAATTAGTATTTTCTTTTGTGATGGAAATTGACCTTACTGATATGTTAAGCTCACTTTTCAATTAGACGACTCTCTATGAAATAAAACAGGGAGAAAAATATAGCCCTTGACGAGTTTCTTGCCGGTTCTTCTCGTTACAAGGTCTCCCGCCGTAGGGTTTGTGAACCGATGGCGTAGCTTCTTTGACGTTCTTATGTGCTTGTAACAGCCTAGACTGAATAAATGATATTTAATTTTGAATTTTTATTTCGAATATTATAGAGAGGAATGATTTGATTGTTTGTTTGTTTGCATTGAATAGGCTATGAAATTCGATACGCAGATAGGTAGTCGATAGTCTGGTTATGATTATGAATATAGGATACTTTTATCCCCATGTTCCCACGGGAACGGGAACGACGCGCCTGAAACCGCCAGCGGCCGCTAGTCGTTAATAAAATTACTGAGGGGACCACGAATTTAACTTGATTTTGGATTATAGATTATAAATGATGTGTTGAATTACCATCATCGCTGTCATTGAACCACGTTACTTTATATCAAAATTAATAAAAATCACGAAGGTCCCGATATTCCCATGGGAATGAAAACCACGCAAGTAAATTACAACTAGTAGTATTATAATAAATTGTGTTTTTTTACTTTATAGAATCCAGAAGACTACTTTCCTGCGTCATTGCTCAATAGAACCGTAAAGGCGTTGCAATTCCTGTACTTATTTAAGTCCCATAAAAGATAAAGACAACTTCAATTTAGTAGTTTATAAAGCGTGTTACGTTATACAAGAAAGTAAGTTGTAGTTGAGATAAGTTGCAGTTGTTGTGGAGTGCCAGAAGATGAAAGTCACACCAATTTCACTGTTTATTTTCAGTATAAAATATAGTTTATAAAAAGGTGACTCTCACGCGACGTCAGATGTTACAGTTGCTAAGTTTGCACTCTATCGTTATTATAATTGAATAAATAAAATTATTAAGTATGCGTGATTCATTGACCTCAATAAGTAGGTAAACAAATGTATGTCAATGTACGAGTAAACCGTACAAGTTTGATATTAAAATTCACCTTCTTTGGACTTGTCTGTTAATGCTATCAGCAGAAGGGTCTCAAAACCATAAAGGTATTTTGTTGGGCTTTCTGCTGACCACAGCTATCATGTCGTGTTCCTATGTAATGTAGTGCGTTCCATCCAACACATTAAGCGCGGCATTTTATATTTGTCTTTGTTTTATATGATTCTCACATGACATGTATATTAAGCTGAACACGGATTGGCTTCTTGGAACCTCATAGTAACGCTATGTTAGGCTTAGGATTGAATGAAAGTGGCCACTACCATAGCTTAAAATGACTGACTGACTGAGTCATCTACCATTGATAAATCCTCATAATACTAGATTCATTTTACCGATCCCATACTTTAATGATTTATTTAACCAAAGATAGACTATGTAGGAATTACCTGCATCGGAAAATCGAGTTTAAAGAACTATTTTAATAAAACTATTTTAATAAAACTAGTTTCTAAGACTACCGCTAGATGTCACTTATACATCACTACATCAGTATTGAGTTCTTTTCGTTTAATTAATTTAATGGCTTTTACAGTAATTAGGGATATTTTTAACAACAAAATTATAATTTAATAAACACTCATAAGTTTTGTAGTGTAGCACGTGGTAGCTCTTATTAATGTTATTGTAGGTACCACAATTTAGTGACCTGGGATTTCAGGTAATACCATTTTCTGGTGACTCCCTACCACCGCGCCTGTACCTCATCACAGATTCTTATATGAAAACCTGTGTAATTGATAAGTAAAACCATAAAGGCGAATTCATCTGTTTGGTGTTTCTAAAATGTAATAAATAGAAGTTTTGCAATAAAACCCTCTTACTTATAAAGATAAAGATAAAGATAAAGATAAAGATATATTTATTTGCAAAAAACATGAGTAACAAAGTGATGATGAATACAATGTAATGAATTAGATCTATCATGTTTTGCCGGTCAGCATGCAAAAAAAGAAATTCATTAGGGAAAGCAATTATTACATTAAAATTATGATTCATTTGATTAAAGAACAAATATTCAATAAAATTTCATTGAGGATCTATAATTAAAAAAAATAATTATAAACATAGTGTAAGCTTGAGGTAGGTAATGAATGTTTTTGATTTATATTCTCTAGCTCAGAGTTATTCTGTCAGAATATCATTTGACAAAACACTGTGTGTAACTACTTATAAGGACCTAAGCTAACTGCGTTAACACGTCGTTAATAAAATAACTAAGGGGACCACGAATTTAACTTTTTTTGTATTAAGGATTATAATGACTAGCGGACGCCCGCGGTTTCACCCGCGTGGTCCCGTTCCCGTGGGAATATTGGGACAAAAGAAGCCTTCATCCTTTCAGCTGCCTCTATGCTTAAAATCAAGTTGAATGGTTCGTTAGAAATAGCGTGAAGGAGTGACAACCAAACACTTTCGTACTTTCTTTTTGTATTCTTCTAACGATAGAAGTTAGAAGAATACTATATTACATATCAATTTTGAGTCTAACAAATCTTAACAAGTCAATTTTGAGTTTTCACAAAACCCAAATAAAAAAAATTGCATAACACTCATTAATTAAATCGTGTACATTTACCCCACAACCATATACCATATACCCCAGTCAACATATGGAAATATTGTTAGTAAACAAATCTTGAGCTAAAATAGGCTTAAAACAGGTTACGTTTCGTTTCAGCAACGTTAAATATTATAAAACTAAGTTAATAGCCATTAATGTTCTGCATATATTTGTAAAATCTCTGAGTTAGTTATGGAAGTCGTGTTATATGTAGTGTAGCCTCAAGGCCGCAGAAACCTTAACACTTAATCTGAAACACACGCGGTAACCCTTATTGGTTTGTTTGTGCCACCATTTTTGGACCTGGAATATCAGTTAATTTAATACCATTTTGTGGTGTCTCCATAGGACCTACTTAACCTCACATTATTTAGCGATTATGATATGAATACTTGTGATATTGCTCAGTAAGACCGTTAAGGCGTATTCACTTGTTTAGTAGTGGTTGTTTCCAAAATGTAATACACTTGTCAGCAAACAAATTGAACCACTGCGGTTTTTTTCATACAAACCACTTTCACGTAGCCTCATTATTCAAAACGTTTAAACAGTTATGCAAAAATTTTTACGTCGATATTAGTCGAATACTCGACCTGCGTATGAAAGACTTAAAATCTCACCAAAATTTTCAGTTTTGTGACTGCAAAGTAAGTAGATTTAGATTGTTATTATAAAGTAACAACCTAAATGTACATGTCTTGTGAGAATCTTGTTTAATATATTAAGCTAACACTATGATAGTGAGGATTGCATGAAAGTGGCCATTACCCGGGCACAAAATGGCTTGTCCATCTTCCATTGATATGCCCTCATAATAATAGATTAATTTTACTGATCCCATAGTGTAATGGTTTTCCCAAAGATAGACTATTTTGGAATTTCTTGTTATTGGAAATTCGAGTTTTAAGAACTTCTAGTGTCATCTCTTATTAAAATAAAAAAATGTCACAAAACATGCAATTTATGTTGAGAACGTTTTGTATCTTCTTTTTTTACATTCACCGTTGCAAAAACCACCACGAACCACGAATTTAACTTGATTTTGGATTATGGATTATAAATGATGTGTTGAATTACCATCGCTCTCATTGAACCACGATACTTATATCTAAATTAATAAAAATCACGAAGTTCTCGATATGCCCATGGGAATTAAAACCACGCGAGTAAAATTGCAGCCCATTACAAGTTGTAATAGTTGTAAGTTGTAATTTACATCTAGTAGTATAGTACTATATAAATTGTGCTTTTATAATTCCAGTCGTTCCTGCGTCATTGCTCTATAGAACGGTAAAGGCGTTGCAATTCCTGGACTTATTTAAGTCTCATAAAAGATAAAGACAACTTCAATTTAGCAGTTTGTATATCGTGTTACGTTATACAGGAAAGTAAGTTGTGGTTGAGATAGTTGCAGTTGTTGTGGATTGCCAGAAGATGAAAGTTACACCAATTTCACTGTTTATTTTCATACACAGTATTAAATATAGTTTATAAAAAGGTGACTCTCACGCGATGTCAGATGTTTACAGTTGCTAAGTTTGCACTCTATCGTTATTATAATTGAATAAATAAAATAATTAAGTATGCGTGATTCATTGACCTCAATAAGAAGGTAAACAAATGTATGTCATTAGTCGAGTAAACCGTACAAGTTTGATATTAAAATTCACCTTCTTTGGACTTGTCTGTTAATGCTATCAGCAGAAGGGTCTCAAAACCATAAAGGTATTTTGTGGGGCTTTCCGCTGACCACAGCTATCATGTCGTGTTCCTATGTAATGTAGTGCGTTCCAACACATTTAGCGAGCAATTTTACATTTGTTTTTGTTTTATATGATTCTCACATGACATGTATATTAAGATGAACACGGACTGGCTTCTTGGAACCTTATAGTAACGCTATGTTAGTAGGATTTAATGAAAGTGGCCACTACCAGGGCTTAAAATGACTGACTGACTGAGTCATCTACCATTGATAAGTCCTTATAATACTAGATTCATTTTACCGATCCCATACTTTAATGATTTATATAACCAAAGATAGACTATGTATATAGGAATTACCTGATTCGGAAATCAAATTTTAAAGAATCACTAGGGACATCTGCCATAGAAGTAAATAGTGTCACAAAACTTGCAAGTTTTGGTAAATCTAGTTTGTACGACCACCGCTAGATGTCACTTATACATCACAACACCATATTGAGTTCCTTCTACTCGTTTAATTATTTTAATGGCTTTTACAGTAATTGGGGATATTTTTAACAACAAAATTATCATTTATTAAACACTCATCAATTTAATCGTATGGCTGAGTGACATGTGGCTCAGAAACTTTTAAGTTTAACTTAACTTTGTTTATCCGAGTATTCCCCAGTCAACATATGGACATTGTTTGTAAACAAAACTTGCATTATTCGATATTGTTACGCCTAAAACCAGTTAAGATTCGTTAAAGTTATGCTAAATATAAGTGAGTTAAGTTTAGAGCCATTAATGTTCTCCATATTTTTGTAAAATCTGTAAAATCTTTCAGTTAGTTATGGTAGTAGTGTGTTGTGTAGTGTAGCCACAAGGAAGCAGAAAACTCAACTATTATCAAGAAGCACACATGAAAGCTCTTATTGGTTTTATTGTACCACAATTTAGTGACCTGGGATTTCAGGTAATACCATTTTCTGGTGACTCCCTATTACCACTGCGCCTGCACCTAATCACAGATTCTTATATGAAAACCTGTGTAATTGCTAAGTAAAACCGATAAGGCGTATACATTTGTTTCGTGTTTTTTATTTATTTATTGTAAGTTTAAGCTTACTGGCGTGTTGGAATTTTCTGTAAGCCTGTGAGTTTTTTTTAAATAATTATATAAATAAAACCTTTAAGGCGTATTCACTTGTTTTCTGTTTGTAAAATGTAATAGACAGAAATTTTGCAATTAAAACCCTCTTACTAATATGCATGGTGTAAGCTTTGTGTGGTATTCAGTATTTGGTCCTAAATCCTCAGGCTCCGAGTACCTGACAGAATTTTGTGTGTAACTATCATGAGCCATATGAGGGCTAACATGTCGTTAATAAAATTAATAAGACACAAAGGTTTATCCCGATATTCCCACGGGAATGAAAAACACGCGAGTGAAATTACGTTCGGGCTATTACAATTTACAACTAGTAGTATTATGTAAATCGTGCATTTTGAAGACTACCTGCGTCATTACTCAGTAGAATCATCAAGGCGTTGTAATACCTAGGTTTATCAATTTCAATTTAGCAGTTTGATATTAAAATTTACATTCTTTGAACTTAGGTAAAAACAACTTGTCTGTCTAATGCTATCAGCAGAAGGGTCTCCAAACCCTAATGGTTTTTTGTGGGGCTTTCCGCTGACCTGTCATGTCATGTACCTGTGTAATGTAGTGCCTTCCACAACATTTAGCGCGGCATTTTATATTTGTGATTCTTCTATAGGATTCTCACATGACATGTATATTAAGCTAAACACGGACTGGCTTCTTGGAACCTTAAAGTAACGCTATGTTTGTTATGATTGACAGAAAGTGGCCACAACCAGGGCTTAAAATGACTGAGTCAGTTACCATTGATTGATATGCCCTCATAATAATAGATCATTTTACCGATCCCATACTTTAATGATTTAACCAAAGATAGACCACGTAGGAATAACAGCTTGCATCGAAATTTCAAGTTTTAACTACCACTAGCGACATCTGTTATGGAAGTAAAAAGTGTCATAAAACTTGCAAGTTTTGTTAAGAAAGTTTTATATCTTTTTTTCATTCAACGATAAAGAAGGCATACAATGAATTCATGAAAACAATATAAAAATGATATTTTTTTTTATATAAAAAAACTGCGTTAAAAAACCGACTTGGAGCGGTGCCAGCCAAGGCAAGAAAAATAAAAGAATAGGAGCTTAAAGAACTTAGAATGTCTTGGCTGCCACCGACTCCAAAAGGCTTATTTTTTGCTTTTTAGTTTTTGAAGTCGGTTTTTTTTTACCGCAGTTTTTGAAGTGAAAACTTCTTTAGCGGCGTTGAGCACTTTTTCTGAAATGTGTATAAAATCTTAAACTCGCGTCAGGACACGTGACCAGTACCCCTATTACGAGTTTGCATAACATGACATTTACAGGACTCGTGAGCGTAGACTATCGGATACACTGCTCATGTCGGTAAAACAGTCGCTAAATATGAAAGAGACAGAGCTACATTTTACATTAACGTTTACTGTAAAGTCGAGTTTGCCAAACTCGTAATAAGCCTACTGATCGAAAAAGCGTAGGACGGATGGAGAATGTTGAGGTGACAGGTTGACTATGGTCTCGGTTGCTTAGCGACAGACTGTTGATAATGTCTTTTACTTGTCTCTTGTTTTATTGTCAATATATATTTTTCGATTCTCTATAATAACTAATGTTTTCTTATATCTTATTACCTAACTTAACGTTCACTTTAATATGGTTTGTCATGTTTGTGTACGATAGCGCAATAAATGAATATTGTATTCTACCACATAAATGATAGTACTTTTATACTGATAAAGCAATTGGTGCAAAATTATTCCCTAACCATTCCAAAATATCAAACATGCTCAACGTTAATAATCAAGTTTTCACTTCTGCCGGCACTCCCGGAGTGCAACCCGTCTTTTTTTTTTATAAGTAGTGTTTGCTTTTCTAGTGATTTTTTATAATAAAATTATTTTTTTCTTTATAAACGCGTTTTATTGTAACTCAAAAATGAAAGCTGATACAAACAATCTGAGTTCAAATCTGAAATCAGCACCCCGAAAATGCATAATACTGGGCAAAATGTTTCATGCAACAAAAATGCTGTTCCCTTGTGAAATAGGCTGATGCTAAATATTACATAATTAAGTTTGTAGTCATTAATGTTCTGCATATATTTGTAAAACCTGTAAAATCTATCAGTTACTTAGGGTAGTAGTGTGTTGTGTAGTGTAACATACGCGATAGCTCTCATTGGTTTTTAACCGACTTTAAAAAAGGAGGAGGTTCTCAAATCGGTTGTTTTTTTTTATGTATGTACACCGATTACGCCGAGATTTTTGAACCGATTTCCGTGGAATAAAAATAAAATAAAACAACTTTTACGGATATCAAACGCGCTATATTTCCACGAACTAAGTTGTAATTGTCCGTATTTTTTGGTTTTTTAGGGGTTTTTTTGATTTTCCCGACGTTTCGGCACCTTTACAGGTGCCGTGGTCACGGGATGACTGCTTTTTGCTTGCCTGTTGTAAGATCTTGGCGCTCCCTCGTATGTCATTTTTTGGAGAAATACGGACACAGCACGGGATGAGATCTTGATCACGACATTTCTTCAAGAAGACAATGGATTGTTGTCTTCTTGCGCGCTTGGTTACTAGATCTTCCAACTGACGAATTTTATTTGCGGTTTCCAGTCCGTACTGGTTCACTCACATACGTACATCTTATGTTTTGGCGCGCACTGTTCATTGAAATAAAACAACTTTTACGGATATCAAACGCGCTATATTTCCACGAACTAAGTTGTAATTGTCCGTATTTTTAGGATTTTTTAGGGGTTTTTTGATTTTCCCGACGTTTCGGCACCTTTACAGCTGCCGTGGTCACGGGATGATTTCCGTGATTCTTTTTTGTTCGATGCAGAATAGTTGCCAATTGGTCCCATAAAAATTTGGTTTAGTTTGACTCAGTACTTTTTATGTTTTGAGCATTTTTATATATTTCATTTCATATTTGTTACTTGGATGACATGATATTATCTTCCTTTAAAAACTGTGAAATTAAAACTTTTTATAAAAAAAAATTAAAACCGACTTGAAAAAAACACTAATAACCCAAAAATAAACACTTTGGAGTCGGTGCCAGCCGAAGCATTCTACCTTGAGGTCCTACTATTTTATTTTTCTTGCATTGGCTTGCATCGACTCCAAAAGGTTTATTTTTTGCGTTTTAGTGTTTTAAAGTCGGTTTAATTTTTTTTTATAATTGATTCACCATTTAGGGACCTGTGATTTCGGGTAATATCATTTTGTGACTCCATATACAGGACTGCTGTGCGTGCACTTAATCACAGATTGATATTCTTCTAGGGAAACCTGTTTAATTGCTCAATAAAACTATAAAGGCGTATTCACTTGTTTTGTTGTCATTTTGTGTTGCTCTATAAGAGTTAATCAAATATACGGGTTAGCCTATTAACCGAATTAATCTATACTCATAATATTATAAAGAGGAATGATTTGATTGTTTGTGTGTTTGCATTGAATAGGCTATGACATTCGATACGCAGATAGGTAGCCGATAGTCTGGTTATGATTATGAACATAGGATACATTTTATCCCGATATTCCCACGGGAACGGGAACCACGCGGTTGTAACCGCGATCGGCCGCTAGGCGTAATAAAATTACTGAGGGGACCACGAATTTAACTTGATTTTGGATTATGGATTATAAATGATGTGTTGAATTGAATTACCATCGCTCTCATTGAACCACGATACTTATATCTAAATTAATAAAAATCACGAAGATCTCGATATGCCCATGGGAATTAAAACCACGCGAGTAAAATTGCAGCCCATTACAAGTTGTAATAGTTGTAAGTTGTAATTTACATCTAGTAGTATATATAGTACTATATAAATTGTGCTTTTATAGAATCCAGAACACTACTTTCCTGCGTCATTGCTCAATAGAACCGTAAAGGCGTTGCCATTCCTGGACTTATTTAAGTCTCATAAAAGATAAAGACAACTTCAATTTAGCAGTTTGTATATCGTGTTACGTTATACAGGAAAGTAAGTTGTAGTTGAGATAAGTTGCAGTTGTTGTGGAGTGCCAGAAGATGAAAGTCACACCAATTTCACTGTTTATTTTCGTGCACAGTATAAAATATAGATTATAAGAAGGTGACTCTTACGCGACGTCAGATGTTTACAGTTGCTAAGTTTGCACTCTATAGTTATTATAATTGAACAAATAAAATTATTAAGTATGCGTGATTCATTGACCTCAATAAGTAGGTAAACAAATGTATGTCATTAGTCGAGTAAACCGTACAAGTTTGATATTAAAAATCACCTTCTTTGGGCTTGTCTGTTAATGCTATCAGCAGAAGGGTCTCAAAACCATAAAGGTATTTTGTGGGGCTTTCCGCTGACCACAGCTATCATGTCGTGTTCCTATGTAATGTAGTGCGTTCCAACACATTTAGCGCGGAATTTTACATTTGTTTTTGTTTTATATGATTCTCACATGACATGTATATTAAGATGAACACGGACTGGCTTCATGGAACCTTATAGTAACGCTATGTTAGTAGGATTTAATGAAAGTGGCCACTACCAGGGCTTAAAATGACTGACTGACTGAGATGACTCAGTTGAACCATTGATAAGTCCTTATAATACTAGATTCATTTTACCGATCCCATACTTTAATGATTTATATAACCAAAGATAGACTATGTATATAGGAATTACCTGATTCGGAAATCAAATTTTAAAGAATCACTAGGGACATCTGCCATAGAAGTAAAAAGTGTCACAAAACTTGCAAGTTTTGGTAAATCTAGTTTGTACGACCACCGCTAGATGTCACTTATACATCACAACATCATATTGAGTTCCTTCTACTCGTTTAATTATTTTAATGGCTTTTACAGTAATTGGGGATATTTTTAACAACAAAATTATCATTTATGAAACACTCATAAATTTAATCGTATGGCTGAGTGACATGTGGCTCAGAAACTTTTAAGTTTAACTTAACTTTGTTTATCCGAGTATTCCCCAGTCAACATATGGACATTGTTTGTAAACAAAACTTGCATTATTCGATATTGTTACGCCTAAAACCAGTTAAGATTCGTTAAAGTTATGCTAAATATTAGTGAGTTAAGTTTAGAGCCATTAATGTTCTCCATATTCTTGTAAAATCTGTAAAATCTTTCAGTTAGTTATGGTAGTAGTGTGTTGTGTAGTGTAGCCTCAAGGAAGCAGAAAACTCAACTATTATCAAGAAGCACACATGAAAGCTCTTATTGGTTTTATTGTACCACAATTTAGTGACCTGGGATTTCAGGTAATACCATTTTCTGGTGACTCCCTATTACCACCGCGCCTGCACCTAATCACAGATTCTTATATCAAAACCTGTGTATATGCTAAGTAAAACCACTAAGGCGTATTCATTTGTTTCGTGTTTTTTATTTATTTATTGTAAGTTTAAGCTTACTGGCGTGTTGGAATTTTCTGTAAGCCTGTGAGGTTTTTTGAATAATTAAATAAATAAAACCGTTAAGGCGTATTCACTTGTTTTCTGTTTGTAAAATGTCATAGACAGAAATTTTGCAATTAAAACCCTCTTACTAATATGCATGGTGTAAGCTTTGTGTGGTAATTCAGTATTTGGTCCTAAATCCACAGGCTCCGAGTACCTGACAGAATTTTGTGTGTAACTATCATGAGCCATATGAGGGCTAACATGTCGTTAATAAAATTACTAAGACAACGAATTTAACTTTTCTTTTTGATGATGGATTTTAAATGATGTGTTGAATTACCATCGTTCTCACTGAACCACGTGACTCATATCTCCAAAAGGGTTGCTAATTACAAAACTCCAGATGAACAACAACCACTATGAAATGAAGTCGGGTTAGTCATCGTTTATAAATTATAATGTAAATCGTGCTTTTTGAAGACTACCTGCGTCATTACTCAGTAGAATCATCAAGGCGTTGTAATACCTAGGTTTATCAATTTCAATTTAGCAGTTTGATATTAAAATTTACATTCTTTGGACTTAGGTAAAAACAACTTGTCTGTCTAATGCTATCAGCAGAAGGGTCTCCAAACCCTAATGGTTTTTTGTGGGGCTTTCCGCTGACCTGTCATGTCATGTACCTGTGTAATGTAGTGCCTTCCACAACATTTAGCGCGGCATTTTATATTTGTGATTCTTCTATAGGATTCTCACATGACATGTATATTAAGCTAAACACGGACTGGCTTCTTGGAACCTTAAAGTAACGCTATGTTTGTTATGATTGACAGAAAGTGGCCACAACCAGGGCTTAAAATGACTGAGTCAGTTACCATTGATTGATATGCCCTCATAATAATAGATCATTTTACCGATCCCATACTTTAATGATTTAACCAAAGATAGACCACGTAGGAATAACAGCTTGCATCGAAATTTCAAGTTTTAACTACCACTAGCGACATCTGTTATGGAAGTAAAAAGTGTCATAAAACTTGCAAGTTTTATATCTTTTTTCATTCAACGATAAAGAAAGCATACAATGAATTCATGAAAACAATATAAAAATGATATTTTTTTTTATATAAAAAAACTGCGTTAAAAAAACCGACTTGGAGCGGTGCCAGCCAAGGCAAGAAAAATAAAAGAATAGGAGCTTAAAGTAGAATGTCTTGGCTGCCACCGACTCCAAAAGGCTTATTTTTTGCTTTTTAGTTTTTGAAGTCGGTTTTTTCACCGCAGTTTTTTTTTTACTTTGTTGTGTCTGTAATAGGTTTTTTGTAAACTAAAGCAGGATTTTTCTAGATAAGATAAGGTTTCATGTACATTATAAACAAAATTATCGTAAATACTACATCGTCCAAGTCAACAATGAAATGAAATACATAAAAATGCTCATAACATAAAAAGTAATGGGTCGAACGAAACCAAATTTTTATGGGACCAATTGGCAACTATTCTGCATCGCACAAAAAAAGAATCATGGAAATCGGTTCAGAAATCTCGGCGTAATCGGTGTACATAAATAAAATATATACTAACCGAATTGAGAACCTCCTCCTTTTTTGAAGTCGGTTAAAAAATAGACTATTGTCACATAGCCCAAATGAACAAAATAGTATGGCATGCTTTTAATAAATCTAGTTTGTACGACCACCGCTAGATGTCACTAATACATCACAACATCAGTATAATATTGAATTCCTTCTACTCGTTTAATTATTTTAAAGGCTTTTACAGTAATTGGGGATATTTTTAACAACAAAATTATCATTTATTAAACACTCATAAATTTAATCGTATGGCTGAGTGACATGTGGCTAAGAAACTTTTAAGTATAACTTAACTTTGTTTATCCGAGTATTCCCAGTCAACATATGGACATTGTTTGTAAACAAAACTTGAATTATTCGATATTGTTAGGCCTAAAACCAGTTAACATTCGTTAAAGTTATGCTAAATATTAGTGAGTTAAGTTTAGAGCCATTAATGTTCTCCATATATTTGTAAAACCTGTAAAATCTTTCAGTTAGTTGTGGTAGTAGTGTGATGTGTGGTGTAGCCTCAAGGAAGCAGAAAACTCAACTTTTATCAAGAAGCACACATGGAAGCTCTTATTGGTTTTATTGTGCCACAATTTAGTGACCAGGGATTTCAGGTAATACCATTTTCTGGTGACTCCCTATACTGCCGCGCCTGTACTAAATCGTAGATTCTTATATGAAAACCTGTGTAATTGATAAGTAAAACCATTAAGGCGTATTCATTTGTTTGGTGTTTCTAAAATGTTATAAATAGAAATATTGCAATAAAACCCTCTTACTTATAAGCATAGTGTTAGCTTGGGGTAGATAATGAATGTTTTTGTTTTATATTCTCAAGCTCACAGTTATTCTGTCAGAATATCATTTGACAAAACACTGTGTGTAACTACTTTTAAGGACCTAAGCTAACTGCGTTAACACGTCGTTAATAAAATAACTAAGGGGACCACGAATTTATTTATTTTTGGATTAAGGATTATAATGACTAGCGGACGCCCGCGGTTTCACCCGCGTGGTCCCGTTCCTGTGGGAATATTGGCACAAAAGAAGCCTTCATCCTTTCAGCTGCCTCTATGCTTAAAATCAAGTTGAATGGTTCGTTAGATATAGCGTGAAGGAATGACAACCAAACACTTTCGCACTTTCTTTTTGTATTCTTCTAACGATAGAAGGCATAAAATGAATTAATAAAAAAATTAAATTAATAATACTATATTACATATCAATTTTGAGTCTAACAAATCTAAACAAGTCAACTTTGAGTTTTCACAAAACCCAAATGAAAAAAATTGCATAACACTCATTAATTAAATCGTGTACTTTTACATATACCCCAGTCAACATATGGAAATATTGTTAGTAAACAAACCTAAAGCTAAAATAGGCTTAAAACAGGTTACGTTTCATTTCAGCAATGTTAAATATTATAAAACTAAGTTTATAGCCATTAATGTTCTGCATATATTTGTAAAATCTCTGAGTTAGTTATGGAAGTCGTGTTATATATAGTGTAGCCTCAAGGCCGCAGAAAACTTAACACTTAATCTGAAACACACGCGGTAGCCCTTATTGGTTACTTTGTGCCACCATTTTTGGACCTGGGATATCAGTTAATTTAATACCATTTTGTGGTGTCTCCATAGGACCTACTTAACCTCACATTATTTAGCGATTATGATATGAAAACTTGTGTTATTGCTCAGTAAGACCATTAAGGCGCATTCACTTGTTTAGTGTTTCCAAAATGTAATACACTTGTCAGCAAACAAATTGAACCACTGCGCTTTTTTCATACAAACCACTTTCTCGTAGCCTCATTATTCCAAACGTTTAAACAGTTATGCAAAAATTTTCACGTCGATATTAGTCGAATACTCGACCTGCGTATGAAAGTCCCAAAAACTCACGAAATTTTTTAGTTTTGTGACTGCAAAGTAAGTACATTTAGCTTGTTATTATAAAATAACAAGCTTAATGTACATGTCTTGTGAGAATCTTGTTTAATATATTTAGCTTAACACTATGATAGTGAGGATTGCATGAAAGTGGCCATTACCCGGGCTTAAAATGGCTCGGCCATCTTCCATTGATATGCCCTCATAATAATAGATTAATTTTACTGATCCCATAGTGTAATGATTTTCCCAAAGATAGACTATTTTGGAATTTCTTGTTATTGGAAATTCGAGTTTTAAGAACTTCTAGCGACATCTCTTATTAAAATTAAAAAATATCACAAAACATGCAAGTTATGTTGAGAACGTTTTGTATCCTTTTTTTTACATTCACCGTTACAAAATAAAAATTCTATTATTGTACATTTTAACTTTACACAGAGCCATAATGAAAAAAAATGTATGGCATTTGTATGGCATGCTTTTAATAAATCTAGTTTGTAAGACCACCGCTAGATGTCACATACTCATTACTTTAAAAGTAATATTGAGTTTTATGTTTAATTATTTTTATGGTTTTTACAGAAATTAGGGTTATTCTTACAACAAGTTTTCATATATTAATAATTTCAATCGTTTGGCTGAGTGCCATGTGGCTGTGAAAGTCTCCAGTCAACATGTGGAAATATTGTTAGTAAACGGAATTTAATCTAAAATAGGCTGATGCTAAATATTACATTATTAAGTTTGTAGTCATTAATGTTCTGCATATGTTTGTAAAACCTGTAAAATCTATCAGTTACTTAGGGTAGTAAGTGTGTTGTGTAGTGTAACATACGCGATAGCTCTCATTGGTTTTTAACCGACTTTAAAAAAGGAGGAGGTTCTCAAATCAGTTGGTTTTTTTTTATGTATGTACACCGATTACGCCGAGATTTTTGAACCGATTTCCGTGATTCTTTTTTTGTTCGATGCAGAATAGTTGCCAATTGGTCCCATAAAAATTTGGTTTAGTTTGACTCAGTACTTTTTATGTTTTGAGCATTTTTATATATTTCATTTCATATTTGTTACTTGGATGACATGATATTATCTTCCTTTAAAAACTGTGAAATTAAAACTTTTTATAAAAAAAATTAAAACCGACTTGAAAAAAACACTAATAACCCAAAAATAAACACTTTGGAGTCGGTGCCAGCCAAAGCATTCTACCTTGAGGTCCTACTATTTTATTTTTCTTGCATTGGCTTGCATCGACTCCAAAAGGTTTATTTTTTGCGTTTTAGTGTTTTGAAGTCGGTTTTATTTTTTTTATAATTGATTCACCATTTAGGGACCTGTGATTTCGGGTAATATCATTTTGTGACTCCATATACAGGACTGCTGTGCGTGCACTTAATCACAGATTGATATTCTTCTAGGGAAACCTGTTTAATTGCTCAATAAAACTATAAAGGCGTATTCACTTGTTTTGTTGTCATTTTGTGTTGCTCTATAAGAGTTAATCAAATATACGGGTTAGCCTATTAACCGAATTAATCTATACTCATAATATTATAAAGAGGAATGATTTGATTGTTTGTGTGTTTGCATTGAAGAGGCTATGACATTCGATACGCAGATAGGTAGCCGATAGTCTGGTTATGATTCTGATAATGATAGTTATGGTAGTCTGGTTATGATAACATAGGATACATTTTATCCCGATATTCCCACGGGAACGGGAACCACGCGGTTGTAACCGCGATCGGCCGCTAGTCGTAATAAAATTACTGAGGGGACCACGAATTTAACTTGATTTTGGATTATGGATTATAAATGATGTGTTGAATTACCATCGCTCTCATTGAACCACGATACTTATATCTAAATTAATAAAAATCACGAAGATCTCGATATGCCCATGGGAATTAAAACCACGCGAGTAAAATTGCAGCCCATTACAAGTTGTAATAGTTGTAAGTTGTAATTTACATCTAGTAGTATAGTACTATATAAATTGTGCTTTTATAGAATCCAGAACACTACTTTCCTGCGTCATTGCTCAATAGAACCGTAAAGGCGTTGCCATTCCTGGACTTATTTAAGTCTCATAAAAGATAAAGACAACTTCAATTTAGCAGTTTGTATATCGTGTTACGTTATACAGGAAAGTAAGTTGTAGTTGAGATAAGTTGCAGTTGTTGTGGAGTGCCAGAAGATGAAAGTCACACCAATTTCACTGTTTATTTTCGTGCACAGTATAAAATATAGATTATAAGAAGGTGACTCTCACGCGACGTCAGATGTTTACAGTTGCTAAGTTTGCACTCTATAGTTATTAAAATTGAACAAATAAAATTATTAAGTATGCGTGATTCATTGACCTCAATAAGTAGGTAAACAAATGTATGTCATTAGTCGAGTAAACCGTACAAGTTTGATATTAAAATTCACCTTCTTTGGACTTGTCTGTTAATGCTATCAGCAGAAGGGTCTCAAAACCATAAAGGTATTTTGTGGGGCTTTCCGCTGACCACAGCTATCATGTCGTGTTCCTATGTAATGTAGTGCGTTCCAACACTCCAACACATTTAGCGTGGCATTTTATATTTGTTTTTGTTTTATATGATTCTTACATGACATGTATATTAAGGTCTAGCTTCTTGGAACCTTATAGTAACGCTATGTTAGGATTGAATGAAAGTGGCCACTACCAGGCTTAAAATGACTGACTGACTGAGTCATCTACCATTGATAAGTCCTTATAATACTAGATTCATTTTACCGATCCCATACTTTAATGATTTATATAACCAAAGATAGACTATGTATATAGGAATTACCTGATTCGGAAATCAAATTTTAAAGAATCACTAGGGTCATCTGCCATAGAAGTAAAAAGTGTCACAAAACTTGCAAGTTTTGGTAAATCTAGTTTGTACGACCACCGCTAGATGTCACTTATACATCACAACATCATATTGAGTTCCTTCTACTCGTTTAATTATTTTAATGGCTTTTACAGTAATTGGGGATATTTTTAACAACAAAATTATCATTTATTAAACACTCATAAATTTAATCGTATGGCTGAGTGACATGTGGCTCAGAAACTTTTAAGTTTAACTTAACTTTGTTAATCCGAGTATTCCCCAGTCAACATATGGACATTGTTTGTAAACAAAACTTGCATTATTCGATATTGTTACGCCTAAAACCAGTTAAGATTCGTTAAAGTTATGCTAAATATTAGTGAGTTAAGTTTAGAGCCATTAATGTTCTCCATATTTTTGTAAAATCTGTAAAATCTTTCAGTTAGTTATGGTAGTAGTGTGTTGTGTAGTGTAGCCACAAGGAAGCAGAAAACTCAACTATTATCAAGAAGCACACATGAAAGCTCTTATTGGTATTATTGTACCACAATTTAGTGACCTGGGATTTCAGGTAATACCATTTTCTGGTGACTCCCTATTACCACCGCGCCTGCACCTAATCACAGATTCTTATATGAAAACCTGTGTAATTGCTAAGTAAAACCACTAAGGCGTATTCATTTGTTTCGTGTTATTTATTTATTTATTGTAAGTTTAAGCTTACTGGCGTGTTGGAATTTTCTGTAAGCCTGTGAGTTTTTTTGAATAATTAAATAAATAAAACCGTTAAGGCGTATTCACTTGTTTTCTGTTTGTAAAATGTAATAGACAGAAATTTTGCAATTAAAACCCTCTTACTAATATGCATGGTGTAAGCTTTGTGTGGTTATTCAGTATTTGGTCCTAAATCCACAGGCTCCGAGTACCTGACAGAATTTTGTGTGTAACTATCATGAGCCATATGAGGGCTAACATGTCGTTAATAAAATTACTAAGACAACGAATTTAACTTTTCTTTTTGATGATGGATTTTAAATGATGTGTTGAATTACCATCGTTCTCACTGAACCACGTGACTCATATCTCCAAAACTCTAGATGAACAACAACCACTATGAAATGAAGTCGGGTTAGTCATCGTTTATAATTATAATGTAAATCGTGCTTTTTGAAGACTACCTGCGTCATTACTCAGTAGAATCATCAAGGCGTTGTAATACCTAGGTTTATCAATTTCAATTTAGCAGTTTGATATTAAAATTTACATTCTTTGGACTTAGGTAAAAACAACTTGTCTGTCTAATGCTATCAGCAGAAGGGTCTCCAAACCCTAATAGTTTTTTGTGGGGCTTTCCGCTGACCTGTCATGTCATGTACCTGTGTAATGTAGTGCCTTCAAAATTCATGTTTTAAAGAATCACTAGCGACATCTGCCATAGAAGTAAAAAGTGTCACAAAACTTGCAAGTTTTGTTAAATCTAGTTTGTACGACCACCGCTAGATGTCACTTATACATCACAACAACAGTATTGAGTTCTAATCATTTAATTATTTTAATGGCTTTTACAATAATTGGGGATATTTTTAACAACAAAATTATCATTTATTAAACACTCATAAATTTAATCGTATGGCTGAGTGACATGTGGCTCAGAAACTTTTAAGTTTAACTTAACTTTGTTTATCCGAGTATTCCCCAGTCAACATATGGACATTGTTTGTAAACAAAACTTGCATTATTCGATATTGTTACGCCTAAAACCAGTTAAGATTCGTTAAAGTTATGCTAAATATTAGTAAGTTAAGCTTAGAGCAATTAATGTTCTCCATATATTTGTAAAACCTGTAAAATCTTTCAGTTAGTTATGATAGTAGTGTGTTGTGTGGTGTAGCCTCAAGGAAGCAGAACACTCAATTTTTATCAAGAAGCACACATGGAAGCTCTTATTGGTTTTATTGTGCCACAATTGAGTGACCTGGGATTTCAGGTAATACCATTTTCTGGTGACTCCCTATACCGCCGCGCCAGTACTAAATCGTAGATTCTTATATGAAAACCTGTGTAATTGATAAGTAAAACCATTAAGGCGTATTCATTTGTTTGGTGTTTCTAAAATGTTATAAATAGAAATATTGCAATAAAACCCTCTTACTTATAAGCATAGTGTTAGCTTGGGGTAGATAATCAATGTTTTTGTTTTATATTCTCAAGCTCAAAGTTATTCTGTCAGAATATCATTTGGCAAAACACTGTGTGTAACTACTTTTAAGGACTTAAGCTAACTGCGTTAACACGTCGTTAATAAAATAACTAAGGGGACCACGAATTTAACTTTTTTTGTATTAAGGATTATAATGACTAGCGGACGACCGCGGTTTCACCCGCGTGGTCCCGTTCCCGTGGGAATATTGGCACAAAAGAAGCCTTCATCCTTTCAGCTGCCTCTATGCTTAAAATCAAGTTGAATGGTTCGTTAGATATAGCGTGAAGGAATGACAACCAAACACGTTCGCACTTTCTTTTTGTATTCTTCTAACGATAGAAGGCATAAAATGAATTAATAAAAAAATTAAATTAATAATACTATATTACATATCAATTTTGAGTTTAACAAATCTAAACAAGTCAATTTAGAGTTTTCACAAAACCCAAATGAAAAAAATTGCATAACACATTAATTAAATCGTGTACTTATACATATACCCCAGTCAACATATGGAAATATTGTTAGTAAACAAACTTTAAGCTAAAATAGGCTTAAAACAGGTTACGTTTCATTTCAGCAATGTTAAATATTATAAAACTCAGTTTATAGCCATTAATGTTCTGCATATATTTGTAAAATCTCTGAGTTAGTTATGGAAGTCGTGTTATATATAGTGTAGCCTCAAGGCCGCAGAAAACTTAACACTTAATCTGAAACACACGCTGTAGCCCTTATTGGTTACTTTGTGCCACCATTTTTGGACCTGGGATATCAGTTAATTTAATACCATTTTGTGGTGTCTCCATAGGACCTACTTAACCTCACATTATTTAGCGATTATGATATGAAAACTTGTGTTATTGCTCAGTAAGACCATTAAGGCGCATTCACTTGTTTAGTGTTTCCAAAATGTAATACACTTGTCAGCAAACAAATTGAACCACTGCGCTTTTTTCATACAAACCACTTTCTCGTAGCCTCATTATTCCAAACGTTTAAACAGTTATGCAAAAATTTTCACGTCGATATTAGTCGAATACTCGACCTGCGTATGAAAGTCCCAAAAACTCACGAAATTTTTTAGTTTTGTGACTGCAAAGTAAGTACATTTAGCTTGTTATTATAAAATAACAAGCTTAATGTACATGTCTTGTGAGAATCTTGTTTAATATATTAAGCTTAACACTATGATAGTGAGGATTGCATGAAAGTGGCCATTACCCGGGCTTAAAATGGCTGGGCCATCTTCCATCGATATGCCCTCATAATAATAGATTAATTTTACTGATCCCATAGTGTAATGATTTTCCCAAAGATAGACTATTTTGGAATTTCTTGCTATTGGAAATTCGAGTTTCTAGCGACATCTCTTATTAAAATAAAAATGTCACAAAACATGCAAGTAATGTTGAGAACGTGTTATATCTTTTTTTACATTCACCGTTAAAAAAGACATACAATTATTTTATGAAAACAAAATAAAAATTCTATTATTGTATATTTTAACTTTACACAGAGCCATAATAAAAAAAATGTTATGGCATTTGTATGGCATGCTTTTAATAAATCTAATTTGTAAGACCACCGCTAGATGTCACATACTCATTACTTAAAAATAATATTTATTTATTTATTTATTTATATATTTTGTACACACACAATATTACAGAAAAAACAATTATAAAGAATTATTGAAATATTGAGTTTTATGTTCAATGGAGGCAATTTCATTAAAGTACTTAGGGTGTGTTCCCAAATAAATTAAAGCAATCTGTTATTTATTTACAAATGAGTAGAAAAACAAGAAACCGTTAAATATAAAATCTTATACTATAACTATACTATAACAAAAATACGCCGTCCAACTCACAGCCGCGTGGCATAGTACCGAGAACACTGGCGCTGTTGCCCCGCTGAATGCAAAGACTCAGCCGCTGGGCAAGATAGGCACCAGCTCTCAGGTCTCCTGAGGCGTGGACCAGTTTTATGGAAAGATCTTTAATAAACTTTTTGGTGTCAGACGACCAAGGGCCCATTGTCTCTACGGCAAGCGCCGCAAATTCATGGCTTACTGAGAGCGACGAATATTTGCGGCGCTTGAGGAACTGTGCTTGCTCCGCAGCGGCTCCAGCTCTTGAGGATGTACCACGTATATGGGAAGGACCTAAGGTGTCTACACAGGTTGCATCCCACATAAGGGTACGCCCCAAGCACCAGGGCACTAAGGTCGCACCATCGGGTCTTTTACCATCATCCCTGAATAAACCACAAGGTTCCAGAGATGATGGGATCGAAGCAGTGCCGAGAGCTCGCTTAATTAAATCATTAATAGCACCATGCCGATATGCGCGACCGGCGCTCTTGACGCAAGTCAGCCCATGGCGTCCGAACTGATCCACATCTTTGCCACACGGACAGTGATGAGGTTCGCACAACTTAGCACCCAAGCGTAGACAAATCGAAATGCGAAGGGTAGCGGGATCAAGGATGGTACCTAGGTTGTGGGAGGGAAGAGCGTGAAGCCAATGTCCGGATTCTTTTTCCGAGACTGCTAAGAATCGGGCTCGGTCTGTGTCATCCGGACATGTAGCCAGAAGCTCTGCGTGAGTTTTAGTGAGAGCTGGTGACTCCCAAGCGCTCTGGTGTCCCAGTTCCAAGGGACAATCCTCTTCCGGGAATGTAGCACTCCAGGCAGATCTGGCCTCCGACAAGCATGACACCTCTCCGTCAACGAGTGTAGGGCAGTTTAATAACTCGCTGATGAGTGAGAAGGTGCTGTAAGCCGAGGACAGGAAAGCAGGGAGTGCGACACTAGAGGTTGTGCGTAGGCCCAGCCCGCCATATCTAATTGGAAGAGTGGCTTGTTCCCACTGGCGATCTTCAAGTTGTAAATTTAGGATTTTGCAAATTGTAATTTTTAATACCTCATCAATAGATTTTGTGATCAAGGGGAATTTCCAAAGAGGGGAACAGCGTAAGATATACAAGAATTTTGGAGTGAAAAGACAAAGCCGAAGAATGTAAAAAGCTATGTGTGGCTTCAACCCATGGAGCCGAGATGCAAATTTGCTGAAATTGTCTAATTTTGAATTTACTAATGAGGGGATTGCCTCCACAAACAAAGGAGCCCCCAATAGCGTTAGAGACACCTTTGTTTGTACTGATATATTAGGAGCTATGGATTCAAACTGTTTTATTACTTGTGGGATTATATTAGGGGACATACCGTCAGATACGAAGAGTTCACATTTATTGAAATTTAGACATAAACCAATATTTAAAAAATGCTGTTTTATGTAGTCCATGTCATGCAGTACGGAAGACAAATCCCCTCCCAAAGTGCCGTCATCTAAGTACCAAAGGTTGAACTTTGATTTTAGAGTGGAAATGATGGGTTGAATAGCCAAACTAAATATGGCAGGGCCGAGCGGATCACCCTGTTGGCAGCCCACACATGAATCTATTTCATTTTGACCAAACATCAATTTTGAAGGGGAGCCATAACATTGCCACATATATTGGTAGATAGAGGGCACTTCTTTTTCTATTTGCCTAAGAAGGGCGCCTCTGTCCACCGAGTTAAAAGCATTTTTTACATCAATTTTAACGAAAACATCATAATTTTTTGTATGAAGAAAAGTGCGGGCTGCATGAACCGCTGCCTCACAACCTCCTCTAACCCCGAAACCCAGTTGATGAGGACGGAACCTCTTTTGGAATTCTTCGTGCAACTCACGGCAGCAAAGTTTCGATGCTAATCGCCTAACGGTACTACCGACGGCGATCGGGCGGATCCCACCATCCTTCTTAGTCAATGCTACCAGATTAGCGCCATAAAGCACGGGCGTAATGTCTGCGGGCACTTTACCTGAAAGCATTAAATTAATTAGGGCGGTGAGATTGCTTACTAGTCTATTCCCCTCAGCACCAACAAAGGGGCCCGTAAGGTCTTTGAGATGTTGTGGTGTGAGACCATCTAGCCCGCCGGCAGAACCGTTCGGGAAGGAGTTAATACCGTCCAAAGTAGTCTCCTCATCAACTGCTAGTGCTGGCTGTGTGCAAGGGCCAGGAAGTTGCGAAGTTGTTAAGGGTAACGGGTGTTTGTCTTTTAGGGCAGCCAGCGTATCGGGGGAGTCTGTAGCCAAAGTGTCACTAGTAAATAGCAATTTTGCTGCACTCTTGATATTGCCATCTGACACTTTCCTTTCAATCAGGTTAAAGTTAAAGGCTGATTCTTGAATCCGTGGATGGGGAATTGGGTAAAAAATTGGGGAACTGTTGTCAACGGTATTTTGTTTAAGTTTTGCTGTTAAAGATTTGTTTGAACTGTTGTCTACATGGAGAGTTGAATAGGAAAATGTCAGAAGTCTTTCCCAACTGTCGGCAGTGTTTTCAGCGACTACTCTGGCTATACACTCAGAGAGGCTGTGAGCTACAGAAGCACGCGCACCTCTTGGGATCCTACGAACAATTTTGACAGTGTGCTTAAGATGTGCTAGCCTCTTACAGAGATTTGTGCTATGTGCTCCATCCGTGCCTATGGCCAACTGCTGTGAGAGTGTCGGCGGCTGCGATGGAGACAGCGGTATCGCAAGGGTCGTACGAGGGACGTGGCGGCGGCTGGAGTGAATTGCCAAACCACGTTCACCTTTATAAAGTTTATGATCGGCGCAGATGGGGCACACGAGCAACGGCACACTACTGGACGACGTACTTCGACTCAACATGTACTTACACTTAATACTAAATATTTAAATGAAAATAGAGTTATAAAGATAGTAAAAAAGACACATAAAAATTCGTTGGCACTTGACAGATTGTTTGTTTGTTGACTTGATGATTGGAATCTGCGCGCGCAGCAGAGCAGATGAAATAAATGGTGAAATGGTGAAGCAGGCCGAGCTCGCCGTTGCTAGGCAACGGTATCCAGGGATACGGTGTCTTGGCGTCCTGTCAATGCTTTGCACGAAATATGTGGTAGGTTGATGGAAATAACCCTGCCACTCAGCACCAAATCACAACGTACAAAGTACAAAAATTTGAAATATATTTATTGGCTTCTGGAAACTATAGCAGGAGTTCGGGCATAAAAGCGGCATTACTTCTGAGTGCCGTTGGTGATCGTGCACTGAAGTTATACAACACGTTTACTTTTGAGAAAAATGCTGATAAAAACGAATACTCGAAAGTTATAAATAAATTCGATGAACATTTCTGTCCTGAAAAAAACATAACATATGAACGGTTCTTGTTTTTCACCCGTAATCAAAAGGAGGGCGAAACTTATGAAAACTACGTTATGGAGTTGCGGGACCTAAGTGCGTCTTGTGAGTTTGGGTCTCTAACTGAAGATTTGATTAAAGACAGGTTAGTTTGCGGAATAACGGATATTGCTGTTAAAGATCGGCTTCTGCGAACAAGAAAACTAACTCTTGGATTGGCTGTTGAAATTTGTTGCACTTCTCAGCGAACAAAGCAGCAACTTGAAGATATATCGTCATCAGCTCTTACATTGAAATCAGTTTCTCATGAATTTTCATCTCAGATTTTTTTTTGTTTATATATAAAATAATAAGGTCTCTGTAACGCATGAAAATAAATTATAATTCTCCTCCGCTAATTAATAATTAAATATTGGACTTCGTGTCTTTTTACGCTTTATTCGCTACTATAGTGTGTGTGAAGTGCATCTTTACAAACCCGCCATAAGATACAGATGATCGTTGATTTATGTAACGGACTATTTGGACAATTGGTGACCGGTCGTGTCGGCTCCTGGCCGTCGTGTCTGAAGGTGGATGAGCGGAGGAACATCAGGTAAGCGCTTGAGGCATTGCGCCATATTTTGCCCTTTGATGAGTGTATTCATTATTTGATGTTAACCTCTCCCTAAGCCGTCGTTATCAACCTTTATAGAAACCGTTAGATCCCCGCATTTTCAGGTGGTAGCTATTTACACGCTTCACCACTTTTTTATGGATTTTACAGAAATTGGGGTTATTCTTACAACAAAATGTTCATATATTAAAATCTCATAATTACAATCGTTTGGCTGAGTGCCATGTGGCTGTGAAACTCTCCAGTCAACATGTGGAAATATTGTTAGTAAACGGAATTTAATCTAAAATAGGCTGATGCTAAATATAACATAATTAAGTTTGTAGTCATTAATGTTCTGCATATATTTGTAAAACCTGTAAAATCTTTCAGTTACATAAGGTAGTAGTGTGTTGTGTAGTGTAGTGTAGTATACGCGGTAGCTCTCATTGGTTTTTGAGTCACCATTTAGGGACCTATGATTTCAGGTAATACCATTTTATTGTGACTCCATATACTGGACTGCTGTGCGTGCACTTTATCACAGATTCTTCTAGGGAAACCTGTTTAATTGCTCAATAACAGTATTCACTTGTTTTGTTGTCATTTTGTGTTGCTGTATAAGGGTTAATCAAATATACGGGCTACCCTATTAACCGGATTAATGGGTCCTTGCGATTTGAAAAAACACTGTGTATGTCTACCATAAGGTCTTAAGCAAACTGCTAACATATCTATACTCATATTATAAAGCGGAATGATTTGATTGTTTGTTTGTTTGCATTGAATAGGCTATGACATTCGATACGCAGATAGGTAGCCGGTAGCCTGGTTATGATTATGAACATAGGATACTTTTATCCCGATATTCCCACGGTAACGGGAACCACGCGGGTGAAACCGCGATCGGCCGCTAGTCGTAATAAAATTACTGAGGGGACCACGAATTTAACGTGATTTTGGATTATGGATTGTAAATGATGTGTTGAATTACCATCGCTCTCATTGAACCACGATACTTATATCTAAATTAATAAAAATCACGGCGATCTAGATATTCCCATGGGAATGAAAACCACGTGAGTAAAATGGCAGCCTATTACAATACAACTAGTAAGTATAGTACATAAATTGTGCTTTTATAGAATCCAGACAGAACACTACTTTCCTGCGTGATTGCTCAATAAAATCGTAAAGGCGTTGCAATTCCTGGACTTATTTAAGTCCCACAAAAGATAAAGACAACTTCAATTTAGCAGTTTGTATAACGTGTTACGTTATACAGGAAAGTAAGTTGTAGTTGAGATAAGTTGCAGTTGTTGTGGAGTGCCAGAAGATGAAAGTCACACCAATTTCACTGTTTATTTTCGTGCACAGTATAAAAAATAGTTTATAAAAAGGTGACTCTCACGCGATGTCAGTTGTTTACATTACAGTTGCTATGTTTGCACTCTATGGTTATTATAATTTAATAAATAAAGTAGTAGGTAAACAAATGTATGTCATTAGTCGAGTAAACCGTACAATTTTGATATTAAAATTCACCTTCTTTGGACTTGTCTGTTAATGCTATCAGCAGAAGGGTCTCAAAACCATAATAGTATTTTGTGGGGCTTTCCGCTGACCACAGCTATCATGTCATGTACCTATGTAATGTAGTGCGTTCCAACACATTTAGCGCGGCATTTTATATAAATTTGTTTTTGTTTTATATAATTCTCACATGACATGTACACGGACTGGGGCCCGATTCTCGCGCCTTCGACATCGTGAATTCGACATTTTTGGAGTCAAAAATCTGTATTAAAAGCTCACTTAAAGTAATCTTCGTTATTATAGGATTATCGAAGATAATTGAAACTAAAGGATTTTGACAGTAATAAATATTTTACTTCCATTTTTAATAAAGAAATTAAGGATATAAAAATGTCGAATTCAAGATGTCGAAGGCGCGAGAATTGGGCCCCTGGCTTCTTGGAACCTTATAGTAACGCTATGTTAGGATTGAATGAAAGTGGCCAGCGGAAATGGGTCTACCTCAGTCTGCTTATCTTAATGCTGTGCTTAAAGCCTAAATATTTTTATCTAAAATAAATTGATACTGACCTGTATGTACCTCACAACTTGCAGTGTAGTAGTCTTGTGGTGCGGGAAATGTTGTAATGTATGATAGACAAGTCTTTCTTTGCCAGTTAAAAATTGTTTACGTTTACAATAACCATAAAATGTAATATTTTAATTAGTATTTTCCTTTTGTGATGGAAATTGACCTTACTGATATGTTAAGGTCACTTTTCAATTTGACGAATCTGTATGAAATAAAACAGGGAGAAAAAAACAGCCCTTGACGAGTTTCTTGCCGGTTCTTCTCGTTACAAGGTCTCCCGCCGTAGGGTTTGTGAACCGATGGCGTAGCTTCTTTGACGTTCATAAGTGCTTGTAACAGCCTAGACTGAATAAATGATATTGACTTTATTGACTTTGACTTGACCAGATCTTAAAATGACTGACTGACTGAGTCATCTACCATTAATAACTCCTCATAATACTAGATTAATTTTACCGATCCCATACTTTAGTGATTTATCCAAAGATAGATTATGTAGGAAATACCTGCTTCGGAAATTTAAGTTTTAAAGAATCACTAGCGACATCTGCCATAGAAGGAAAAAAAAAGACGGGTTGCACTCCGGGAGTGCCGGCAGAAGTGAAAACTTGATTATTAACGTTGAGCATGTTTGATATTTTGGAATGGTTAGGGAATAATTTTGCACCAATTGCTTTATCAGTATAAAAGTACTATCATTTATGTGGTAGAATACAATATTCATTTATTGCGCTATCGTACACAAACATGACAAACCATATTAAAGTGAACGTTAAGTTAGGTAATAAGATATAAGAAAACATTAGTTATTATAGAGAATCGAAAAATATATATTGACAATAAAACAAGAGACAAGTAAAAGACATTATCAACAGTCTGTCGCTAAGCAACCGAGACCATAGTCAACCTGTCACCTCAACATTCTCCATCCGTCCTACGCTTTTTCGATCAGGTCACGTGTCCTGACGCGAGTTTAAGATTTTATACCCATTACAGAAAAAGTGCTCAACGCCGCTAAAGAAGTTTTCACTTCAAAAAAAAAATTGCAAGTTTTGTTAAATCTAGTTTGTACGACCACTGCTAGATGTCACTTATACATCACAACAACAGTATTGAGTTCTACTCATTTAATTATTTTAAAGGCTTTTACAGTAATTGGGGATATTTTTAACAACAAAATTATCATTTATATCATTTATACACTCATAAAATTTAATCTGAGTGACATGTGGCTATGAAACTTTTAAGTATAACTTAACTTCATTTACCCCCAGTATTCCCAGTCAACATATGGACATTGTTTGTAAACAAAACTTGCATTATTCGATATTTTAGGCCTTAAACCTGTTAAGATTCGTTAAAGTTATGCTAAATATTAGTAAGTTAAGCTTAGAGCCATTAATGTTCTCCATATATTTGTAAAACCTGTAAAATCTTTCAGTTAGTTATGGTAGTAACACTACTACCTTCCTGCTGCTTCCTTGAGGCTACACCCACAACACACGTTGTGGGTGTAGCCTCAAGGAAGCAGAACACTCAATTTTTATCAAGAAGCACACATGGAAGCTCTTATTGGTTTTATTGTGCCACAATTGAGTGACCTGGGATTTCAGGTAATACCATTTTCTGGTGACTCCCTATACCGCCGCGCCAGTACTAAATCGTAGATTCTTATATGAAAACCTGTGTAATTGATAAGTAAAACCATTAAGGCGTATTCATTTGTTTGGTGTTTCTAAAATGTTACAAATAGAAATATTGCAATAAAACCCTCTTACTTATAAGCATAGTGTTAGCTTGGGGTAGATAATCAATGTTTTTGTTTTATATTTACATCGTAATTTAGACATTGATATTTTGCTGTTTTTATATTATTATTACATAATTGACATTGTTATATGTTTTTTTTTTGACATTGACTCTTTGATTTTTTTTTTTTTGACATGACTATTTGATATTTTTGAAGTGAAAACTTCTTTAGCGGCGTTGAGCACTTTTTCTGTAATGGGTATAAAATCTTAAACTCGCGTCAGGACACGTGACCTGATCGAAAAAGCGTAGGACGGATGGAGAATGTTGAGGTGACAGGTTGACTATGGTCTCGGTTGCTTAGCGACAGACTGTTGATAATGTCTTTTACTTGTCTCTTGTTTTATTGTCAATATATATTTTTCGATTCTCTATAATAACTAATGTTTTCTTATATCTTATTACCTAACTTAACGTTCACTTTAATATGGTTTGTCATGTTTGTGTACGATAGCGCAATAAATGAATATTGTATTCTACCACATAAATGATAGTACTTTTATACTGATAAAGCAATTGGTGCAAAATTATTCCCTAACCATTTCAAAATATCAAACATGCTCAACGTTAATAATCAAGTTTTCACTTCTGCCGGCACTCCCGGAGTGCAACCCGTCTTTTTTTTTTTTTTAATCCTTCTGACATTCAATTTTGTTATTCTAATTTTCAATAATAAAATTTATGTACTACTGTAAATTCATAAATACATTACACTTTTATCATAGGTATTAAATAAATAGCGGCTACTCTCATTATGCATTTGTGTAGTACCTGTAACTGAGATAGCATTTAGATCTGTAACTTTGTATTTTAGTTATATTATTGTATTTACAAATGTATATCTTGTTGGTGCTAAATAAATAAATAAATAAATAAATATATTCTCAAGCTCAGAGTTATTCTGTCAGAATATCATTTGACAAAACACTGTGTGTAACTACTTTTAAGGACCTAAGCTAACTGCGTTAACACGTCGTTAACAAAATAACTAAGGGGACCACGAATTTATTTATTTTTGGATTAAGGATTATAATGACTAGCGGACGCCCGCGGTTTCACCCGCGTGGTCCCGTTCCCGTGGGAATATTGGGACAAAAGAAGCCTTCATCCTTTCAGCTGCCTCTATCCTTAAAATAAAGTTGAATGGTTCGTTAGATATAGCGTGAAGGAATGACAACCAAACACTTTCGCACTTTCTTTTTGTATTCTTCTAACGATAGAAGGCATAAAATGAATTAATAAAAAAATTAAATTAATAATACTATATTACATATCAATTTTGAGTCTAACAAATCTAAACAAGTCAATTTTGAGTTTTCACAAAACCCAAATGAAAAAAATTGCATAACAGTCATCAATTAAATCGTGTACTTTTACATATACCCCAGTCAACATATGGAAATATTGTTAGTAAACAAACCTTAAGCTAAAATAGGCTTAAAACAGGTTACGTTTCATTTCAGCAATGTTAAATATTATAAAACTAAGTTTATAGCCATTAATGTTCTGCATATATTTGTAAAATCTCTGAGTTAGTTATGGAAGTCGTGTTATATATAGTGTAGCCTCAAGGCCGCAGAAAACTTAACACTTAATCTGAAACACACGCGGTAACCCTTTAGCGATTATGATATGAAAACTTGTGTTATTGCTCAGTAAGACCATTAAGGCGCATTCACTTGTTTAGTGTTTCCAAAATGTAATACACTTGTCAGCAAACAAATTGAACCACTGCGCTTTTTTCATACAAACCACTTTCTCGTAGCCTCATTATTTCAAACGTTTAAACAGTTATGAAAAAAATTTCACGTCGATATTAGTCAAATACTCGACCTGCGTATGAAAGTCCCAAAACTCACGAAAATTTTCAGTTTTGTGACTGCAAAGTAAGTACATTTAGCTTGTTATTATAAAATAACAACCTAAATGTACATGTCTTGTGAGAATCTTGTTCAATATATTAAGCTTAACACTATGATAGTGAGGATTGCATGAAAGTGGCCATTACCCGGGCTTAAAATGGCTGGGCCATCTTCCATTGATATGCCCTCATAATAATAGATTAATTTTACTGATCCCATAGTGTAATGATTTTCCCAAAGATAGACTACTTTGGAATTTCTTGTTATTGGAAATTCGAGTTTTAAGAACTTCTAGCGACATCTCTTATTAAAATAAAAAATGTCACAAAACATGCAAGTTATGTTGAGAACGTTTTGTATCTTTTTTTTTACATTCACCGTTACAAAATAAAAAATTCTATTATTGTACAGTGCACACAGAGCCATAATGAAAAAATTTTTATGGCATGCTTTTAATAAATCTAGTTTGTAAGATCACCGCTAGATGTCACATACTCATTACTTTAAAAGAAATATTGAGTTTTATGTTTAATTATTTTTATGGTTTTTACTACAGAAATTGGGGTTATTCTTACAACAAGTTTTCATATATTAAACTCTCATAATTTCAATCGTTTGGCTGAGTGCCATGTGGCTGTGAAACTCTCCAGTCAACATGTGGAAATATTGTTAGTAAACGGAATTTAATCTAAAATAGGCTGATGCTAAATATTACATAATTAAGTTTGTAGTCATTAATGTTCTGCATATATTTGTAAAACCTGTAAAATCTTTCAGTTACATAAGGTAGTAGTGTGTAGTGTAGTGTAGTGTAACATATGCGATAGCTCTCATTGGTTTTTAACCGACTTTAAAAAAGGAGGATGTTCTCAAATCGGTTGGTTTTTTTTTTATGTATGTACACCGATTACGCCGAGATTTTTGAACCGATTTCCGTGATTCTTTTTTTGTTCGATGCAGAATAGTTGCCAATTGGTCCCATAAAAATTTGGTTTAGTTTGACTCAGTACTTTTTATGTTTTGAGCATTTTTATATATTTCACTTCATATTTTTTTCTTGGATGACATGATATTATCTTCCTTTAAAAACTGTGAAATAAAAACTATTTATAAAAAAAATGAAAACCGACTTCAAAACACTAAAAAGCAAAAAATAAACATTTTGGAGTCGGTGCCAGCCAAAGCATTCTACTTTGAGGTCCTACTATTTTATTTTTCTTGCATTGGCTTGCATTGACTCCAAAAGGTTTATTTTTTGCGTTTTAGTGCTTTGAAGTCGGTTTTCATTTTTTGAATAATTGAGTCACCATTTAGGGACCTGTGATTTCAGGTAATACCATTTTGTGACTCCATATACAGGACTCTGTGCGTGCACTTAATCACAGATTCTTCTAGGGAAACCTGTTTAATTGCTCAATAAAACTATAAAGGCGTATTCACTTGTTTTGTTGTCAATTTGTGTTGCTGTATAAGGGTTAATCAAATATACGGGTTACCCTTTTAACCGGATTAATGGGTCCTTGCGATTTGACAAAACACTGTGTGTGTAACTACCATAAGGTCTTAAGCAAACTGCCAACATATCTATACTCATATTATAAAAAGGAATGATTTGTTTGTTTGTATTGAATGGGCTATGACATTCAAACGCTGATAGGTACATAGGATACATTTTATCCCGATATTCCCACGGGAACGGGAACCACGCGGGAGAAACCGCGATCGGCCGCTAGTCGTAATAAAATTACTGAGGGGACCACGAATTTCACTTGATTTTGGATTATGGATTATAAATGATGTGTTGAATTACCATCGCTCTCATTGAACCACGATACTTATATATATTTATCTAAATTAATAAAAATCACGAAGAACTAGATATTCCCATGGGAATTAAAACCACGCGAGTAAAATTGCAGCCTATTACAAGTTGTAATAGTTGTAAGTTGTAATTTACATCTATAGACCGATAGGGATAAGTTTAGAGGTTTCAAAAATATTAAAGTTCTTGATTTTTGGTATACAGTTCCAGGACCATTTACTTAACCTAATATATGATTTTGTGTCATCTTAGGTGCAGGGATAAGTATATATTGAAGTTTTTGTCTTTTCTGACATTATCGGCCGAAAAGAAAATTAGAGACGATAATTTTACTTTCATGGGGATTAGAAAGTCGTAAACGATGTACACGAGGTTTTTGTGTCATCTCTCTCCACGGGAATACTGTTATTTAACCATTACCTAAGATGCCGCCTCAGTAGCTCAAAAGAATATTAGAGTTGGTGAAATAAGTGTTATAAGTTTTAGATCAATGGTATCTTTTGTTTATAATGTTTTGTGTCAGATTCCTCCATGGCATTTTCAGAAACTTTAATTTTTTTGTTCAAAACGCTGTAAAAGTCACAAAAGAAAATTCAAGTTATTAGAGTTTATGTTTTTATTATCTTTATGATATAACGAAACACTATTCAAAATTTGTGTCGTTTTTATCCATGGAATCTTATATTATTAGATTCAGTTTAAATCCGGAACATTTTGAAATTTGCCGCTAAGAGCAAGCGCATGGGACGCGACGCGACACGCGAGCGGTGTGTGTAACCTTGAGAGCGCCCTTACGTCGCTCGTCGGTGGTTTTCGTAGTGCAAATGTAAAGCCGTACGTGCTGTTGACGGTACCTACATTGCTAGTCAAGAAGGTACCTACTTAATTATTTTTAAGTAAGTTGATGACCAGACTAAGATGTTTTTTAGAAGTAGGTAAACATTCAATAAAAAGCAAAAAAAGAAAACAGGATATATATCTGATCTAGGCAAATAAGTAAGTATAATTTGTTTTTACTTTATACCACCTCAAGTGCCACTATTCTAAATGACAGCCTTTCTGATTGTTAAAATTGAAATTAGAAATCATGCACCCACTGTCAATCACTCGTTAAATACATTTTGTTTTATAGTTTTGCATTTCTAACCCATTCATTATTATTAATGAGAACCAAGAATACTGGTTCTTCTATACCATGGTACCGGTGTCAGTTAATTTGCGTCAGTACTGGGAGTCCCGGGGAAAAAATGAATTCCCGGTACTTTTCCCTATCTCGAACTCATTCATTTGAATATATTTATATATTGAATATAATAATAACATGTTAAAACCGATGCCAGTTAATGTGCCCCAGTAAGTACCGTATCGGGAATCTCGGGAAAATTCGTAACTAGGAGTTCCTGGGACTATGCCCTAGCATTATTTATCGATGTTATATAAACATTATCTGACTTCTGACCTTTCCTTTGGCTAGCCATATTTGCATTGCAATCTCCTGAGATCGGAAACTTTCCGGTTTTGGGGGGATTGTGGAGACAGGTTCATTTGCCTAGGTAGCTACTAATTAAGCATCTTATCGTTGTTCACAAGTATGGAGAAAATTGAATATCGGGTCATCATTCAATGCCTTCCTAGCAAAGAAAATCCAGTATCCAGCCGTAGGGTTTGTGAGCCGATGGCGTAGCTTCTTTGACGTTCATAAGTGCTTGTAACAGCATAGGCTGAATAAATGATATTGAATTTGAATTTAAATTTGATGCACGAGCCCCTACTGAACTGGTTCATGAACCTGTCTCCGCAGGCGGACTTTTAATAGCGCAAAACAACTCTGCCCCCTTGTCATGTAACCCAAAAAGCTTCAGTTGACGACCGAGCAAGTTTATAGCTTTTATTGATATAGATGTAGAATAGTTAATTTTTTTGCCCTGGCCTTTAGTGAAATAGCCAAGCCAATGCTATCTTACATCTTGTCCCTAATTCCCTAATTCGGTTGTCCACTGAGGCTGTAAGATTAACAGGATAAGAAACAGGCCAGTCCTTTCAACCTGAATCCTACTTTGAGGGATATGCGTGCTGATCATGCGTGTCATTTTCATTAAGTTTCAACTTTTAATATTTCATTAAAATTTTAATTAGCATGAAAAAAACTTTGCTTTACTGGCAAAGGTTTTTTACGCTGAAATGGTTCCTCCAACTATACCAAACGCAAATTCAGTTGTTTTCGAGAGTCATAACGAGTCGTCTAGCTCGCAGGTTCGACGACTTCCTCACGAACAAGCCGGGATCTGAAAAGGCTTTAGCACCAAAGACCTCATCCATACGCTTCGGCAGGTTATACAAAAGACCGAGGAGTATAATTTGCTACTTTGCGTGGCGTTTGCGAACTATAAGAAAGCCTTCGATACGATAGAGACCTGGGCGGTGCTGCATTCTCTCCAGAGGTGCCAAGTGGACTATAGGTATTTCGAGGTGTTGAGGTACTTATACGAACATGCCACCATGTCGGACCGATTACAGAACCAGAACACAAATCTCATCTAACTTCAGCGAGGTGTGAGACAGGGAGACGTCAGTTCTCGGAAACTGTTCAATGACTGCTTCGGAAGGATCTCCGATAGCATGTAAATACATTTTGATATAGCATGTAAGCAACTACAATTGAAAACTCAAAATTCAGATGCTAGTTCTACTAGTGGCTTTTAAGATTTATAACTAATAGAGTATAGTTTTCAACAGATTATGAAATTAATAAGTTTACAATAATTAATCTGTTGTTTGTACATGATTATATTAAATTAGACAAAATGATACCAAATGTATGTTGTACTTGTACTATTAAGTATTCTGTGGTTAAACCAAGCATACTATGATTATATGTATTAATGACAAAATTACATACCTATATCAGTAAAATTGTATTATGCATTCAAAAATTATGTTACCTACCTATGTTGCATTTAAAAGATACAAAAGAAAAGAATATCAAGTTTTGTCATATTATGAATAATAGGAGTAATGACTTATTTAAGTCCCATAAAAGATAAAATTTAGCAGTTTGTATATCGTGTTACGTTATACAGGAAAGTAAGTTGTAGTTGAGATAAGTTGCAGTTGTTGTGGAGTGCTAGAAGATAAAAGTCACACCAATTTCACTGTTTATTTTCATACACGTAGTTTATAAAAAGGTGACTCTCACGCGACGTCAGATGTTTACAGTTGCTAAGTTTGCACTCTATCGTTATTATAATTGAATAAATAAAAATAATTAAGTATGCGTGATTCATTGACCTCAATAAGTAGGTAAACAAATGTATGTCATTAGCCGAGTAAACCGTACAAGTTTGATATTAAAAATCACCTTCTTTGGGCTTGTCTGTTAATGCTATCAGCAGAAGGGTCTCAAAACCATAAAGGTATTTTGTGGGGCTTTCCGCTGACCACAGCTATCATGTCGTGTACCTATGTAATGTAGTGCGTTCCAACACATTTAGCGCGGAATTTCACATTTGTTTTTGTTTTATATGATTCTCACATGACATGTATATTAAGATGAACACGGACTGGCTTCTTGGAACCTTATAGTAACGCTATGTTAGTAGGATTGAATGAAAGTGGCCACTACCAGGGCTTAAAATGACTGACTGACTGAGTCATCTACCATTGATAAGTCCTTATAATACTAGATTCATTTTACCGATCCCATACTTTAATGATTTATATAACCAAAGATAGACTATGTAGGAATTACCTGATTCGGAAATCAAATTTTAAAGAATCACTAGGGACATCTGCCATAGAAGTAAAAAGTGTCACAAAACTTGCAAGTTTTGGTAAATCTAGTTTGTACGACCACCGCTAGATGTCACTTATACATCACAACATCATATTGAGTTCCTTCTATTTTAATGGCTTTTACAGTAATTGGGGATATTTTTAACAACAAAATTATCATTTATTAAACACTCATAAATTTAATCGTATGGCTGAGTGACATGTGGCTCAGAAACTTTTAAGTATAACTTAACTTTGTTTATCCGAGTATTCCCAGTCAACATATGGACATTGTTTGTAAACAAAACTTGCATTATTCGATATTGTTACGCCTAAAACCAGTTAAGATTCGTTAAAGTTATGCTAAATATTAGTGAGTTAAGTTTAGAGCCATTAATGTTCTCCATATTTTTGTAAAATCTGTAAAATCTTTCAGTTAGTTATGGTAGTAGTGTGTTGTGTAGTGTAGCCTCAAGGAAGCAGAAAACTCAACTATTATCAAGAAGCACACATGAAAGCTCTTATTGGTTTTATTGTACCACAATTTAGTGACCTGGGATTTCAGGTAATACCATTTTCTGGTGACTCCCATTACCACCGCGCCTGTACCTAATCACAGATTCTTATATGAAAGCCTGTGTCATTGCTAAGTAAAACCACTAAGAAGTATTCATTTGTTTCGTATTTTTGAAGTGAAAACTTCTTTAGCGGCGTTGAGCACTTTTTCTGTAATGGGTATAAAATCTTAAACTCGCGTCAGGACACGTGACCTGATCGAAAAAGCGTAGGACGGATGGAGAATGTTGAGGTGACAGGTTGACTATGGTCTCGGTTGCTTAGCGACAGACTGTTGATAATGTCTTTTACTTGTCTCTTGTTTTATTGTCAATATATATTTTTCGATTCTCTATAATAACTAATGTTTTCTTATATCTTATTACCTAACTTAACGTTCACTTTAATATGGTTTGTCATGTTTGTGTACGATAGCGCAATAAATGAATATTGTATTCTACCACATAAATGATAGTACTTTTATACTGATAAAGCAATTGGTGCAAAATTATTCCCTAACCATTCCAAAATATCAAACATGCTCAACGTTAACAATCAAGTTTTCACTTCTGCCGGCACTCCCGGAGTGCAACCCGTCTTTTTTATTTATTTATTGTAAGTTTAAGCTTACTGGCGTGTTGGAATTTTCTGTAAGCCTGTGAGTTTTTTTGAATAATTAAATAAATAAAACCGTTAAGGCGTATTCACTTGTTTTCTGTTTGTAAAATGTAATAGACAGAAATTTTGCAATTAAAACCCTCTTACTAATATGCATGGTGTAAGCTTTGTGTGGTATTCAGTATTTGGTCCTAAATCCTCAGGCTCCGAGTACCTGACAGAATTTTGTGTGTAACTATCATGAGCCATATGAGGGCTAACATGTCGTTAATAAAATTACTAAGACAACGAATTTAACTTTTCTTTTTGATGATGGATTTTAAATGATGTGTTGAATTACCATCGTTCTCACTGAACCACGTGACTCATATCTCCAAAAGGGTTGCTAATTACAAAACTCTAGATGAACAACAACCACTATGAAATGAAGTCGGGTTAGTCATCGTTTATAATTATAACTCAACAATAACTGGACGGATTTGGTTTTTTGCCACACAGATAGCTTATAGCTTAGATTGACACAAAGGTTTATCCCGATATTCCCACGGGAATGAAAAACACGCGAGTGAAATTACGTTCGGGCTATTACAATTACAACTAGTAGTATTAATTATGTAAATCGTGCTTTTTGAAGACTACCTGCGTCATTACTCAGTAGAATCATCAAGGCGTTGTAATACCTAGGTTTATCAATTTCAATTTAGCAGTTTGATATTAAAATTTACATTCTTTGGACTTAGGTAAAAACAACTTGTCTGTCTAATGCTATCAGCAGAAGGGTCTCCAAACCCTAATGGTTTTTTGTGGGGCTTTCCGCTGACCTGTAATGTCATGTACCTGTGTAATGTAGTGCCTTCCAAAACATTTAGCGCGGCATTTAATATTTGTGATTCTTCTATAGGATTCTCACATGACATGTATATTAAGCTAAACACGGACTGGCTTCTTGGAACCTTAAAGTAACGCTATGTTTGTTATGATTGACAGAAAGTGGCCACAACCAGGGCTTAAAATGACTGAGTCAGTTACCATTGATTGATATGCCCTCATAATAATAGATCATTTTACCGATCCCATACTTTAATGATTTAACCAAAGATAGACCACGTAGGAATAACAGCTTGCATCGAAATTTCAAGTTTTAACTACCACTAGCGACATCTGTTATGGAAGTAAAAAGTGTCATAAAACTTGCAAGTTTTGTTAAGAAAGTTTTATATCTTTTTTTCATTCAACGATAAAGAAGGCATACAATGAATTCATGAAAACAATATAAAAATTATATTTTTTTTATATAAAAAAACTGCGTTAAAAAAACCGACTTGGAGCGGTGCCAGCCAAGACAAGAAAAATAAAAGATTAGGAGCTTAAAGAACTTAGAATGTCTTGGCTGCCACCGACTCCAAAAGGCTTATTTTTTGCTTTTTAGTTTTTGAAGTCGGTTATTTTTTACCGCAGTTTTTTTTTACTTTTTAGTGTCTGTAATAGGCTGTTTTGTAAACCAAAGCAGGATTTTTCTAGATTAGATAAGGTTTCATGTACATTATAAACAAAATTATCGTAAATACTACATCGTCAAGTCAACAATGAAATGAAATATATTAAAATGCTCATAACATAAAAAGTACTGGGTCGAACGAAACCAAATTTTTATGGGACCAATTGGCAACTATTCTGCATCGAACAAAAAAAGAATCATGGAAATCGTCATTACAAAAATATAAATTGATCGTATCAAAAAAGGTGGCATCTCAGCCAGTCGCCAACATACCGGACCCCCAGTGGAACACTAACAACCAGCGGTGGCTACTGGCTGGGAAGCAGCTTCCATTAAGACTAGCTTACGGGCCGGTCGGCGCAGTATGCCGCCTTTAGTGCGGACGTCTGCCACGCGGACCGCTCCGTCTAGCCCTGGGTAGGTTGACACTATCCTTCCTAACGGCCATAGGCCACGAGGAAGGGTAGGGTCGACGATCAGCACCACGTCTCCCTCACTGAAATTTATTGTGTTGGTGGAGGGTCCTCTTGCTCGGAGCGTGGGCAGGTACTCGCGCAGCCATCGTGCCCAAAACTGATCTGCCAGACGTAAGCTTCGACGCCAGTCGCACCTTCTGTCTAAGTCTGCATCTGTGAGCGTGCTGGTCCAAGGTGCGACTGAAGAGGAGCCCAGGATGAAGTGGAAAGGTGTGATCGCTTCTGGTGAGTCGGGTGAAGATGGCACATATGTGAGAGGTCTCGAATTTATTATGGCCTCTGCCTCGAGGAGTAGTGTGGAAAGTACATCTTCTTTTAATACTTTTTCGGCGAGGCAGGCTCTCAGGGCTGTCTTCACGGTTCTCACCAATCTTTCCCACGCTCCGCCCATGAACGGTGATGCCGGTGGGATGAAACGCCATTCGATTTTGTGGTTTGTGGCGTATGCTTGCACTGCGTCGTCTTGTAACGAGCGTAGCTCTCGGGAGGCTCCGACAAAGTTGGTACCATTATCGGTAAATATTGTTGAAGGCGAACCTCGGCGAGCAATAAAACGTCTCAGGCTCATAATGGCAGCATCTGATGAAAGTGAGGTGACAAGTTCTAAGTGGATGGCTCTCGTTACTAGGCAGGTGTACAGCGCGACGTAGCGTTTTTCTCGGCGTCGGAATATTGTGACAGTGATCGGACCAAAATAATCTAGGCCAACGTGCGTGAACGGCCTCTTGTGATGGTCGAGTCGCTCTTCGGGTAGATTGCCAATTCTAGGTTGAGCAGGTTGGCCCTTCCACCTTCTGCATTGGAGACAGGCTTTGGCTACGCTACGGATGCTGTCTCTTGCTTTGAGTATCCAAAACTTCTGCCTGACCTCATTAAGGACGAGTTCGTTAAAACAATGAGCGGCGTGAACATGCTCGTGAAGGATGAGAAGCCGTGTGACGTGATGGCGACCGTCCAGAATTGCAGGCGATATGGCTCTCTCACTCACTCCTGGCGCATACTTTATCCGTGAGTCCAGTCGCAGCAAGCCATCATGGTCAAGGGTCGGCGCGAGTTTTGCTATTCGGCTGTTTTTGGGCACGGGCTGTGAAGATTCGACTGCTTTCAGCTCATCTGGGAAGCTATCTTTCTGAGCTCGTTGGAGTATTATCTTCTCAGCTGTTATAATGTCCGCCGCGTGAAGTTGTGAAGGAGATGTGGTGCCGTCGACGTATAATTTAGAATTTCGATCTAATGGCCGAGATAGTTTAAACCGGAACATTCGCGCACCGTGGAGAACACGGGCGGTGGCGCGCAAAAGGCGCAGCCAAGAGCTAAAACGCGTCGCGTCAGGTACTGGACTCGAGAACGGGACGTCGAGGAGCAGCCCCACCAGCTCCGACTTTAACTCGAGATCTGGTAGAGTCTCCTCGACGTCAGCAACTCGCTCGGTCGGCCAAGCGTATGGCGGCTGTAACAGAAACGGGGGACCTGTAAACCATCGATGAGACTGTGTGAGGTTTAATTTTTTTGGTTTTGTGGCATCGTCGGCGACGTTGAGAGAGGTAGGGATCCACCTCCAGTTGGACGGGTTGGTGGTTTCCAATATCTCTCCCAACCTGTGAGCCACGAATGGTTTAAACGCCCGAGCATCACTCCGAATCCACTTGAGGACGGTGGTTGAGTCTGTCCAAAAAGTGGTTTCGGAGGGCTTGATTCGATGAGCTTTCAAAATTGTTTGCGCGAAACGAGAGGCTATAAGCGCAGCTTGTAACTCAATGCGTGGAATCGAAACCGGTCTTAAGGGTGAAACGCGTGCTTTACTGCCGATTAGAGTTGTAGATACAGAGCCGTCATCGTAAGTAAAACGCCAATAGGCAACGCATGCGTAGGCTTGTTCGCCACCATCGGCTACTACATGCAATTGTGTTTCTACTAAATCTGTCCTAGTCATATACCAACGAGGTATTTTTATGTTGGACGCGACCTGCAATTGTGAAAACCAGTCTTCAGATTCGCTTACGTACGTATCGGGGAGCGGTGAGTCCCAGCCGACCCCTGCCCTCCATAGTTTCTGTATCAAAATGCGGCCCCAGATGATGACAGGCATTAAAAAGCCGAGGGGGTCATAGACCTTCATGACGTTAGACAATAGACTTCGTTTGGTTAACGTGTCGGCCGGTAACTGCGAAACTGCGCGGAAACCCAGTGAATCCTGACTTGGGTTCCACTTAACACCCAATACGCCGACCTCGCTACTAGGCGGTAAATAGACGTCGGAGGTCGCGTCGCTTCGAAGTTCCTTTGGGATAAGTGAAAGTGCTTCCGGATCGTTTGACGTCCACGCGCGCATCTCGAAACCACAGCCTTTATGAACGGTGACTACATCGGCGGCCAGCTGCGCCGCGTCGGCGACACTGGAGTGGCTACCTAGATAGTCGTCCATATAATGGTCGTCAATTATTGCCTTACAGGCGGCGGGGTACTCGGCTTGGAATGTTTTAGCATTTTTGTTTTTAATGTAGAGTGCGATGAACGGACTTGAAACCGCGCCGAAAATCATGGAGGACATGCGGTACTCTTTCAGCACGCCGTCTTTGTTACGCCAGAGAAAGCGTTGGGCGTCTCTGTCTCTTGGAGCAATTTTTATTTGAGGAAACATCTCTTTGATGTCACCGTTTAGAGCCACGGCGCGGCGCCTTCTCTGAAGCGGAACAGGATGTCCAGAAGAGAACAAAGCAAGTCCGGGCCTTGTAGGAGCAAACAGTTTAAACTGACACCCTTCGTCATCGCTGCGGCGTCGTGGACTGCTCTGAGCTTCTTCTTTTGGGGGTGAAATACGCCGAAAATAGGCAGGTACCAGCGAATGCCAGTGTCTGTATCAATGCAGGAACCATTTGGAGGTTTTCTTTGATGATAGGTGATGGGTTCGCACTCTTCAGCGTAGCCTTTTGCGATAACATCACCTATGAATTTGTGAAAGGCTGTGGCAAACGATTCATCTTTCGACATCTGGCGTTCAAGGGCCTTGAAGCGGGACAAAGCCTGCGGGTAACTGTCAGGTATAGTCTCCGGCAGTTCTTTCTTCCAGGGTAGGCCAACCTCAAAATGTCTGTCATCAAGTTGGCGCGCCGACGATTCGACGATGTCTACGGCTCGTTTATCGTCATCGTTTGGGCGAGGGGCGCTTTTCGTTATGCCTAAGGCATCGATGTCGTATTGACTTTTGATGAGAATGTCTAAATCGTCCGATACGTGGTTCACGAATTCGAGTGGCTTAGACGAAACGGAAAGCGCGCCGTGAATTACCCAACCTAACAAAGTCCTTGAGGCGACAGGATCGCTCTTCTTGCCGCACCGCACTTCGCGACTCAAAGACAGGTGCCAATCGGGCGCACCAATGAGGACAGTAGGGGTGACGTCAGTGTCAGTGTACGAAAGTTCGTCGCATAAGTCAACCAAATGATCGTAATCTGAGAAGTTAATTTTGCCTGGGTGTTGCGCGCGCAACCCCAGAGGTTTGATCGCCCGCGCGTGTTTCACTAAATATCGGTCAGACAGGTTTCGACCTCGAATGTAAAAGTCTACGTAACTTACGTCGACTTCCTTCGTCATACCACTGACGCCTTCGATACGCAGCCGCTCCTGACAGGTGGGTTTCGCGCCGATGCGCGCAGCAACCTCTCCGTCAACGAGTGTCGCGGTACTGCCCTCATCGAGTAACGCCGTCGTGTGGAACTCGCCGTCAGGACCCTCGAGTACGATCGGGACTACCTTCAGCAGCCCGCGAGGACGGTCGGTTGACCGCGAAGTCCCTGTGGCATCAATCAAAGTATCAGACGTATTTCCAATTTTGACAGATGGTTCAAATTCGTTGGTTAGATTGTCAACGTTGACAGCAGTGGTCGATTCGGCAAACAAAGTTTGAATGTTGTTGCATTGGCTGTTAGATACGCTAGGTTTGGAGTTTGCTGTCACTGTGCCGTGAAGGAGCGCGTTGTGACGTCTCGGACAATCCGTCTACTCCACAACGTTTGGCGCGACAAAAATTCCAAGTGTGTGGACTGGACTTCAAACACCGGTAGCATATCTTTGTCTCACGGACCCATCGCCATCTATCGTCTATTGAAAGCGCTAAAAAGACTTTACAGGTTTTAATGTTGTGAGGTCCTTGTTTACAATAGGTACAACGCTCGGGCCCTTTGCTGCTAGATACGGTGGTGTGAATTGTTTCCTTCTTCAATTGAAATTTATTAGTAGGATACGGTGTGTTCTGTGCCTTAACCGTACTGTCAGCAACAAAGTTATATTTCAACTGTTTATCAGCCTCTACTAAAAGAAAGCGTGACAAAATTTCTAATTTTGTGAAATTTGGTTGATCGGATGCATAAATGGAAGCAAAGTCTGTGAAACGAGCGCGCGTGTGCTCGCTCAACTTTACCAATATGCACCGAAAGAGCTCTGGTGACGATAAATACTCGCTCTGTTTAAGCAGTTTAAGCGTTGTCACGAAATTGCGTAATTTATTTGCTAAGCGGTTTAAGTCTTCGGGAGAACTTAGCTTAGGACTGTTGCGTAGCTCGGCGACCTCGCGGGCGACGAGAAGTTCCGGGCGCGCGTACGTCTGCTCCAGGGCCCTCACGATGTCGTCCGGTTCCCCAGAAGTCCACAGGAGAGACGCCACGGACTGGTACGCCGGACCGCGCACAGCGTTGTTTAAACGATCTAAGTTATCTGACGGAGAGAAATTAGTTTTAGTTCGTTCGTAACTACTCTTGAACGCCATCCATTGACTAACTTCGCCCGAGAACGTGACGAGTTCGGGTCTCTTTGGTCTGTTAGAAAAAGCGTTTATAGCTTTGGTAAGCTGCGTGACAGGGCATTCAGACGTATTTAATTGTTGTGTCACGTCGTTGTTGTAATTGTTACCGGCGGCGCGTGTAACTATCGACGGGGCTGCAGGGGTGACATTCGGTACGTAGAACGATACCGTGTTGGTAGGAGCGGCCGGCTGTGAATGTTGTCCTTGGGATTTACCCAAGGTGACAGTCGGTGCCTAACCAGGCATGTTCGCGGTAGTTACCGTAGCCATGTTCTGCTCGAAAACCCACGTAGCAGTGCGTTTTGCTGAATCACAATGAGAACGTGAACAACGGGATTTAGATGACTTATCTGATGCTTCCAAAGCGGCTAGTCTGGCTTGTAGCTCCGTCGCTTCCACCTCAGCCTCGAGACGGGCAAGCTCGCGCTCGCGCTCCGCCTGCTGTCGCACAAGCTCGCGCTCGCGCTCCGCCTGCTGTCGCACAAGCTCGCGCTCGCGCTCTACTCGGCGCCGCATTGCGTCGGCTTCGATGGCCAGTTTCTGAGCGCGGACGGTCGCCGAAGACCTCGAGGAGTGAGTGCCGCTACGAGAAGGTGCTTTGGCATTTGCGTCTAAATCCGAAATAGATCGAACACTTGGGCGATTTGCGAGGCTAAGTTGCGCCTGGTCGCAAGAGTCGGTGCCCACGGGCTGTGTGGACGAACTAGTTGGCAATGCCGAAGCACCCTCCGTGGCTGTGGCCGAAACCGGCCGGTCGCCACCCGGCGAGTGTGCGGGTTGCGTCCGCTCGACTTCCATGGCCGAAGCCGGCCGGTCGCCGCCCCGTGAATGTTCACGACATTCGGGCTGCGGCCGATCGACTTCCGTAGCCGTGTCCGCGTTTGCCTTGCTTTGACTGCGTGTTTCCACCATGGTGAATGAATACAAATGACGAAATTACTGTTTACTAGGCGAAATGAAAAACTTACGTCAAAATGAAAATTTTGAAAATGGTTTGTTTTTATGGCGAGAATGGACCAAAATGTTGGAGAGCTAAGTGGACTGTATGTGATTTTAATGGGAGGATGATGGAAACACTCAGTTTATGACTAAAAACTAATTTAATCACAAGAATCAACTGATACAAAAACACAAGGCAAGGAGACACTGACAAGTAAAAGCAAAACAAAACGTCATTACAAAAATATAAATTGATCGTATCAAAAAAGGTGGCATCTCAGCCAGTCGCCAACAAATTGAGTCACCATTTAGGGACCTGTGATTTCAGGTAATACCATTTTGTGACTCCATATACAGGACTCTGTGCGTGCACTTAATCACAGATTCTTCTAGGGAAACCTGTTTAATTGCTCAATAAAACTATAAAGGCGTATTTACTTGTTTTGTTGTCACTTTGTGTTGCTGTATAAGGGTTAATCAAATATACGGGCTACCCTATTAACCGGATTAATGGGTCCTTGCGATTTGACAAAACACTGTGTGTGTAACTACCATAAGGTCTTAAGCAAACTGCCAACATATCTATACTCATATTATAAAAAGGAATGATTTGATTGTTTGTTTGTTTGTATTGAATAGGCTATATACGCTGATAGGTACATAGGATACATTTTATCCCGATATTCCCACGGGAACGGGAACCACGCGGGAGAAACCGCGATCGGCCGCTAGTCGTAATAAAATTACTGAGGGGACCACGAATTTCACTTGATTTTGGATTATAAATGATGTGTTGAATTACCATCGCTCTCATTGAACCACGATACTTATATATATTTATTTATCTAAATTAATAAAAATCACGAAGAACTAGATATTCCCATGGGAATTAAAACCACGCGAGTAAAATTGCAGCCTATTACAAGTTGTAATAGTTGTAAGTTGTAATTTACATCTAGTAGTATAGTACTATATTATAAATTGTGCTTTTATAATTCCAGTCGTTCCTGCGTCATTGCTCTATAGAACGGTAAAGGCGTTGCAATTCCTGGACTTATTTAAGTCTCATAAAAGATAAAGACAACTTCAATTTAGCAGTTTGTATATCGTGTTACGTTATACAGGAAAGTAAGTTGTAGTTGAGATAAGTTGCAGTTGTTGTGGAGTACCTACCAGAAGATGAAAGTCACACCAATTTCACTGTTTATTTTCATACACAGTATTAAATATAGTTTATAAAAAGGTGACTCTCACGCGACGTCAGATGTTTACAGTTGCTGAGTTTGCACTCTATCGTTATTATAATTGAATAAATAAAATTATTAAGTATGCGTGATTCATTGACCTCAATAAGTAGGCAAACAAATGTATGTCATTAGTCGAGTAAACCGTACAAGTTTGATATTAAAATTCACCTTCTTTGGGCTTGTCTGTTAATGCTATCAGCAGAAGGGTCTCAAAACCATAAAGGTATTTTGTGGGGCTTTCTGCTGACCACAGCTATCATGTCGTGTACCTATGTAATGTAGTGCGTTCCAACACATTTAGCGCGGAATTTTACATTTGTTTTTGTTTTATATGATTCTCACATGACATGTATATTAAGATGAACACGGACTGGCTTCTTGGAACCTTATAGTAACGCTATGTTAGTAGGATTGAATGAAAGTGGCCACTACCAGGGCTTAAAATTACTGACTGACTAAGTCATCTACCATTGATAAGTCCTTATAATACTAGATTCATTTTACCGATCCCATACTTTAATGATTTATATAACCAAAGATAGACTATGTAGGAATTACCTGATTCGGAAATCAAATTTTATAGAATCACTAGGGACATCTGCCATAGAAGTAAAAAGTGTCACAAAACTTGCAAGTTTTGTTAAATCTAGTTTGTACGACCACCGCTAGATGTCACTTATACATCACAACACCATATTGAGTTCCTTCTACTCGTTTAATTATTTAAATTAATTACAGTAATTGGGGATATTTTTAACAACAAAATTATCATTTATTAAACACTCATAAATTTAATCGTATGGCTGAGTGACATGTGGCTCAGAAACTTTTAAGTATAACTTAACTTTGTTTATCCGAGTATTCCCAGTCAACATATGGACATTGTTTGTAAACAAAACTTGCATTATTCGATATTGTTACGCCTAAAACCAGTTAAGATTCGTTAAAGTTATGCTAAATATTAGTGAGTTAAGTTTAGAGCCATTAATGTTCTCCATATTTTTGTAAAATCTGTAAAATCTTTCAGTTAGTTATGGTAGTAGTGTGTTGTGTAGTGTAGCCTCAAGGAAGCAGAAAACTCAACTATTATCAAGAAGCACACATGAAAGCTCTTATTGGTTTTATTGTACCACAATTTAGTGACCTGGGATTTCAGGTAATACCATTTTCTGGTGACTCCCATTACCACCGCGCCTGTACCTAATCACAGATTCTTATATGAAAGCCTGTGTCATTGCTAAGTAAAACCACTAAGAAGTATTCATTTGTTTCGTATTTTTGAAGTGAAAACTTCTTTAGCGGCGTTGAGCACTTTTTCTGTAATGGGTATAAAATCTTAAACTCGCGTCAGGACACGTGACCTGATCGAAAAAGCGTAGGACGGATGGAGAATGTTGAGGTGACAGGTTGACTATGGTCTCGGTTGCTTAGCGACAGACTGTTGATAATGTCTTTTACTTGTCTCTTGTTTTATTGTCAATATATATTTTTCGATTCTCTATAATAACTAATGTTTTCTTATATCTTATTACCTAACTTAACGTTCACTTTAATATGGTTTGTCATGTTTGTGTACGATAGCGCAATAAATGAATATTGTATTCTACCACATAAATGATAGTACTTTTATACTGATAAAGCAATTGGTGCAAAATTATTCCCTAACCATTCCAAAATATCAAACATGCTCAACGTTAACAATCAAGTTTTCACTTCTGCCGGCACTCCCGGAGTGCAACCCGTCTTTTTTATTTATTTATTGTAAGTTTAAGCTTACTGGCGTGTTGGAATTTTCTGTAAGCCTGTGAGTTTTTTTGAATAATTAAATAAATAAAACCGTTAAGGCGTATTCACTTGTTTTCTGTTTGTAAAATGTAATAGACAGAAATTTTGCAATTAAAACCCTCTTACTAATATGCATGGTGTAAGCTTTGTGTGGTATTCAGTATTTGGTCCTAAATCCTCAGGCTCCGAGTACCTGACAGAATTTTGTGTGTAACTATCATGAGCCATATGAGGGCTAACATGTCGTTAATAAAATTACTAAGACAACGAATTTAACTTTTCTTTTTGATGATGGATTTTAAATGATGTGTTGAATTACCATCGTTCTCACTGAACCACGTGACTCATATCTCCAAAAGGGTTGCTAATTACAAAACTCTAGATGAACAACAACCACTATGAAATGAAGTCGGGTTAGTCATCGTTTATAATTATAACTCAACAATAACTGGACGGATTTGGTTTTTTGCCACACAGATAGCTTATAGCTTAGATTGACACAAAGGTTTATCCCGATATTCCCACGGGAATGAAAAACACGCGAGTGAAATTACGTTCGGGCTATTACAATTACAACTAGTAGTATTAATTATGTAAATCGTGCTTTTTGAAGACTACCTGCGTCATTACTCAGTAGAATCATCAAGGCGTTGTAATACCTAGGTTTATCAATTTCAATTTAGCAGTTTGATATTAAAATTTACATTCTTTGGACTTAGGTAAAAACAACTTGTCTGTCTAATGCTATCAGCAGAAGGGTCTCCAAACCCTAATGGTTTTTTGTGGGGCTTTCCGCTGACCTGTAATGTCATGTACCTGTGTAATGTAGTGCCTTCCAAAACATTTAGCGCGGCATTTAATATTTGTGATTCTTCTATAGGATTCTCACATGACATGTATATTAAGCTAAACACGGACTGGCTTCTTGGAACCTTAAAGTAACGCTATGTTTGTTATGATTGACAGAAAGTGGCCACAACCAGGGCTTAAAATGACTGAGTCAGTTACCATTGATTGATATGCCCTCATAATAATAGATCATTTTACCGATCCCATACTTTAATGATTTAACCAAAGATAGACCACGTAGGAATAACAGCTTGCATCGAAATTTCAAGTTTTAACTACCACTAGCGACATCTGTTATGGAAGTAAAAAGTGTCATAAAACTTGCAAGTTTTGTTAAGAAAGTTTTATATCTTTTTTTCATTCAACGATAAAGAAGGCATACAATGAATTCATGAAAACAATATAAAAATGATATATTTTTTATATAAAAAAACTGCGTTAAAAAAACCGACTTGGAGCGGTGCCAGCCAAGACAAGAAAAATAAAAGATTAGGAGCTTAAAGAACTTAGAATGTCTTGGCTGCCACCGACTCCAAAAGGCTTATTTTTTGCTTTTTAGTTTTTGAAGTCGGTTATTTTTTACCGCAGTTTTTTTTTACTTTTTAGTGTCTGTAATAGGCTGTTTTGTAAACCAAAGCAGGATTTTTCTAGATTAGATAAGGTTTCATGTACATTATAAACAAAATTATCGTAAATACTACATCGTCAAGTCAACAATGAAATGAAATATATTAAAATGCTCATAACATAAAAAGTACTGGGTCGAACGAAACCAAATTTTTATGGGACCAATTGGCAACTATTCTGCATCGAACAAAAAAAGAATCATGGAAATCGGTTCAGAAATCTCGGCGTAATCGGTGTACATAAATAAAATATATACTAACCGAATTGAGAACCTCCTCCTTTTTTGAAGTCGGTTAAAAAATAGACTATTGTCACATAGCCCAAATGAACAAAATAGTATGGCATGCTTTTAATAAATCTAGTTTGTACGACCACCGCTAGATGTCACTAATACAGTATAATATTGAGTTCCTTCTACTCGTTTAATTATTTTAATGGCTTTTACAGTAATTGGGGATATTTTTAACAACAAAATTATCATTTATATCATTTATACACTCATAAAATTTAATCGTATGGCTGAGTGACATGTGGCTATGAAACTTTTAAGTATAACTTAACTTCATTTACCCCAGTATTCCCAGTCAACATATGGACATTGTTTGTAAACAAAACTTGCATTATTCGATATTTTAGGCCTTAAACCTGTTGTGATTCGTTAAAGTTATGCTAAATATTAGTAAGTTAAGCTTAGAGCCATTAATGTTCTCCATATATTTGTAAAACCTGTAAAATCTTTCAGTTAGTTATGGTAGTATAGTGTGTTGTGTGGTGTAGCCTCAAGGAAGCAGAACACTCAATTTTTATCAAGAAGCACACATGGAAGCTCTTATTGGTTTTATTGTGCCACAATTAAGTGACCTGGGATTTCAGGTAATACCATTTTCTGGTGACTCCCTATACCGCCGCGCCAGTACTAAATCGTAGATTCTTATATGAAAACCTGTGTAATTGATAAGTAAAACCATTAAGGCGTATTCATTTGTTTGGTGTTTCTAAAATGTTATAAATAGAAATATTGCAATAAAACCCTCTTACTTTTCATAATAAGCATAGTGTTAGCTTGGGGTAGATAATCAATGTTTTTGTTTTATATTCTCAAGCTCAAAGTTATTCTGTCAGAATATCATTTGGCAAAACACTGTGTGTAACTAACTACTTTTAAGGACTTAAGCTAACTGCGTTAACACGTCGTTAATAAAATAACTAAGGGGACCACGAATTTAACTTTTTTTGTATTAAGGATTATAATGACTAGCGGACGCCCGCGGTTTCACCCGCGTGGTCCCGTTCCCGTGGGAATTTTGGGACAAAAGAAGCCTTCATCCTTTCAGCTGCCTCTATGCTTAAAATCAAGTTGAATGGTTCGTTAGATATAGCGTGAAGGAATGACAACCAAACACTTTCGCACTTTCTTTTTGTATTCTTCTAACGATAGAAGGCATAAAATGAATTAATAAAAAAATTAAATTAATAATACTATATTACATATCAATTTTGAGTCTCACAAATCTAAACAAGTCAACTTTGAGTTTTCACAAAACCCAAATGAAAAGAATTGCATAACACTCATTAATTAAATCGTGTACTTTTACATATACCCCAGTCAACATATGGAAATATTGTTAGTAAACAAACCTTAAGCTAAAATAGGCTTAAAACAGGTTACGTTTCATTTCAGCAATGTTAAATATTATAAAACTCAGTTTATAGCCATTAATGTTCCGCATATATTTGTAAAATCTCTGAGTTAGTTATGGAAGTCGTGTTATATATAGTGTAGCCTCAAGGCCGCAGAAAACTTAACACTTAATCTGAAACACACGCGGTAGCCCTTACTGGTTACCTTGTGCCACCATTTTTGGACCTGGGATATCAGTTAATTTAATACCATTTTGTGGTGTCTCCATAGGACCTACTTAACCTCACATTATTTAGCGATTATGATATGAAAACTTGTGTTATTGCTCAGTAAGACCATTAAGGCGCATTCACTTGTTTAGTGTTTCCAAAATGTAATACACTTGTCAGCAAACAAATTGAACCACTGCGCTTTTTTCATACAAACCACTTTCTCGTAGCCTCATTATTTCTAATTCAAGCTATTTCAAACGTTTAAACAGTTATGCAAAAAATTTCACGTCGATATTAGTCAAATACTCGACCTGCGTATGAAAGTCCTAAAACTCACGAAAATTTACAGTTTTGTGACTGCAAAGTAAGTACATTTAGCTTGTTATTATAAAATAACAACCTAAATGTACATGTCTTGTGAGAATCTTGTTTAATATATTAAGCTTAACACTATGATAGTGAGGATTGCATGAAAGTGGCCATTACCCGGGCTTAAAATGGCTGGGCCATCTTCCATCGATATGCCCTCATAATAATAGATTAATTTTACTGATCCCATAGTGTAATGATTTTCCCAAAGATATACTATTTTGGAATTTCTTGCTATTGGAAATTCGAGTTTCTAGCGACATCTCTTATTAAAATCAAAATGTCACAAAACATGCAAGTAATGTTGAGAACGTTTTATATCTTATTTTTACATTTACCGTTAAAAAAAGACATACAATTATTTTATGAAAACAAAATAAAAATTCTATTATTGTACATTTTAACTTTACACAGAGCCATAATAAAAAGAATGTTATGGCATTTGTATGGCATGCTTTTAATAAATCTAGTTTGTAAGACCACCGCTAGATGTCACATACTCATTACTTAAAAATAATATTGAGTTTTATGTTTAATTATTTTTATGGATTTTACAGAAATTGGGGTTATTCTTACAACAAATGTTCATATATTAAAATCTCATAATTACAATCGTTCGGCTGAGTGCCATGTGGCTGTGAAACTCTCCAGTCAACATGTGGAAATATTGTTAGTAAACGGAATTTAATCTAAAATAGGCTGATGCTAAATATTACATAATTAAGTTTGTAGTCATTAATGTTCTGCATATATTTGTTAAACCTGTAAAATCTTTCAGTTACATAAGGTAGTAGTGTGTTGTGTAGTGTAGTGTAGTGTAACATACGCGATAGCTCTCATTGGTTTTTAACCGACTTTAAAAAAAGGAGGAGGTTCTCAAATCGGTTGGTATTTTTTTTTATGTATGTACACCGATTACGCCGAGATTTTTGAACCGATTTCCGTGATTCTTTTTTTGTTCGATGCAGAACAGTTGCCAATTGGTCCCATAAAAATTTGGTTTAGTTTGACTCAGTACTTTTTATGTTTTGAGCATTTTTATATATTTCACTTCATATTTGTTTCTTGGATGACATGATATTATCTTCCTTTAAAAACTGTGAAATAAAAACTATTCTTGAAAGCACTAAAACGCAAAAAATAAACCTTTTGGAGTCAATGCAAGCCAATGCAAGAAAAATAAAATAGTAGGACCTCAAAGTAGAATGCTTTGGCTGGCACCGACTCCAAAATGTTTATTTTTTGCTTTTTAGTGTTTTGAAGTCGGTTTTCATTTTTTTAATAATTGTGTTGGAGAGCTAAGTGGACTGTATGTGATTTTAATGGGAGGATGATGGAAACACTCAGTTTATGACTAAAAACTAATTTAATCACAAGAATCAACTGATACAAAAACACAAGGCAAGGAGACACTGACACGTCATTACAAAAATATAAATTGATCGTATCAAAAAAGGTGGCATCTCAGCCAGTCGCCAACATACCGGACCCCCAGTGGAACACTAACAACCAGCGGTGGCTACTGGCTGGGAAGCAGCTTCCATTAAGACTAGCTTACGGGCCGGTCGGCGCAGTATGCCGCCTTTAGTGCGGACGTCTGCCACGCGGACCGCTCCGTCTAGCCCTGGGTAGGTTGACACTATCCTTCCTAACGGCCATAGGCCACGAGGAAGGGTAGGGTCGACGATCAGCACCACGTCTCCCTCACTGAAATTTATTGTGTTGGTGGAGGGTCCTCTTGCTCGGAGCGTGGGCAGGTACTCGCGCAGCCATCGTGCCCAAAACTGATCTGCCAGACGTAAGCTTCGACGCCAGTCGCACCTTCTGTCTAAGTCTGCATCTGTGAGCGTGCTGGTCCAAGGTGCGACTGAAGAGGAGCCCAGGATGAAGTGGAAAGGTGTGATCGCTTCTGGTGAGTCGGGTGAAGATGGCACATATGTGAGAGGTCTCGAATTTATTATGGCCTCTGCCTCGAGGAGTAGTGTGGAAAGTACATCTTCTTTTAATACTTTTTCGGCGAGGCAGGCTCTCAGGGCTGTCTTCACGGTTCTCACCAATCTTTCCCACGCTCCGCCCATGAACGGTGATGCCGGTGGGATGAAACGCCATTCGATTTTGTGGTTTGTGGCGTATGCTTGCACTGCGTCGTCTTGTAACGAGCGTAGCTCTCGGGAGGCTCCGACAAAGTTGGTACCATTATCGGTAAATATTGTTGAAGGCGAACCTCGGCGAGCAATAAAACGTCTCAGGCTCATAATGGCAGCATCTGATGAAAGTGAGGTGACAAGTTCTAAGTGGATGGCTCTCGTTACTAGGCAGGTGTACAGCGCGACGTAGCGTTTTTCTCGGCGTCGGAATATTGTGACAGTGATCGGACCAAAATAATCTAGGCCAACGTGCGTGAACGGCCTCTTGTGATGGTCGAGTCGCTCTTCGGGTAGATTGCCAATTCTAGGTTGAGCAGGTTGGCCCTTCCACCTTCTGCATTGGAGACAGGCTTTGGCTACGCTACGGATGCTGTCTCTTGCTTTGAGTATCCAAAACTTCTGCCTGACCTCATTAAGGACGAGTTCGTTAAAACAATGAGCGGCGTGAACATGCTCGTGAAGGATGAGAAGCCGTGTGACGTGATGGCGACCGTCCAGAATTGCAGGCGATATGGCTCTCTCACTCACTCCTGGCGCATACTTTATCCGTGAGTCCAGTCGCAGCAAGCCATCATGGTCAAGGGTCGGCGCGAGTTTTGCTATTCGGCTGTTTTTGGGCACGGGCTGTGAAGATTCGACTGCTTTCAGCTCATCTGGGAAGCTATCTTTCTGAGCTCGTTGGAGTATTATCTTCTCAGCTGTTATAATGTCCGCCGCGTGAAGTTGTGAAGGAGATGTGGTGCCGTCGACGTATAATTTAGAATTTCGATCTAATGGCCGAGATAGTTTAAACCGGAACATTCGCGCACCGTGGAGAACACGGGCGGTGGCGCGCAAAAGGCGCAGCCAAGAGCTAAAACGCGTCGCGTCAGGTACTGGACTCGAGAACGGGACGTCGAGGAGCAGCCCCACCAGCTCCGACTTTAACTCGAGATCTGGTAGAGTCTCCTCGACGTCAGCAACTCGCTCGGTCGGCCAAGCGTATGGCGGCTGTAACAGAAACGGGGGACCTGTAAACCATCGATGAGACTGTGTGAGGTTTAATTTTTTTGGTTTTGTGGCATCGTCGGCGACGTTGAGAGAGGTAGGGATCCACCTCCAGTTGGACGGGTTGGTGGTTTCCAATATCTCTCCCAACCTGTGAGCCACGAATGGTTTAAACGCCCGAGCATCACTCCGAATCCACTTGAGGACGGTGGTTGAGTCTGTCCAAAAAGTGGTTTCGGAGGGCTTGATTCGATGAGCTTTCAAAATTGTTTGCGCGAAACGAGAGGCTATAAGCGCAGCTTGTAACTCAATGCGTGGAATCGAAACCGGTCTTAAGGGTGAAACGCGTGCTTTACTGCCGATTAGAGTTGTAGATACAGAGCCGTCATCGTAAGTAAAACGCCAATAGGCAACGCATGCGTAGGCTTGTTCGCCACCATCGGCTACTACATGCAATTGTGTTTCTACTAAATCTGTCCTAGTCATATACCAACGAGGTATTTTTATGTTGGACGCGACCTGCAATTGTGAAAACCAGTCTTCAGATTCGCTTACGTACGTATCGGGGAGCGGTGAGTCCCAGCCGACCCCTGCCCTCCATAGTTTCTGTATCAAAATGCGGCCCCAGATGATGACAGGCATTAAAAAGCCGAGGGGGTCATAGACCTTCATGACGTTAGACAATAGACTTCGTTTGGTTAACGTGTCGGCCGGTAACTGCGAAACTGCGCGGAAACCCAGTGAATCCTGACTTGGGTTCCACTTAACACCCAATACGCCGACCTCGCTACTAGGCGGTAAATAGACGTCGGAGGTCGCGTCGCTTCGAAGTTCCTTTGGGATAAGTGAAAGTGCTTCCGGATCGTTTGACGTCCACGCGCGCATCTCGAAACCACAGCCTTTATGAACGGTGACTACATCGGCGGCCAGCTGCGCCGCGTCGGCGACACTGGAGTGGCTACCTAGATAGTCGTCCATATAATGGTCGTCAATTATTGCCTTACAGGCGGCGGGGTACTCGGCTCGGAATGTTTTAGCATTTTTGTTTTTAATGTAGAGTGCGATGAACGGACTTGAAACCGCGCCGAAAATCATGGAGGACATGCGGTACTCTTTCAGCACGCCGTCTTTGTTACGCCAGAGAAAGCGTTGGGCGTCTCTGTCTCTTGGAGCAATTTTTATTTGAGGAAACATCTCTTTGATGTCACCGTTTAGAGCCACGGCGCGGCGCCTTCTCTGAAGCGGAACAGGATGTCCAGAAGAGAACAAAGCAAGTCCGGGCCTTGTAGGAGCAAACAGTTTAAACTGACACCCTTCGTCATCGCTGCGGCGTCGTGGACTGCTCTGAGCTTCTTCTTTTGGGGGTGAAATACGCCGAAAATAGGCAGGTACCAGCGAATGCCAGTGTCTGTATCAATGCAGGAACCATTTGGAGGTTTTCTTTGATGATAGGTGATGGGTTCGCACTCTTCAGCGTAGCCTTTTGCGATAACATCACCTATGAATTTGTGAAAGGCTGTGGCAAACGATTCATCTTTCGACATCTGGCGTTCAAGGGCCTTGAAGCGGGACAAAGCCTGCGGGTAACTGTCAGGTATAGTCTCCGGCAGTTCTTTCTTCCAGGGTAGGCCAACCTCAAAATGTCTGTCATCAAGTTGGCGCGCCGACGATTCGACGATGTCTACGGCTCGTTTATCGTCATCGTTTGGGCGAGGGGCGCTTTTCGTTATGCCTAAGGCATCGATGTCGTATTGACTTTTGATGAGAATGTCTAAATCGTCCGATACGTGGTTCACGAATTCGAGTGGCTTAGACGAAACGGAAAGCGCGCCGTGAATTACCCAACCTAACAAAGTCCTTGAGGCGACAGGATCGCTCTTCTTGCCGCACCGCACTTCGCGACTCAAAGACAGGTGCCAATCGGGCGCACCAATGAGGACAGTAGGGGTGACGTCAGTGTCAGTGTACGAAAGTTCGTCGCATAAGTCAACCAAATGATCGTAATCTGAGAAGTTAATTTTGCCTGGGTGTTGCGCGCGCAACCCCAGAGGTTTGATCGCCCGCGCGTGTTTCACTAAATATCGGTCAGACAGGTTTCGACCTCGAATGTAAAAGTCTACGTAACTTACGTCGACTTCCTTCGTCATACCACTGACGCCTTCGATACGCAGCCGCTCCTGACAGGTGGGTTTCGCGCCGATGCGCGCAGCAACCTCTCCGTCAACGAGTGTCGCGGTACTGCCCTCATCGAGTAACGCCGTCGTGTGGAACTCGCCGTCAGGACCCTCGAGTACGATCGGGACTACCTTCAGCAGCCCGCGAGGACGGTCGGTTGACCGCGAAGTCCCTGTGGCATCAATCAAAGTATCAGACGTATTTCCAATTTTGACAGATGGTTCAAATTCGTTGGTTAGATTGTCAACGTTGACAGCAGTGGTCGATTCGGCAAACAAAGTTTGAATGTTGTTGCATTGGCTGTTAGATACGCTAGGTTTGGAGTTTGCTGTCACTGTGCCGTGAAGGAGCGCGTTGTGACGTCTCGGACAATCCGTCTACTCCACAACGTTTGGCGCGACAAAAATTCCAAGTGTGTGGACTGGACTTCAAACACCGGTAGCATATCTTTGTCTCACGGACCCATCGCCATCTATCGTCTATTGAAAGCGCTAAAAAGACTTTACAGGTTTTAATGTTGTGAGGTCCTTGTTTACAATAGGTACAACGCTCGGGCCCTTTGCTGCTAGATACGGTGGTGTGAATTGTTTCCTTCTTCAATTGAAATTTATTAGTAGGATACGGTGTGTTCTGTGCCTTAACCGTACTGTCAGCAACAAAGTTATATTTCAACTGTTTATCAGCCTCTACTAAAAGAAAGCGTGACAAAATTTCTAATTTTGTGAAATTTGGTTGATCGGATGCATAAATGGAAGCAAAGTCTGTGAAACGAGCGCGCGTGTGCTCGCTCAACTTTACCAATATGCACCGAAAGAGCTCTGGTGACGATAAATACTCGCTCTGTTTAAGCAGTTTAAGCGTTGTCACGAAATTGCGTAATTTATTTGCTAAGCGGTTTAAGTCTTCGGGAGAACTTAGCTTAGGACTGTTGCGTAGCTCGGCGACCTCGCGGGCGACGAGAAGTTCCGGGCGCGCGTACGTCTGCTCCAGGGCCCTCACGATGTCGTCCGGTTCCCCAGAAGTCCACAGGAGAGACGCCACGGACTGGTACGCCGGACCGCGCACAGCGTTGTTTAAACGATCTAAGTTATCTGACGGAGAGAAATTAGTTTTAGTTCGTTCGTAACTACTCTTGAACGCCATCCATTGACTAACTTCGCCCGAGAACGTGACGAGTTCGGGTCTCTTTGGTCTGTTAGAAAAAGCGTTTATAGCTTTGGTAAGCTGCGTGACAGGGCATTCAGACGTATTTAATTGTTGTGTCACGTCGTTGTTGTAATTGTTACCGGCGGCGCGTGTAACTATCGACGGGGCTGCAGGGGTGACATTCGGTACGTAGAACGATACCGTGTTGGTAGGAGCGGCCGGCTGTGAATGTTGTCCTTGGGATTTACCCAAGGTGACAGTCGGTGCCTCACCAGGCATGTTCGCGGTAGTTACCGTAGCCATGTTCTGCTCGAAAACCCACGTAGCAGTGCGTTTTGCTGAATCACAATGAGAACGTGAACAACGGGATTTAGATGACTTATCTGATGCTTCCAAAGCGGCTAGTCTGGCTTGTAGCTCCGTCGCTTCCACCTCAGCCTCGAGACGGGCAAGCTCGCGCTCGCGCTCCGCCTGCTGTCGCACAAGCTCGCGCTCGCGCTCCGCCTGCTGTCGCACAAGCTCGCGCTCGCGCTCTACTCGGCGCCGCATTGCGTCGGCTTCGATGGCCAGTTTCTGAGCGCGGACGGTCGCCGAAGACCTCGAGGAGTGAGTGCCGCTACGAGAAGGTGCTTTGGCATTTGCGTCTAAATCCGAAATAGATCGAACACTTGGGCGATTTGCGAGGCTAAGTTGCGCCTGGTCGCAAGAGTCGGTGCCCACGGGCTGTGTGGACGAACTAGTTGGCAATGCCGAAGCACCCTCCGTGGCTGTGGCCGAAACCGGCCGGTCGCCACCCGGCGAGTGTGCGGGTTGCGTCCGCTCGACTTCCATGGCCGAAGCCGGCCGGTCGCCGCCCCGTGAATGTTCACGACATTCGGGCTGCGGCCGATCGACTTCCGTAGCCGTGTCCGCGTTTGCCTTGCTTTGACTGCGTGTTTCCACCATGGTGAATGAATACAAATGACGAAATTACTGTTTACTAGGCGAAATGAAAAACTTACGTCAAAATGAAAATTTTGAAAATGGTTTGTTTTTATGGCGAGAATGGACCAAAATGTTGGAGAGCTAAGTGGACTGTATGTGATTTTAATGGGAGGATGATGGAAACACTCAGTTTATGACTAAAAACTAATTTAATCACAAGAATCAACTGATACAAAAACACAAGGCAAGGAGACACTGACAAGTAAAAGCAAAACAAAACGTCATTACAAAAATATAAATTGATCGTATCAAAAAAGGTGGCATCTCAGCCAGTCGCCAACAAATTGAGTCACCATTTAGGGACCTGTGATTTCAGGTAATACCATTTTGTGACTCCATATACAGGACTCTGTGCGTGCACTTAATCACAGATTCTTCTAGGGAAACCTGTTTAATTGCTCAATAAAACTATAAAGGCGTATTTACTTGTTTTGTTGTCACTTTGTGTTGCTGTATAAGGGTTAATCAAATATACGGGCTACCCTATTAACCGGATTAATGGGTCCTTGCGATTTGACAAAACACTGTGTGTGTAACTACCATAAGGTCTTAAGCAAACTGCCAACATATCTATACTCATATTATAAAAAGGAATGATTTGATTGTTTGTTTGTTTGTATTGAATAGGCTATATACGCTGATAGGTACATAGGATACATTTTATCCCGATATTCCCACGGGAACGGGAACCACGCGGGAGAAACCGCGATCGGCCGCTAGTCGTAATAAAATTACTGAGGGGACCACGAATTTCACTTGATTTTGGATTATAAATGATGTGTTGAATTACCATCGCTCTCATTGAACCACGATACTTATATATATTTATTTATCTAAATTAATAAAAATCACGAAGAACTAGATATTCCCATGGGAATTAAAACCACGCGAGTAAAATTGCAGCCTATTACAAGTTGTAATAGTTGTAAGTTGTAATTTACATCTAGTAGTATAGTACTATATTATAAATTGTGCTTTTATAATTCCAGTCGTTCCTGCGTCATTGCTCTATAGAACGGTAAAGGCGTTGCAATTCCTGGACTTATTTAAGTCTCATAAAAGATAAAGACAACTTCAATTTAGCAGTTTGTATATCGTGTTACGTTATACAGGAAAGTAAGTTGTAGTTGAGATAAGTTGCAGTTGTTGTGGAGTACCTACCAGAAGATGAAAGTCACACCAATTTCACTGTTTATTTTCATACACAGTATTAAATATAGTTTATAAAAAGGTGACTCTCACGCGACGTCAGATGTTTACAGTTGCTGAGTTTGCACTCTATCGTTATTATAATTGAATAAATAAAATTATTAAGTATGCGTGATTCATTGACCTCAATAAGTAGGCAAATAAATGTATGTCATTAGTCGAGTAAACCGTACAAGTTTGATATTAAAATTCACCTTCTTTGGGCTTGTCTGTTAATGCTATCAGCAGAAGGGTCTCAAAACCATAAAGGTATTTTGTGGGGCTTTCTGCTGACCACAGCTATCATGTCGTGTACCTATGTAATGTAGTGCGTTCCAACACATTTAGCGCGGAATTTTACATTTGTTTTTGTTTTATATGATTCTCACATGACATGTATATTAAGATGAACACGGACTGGCTTCTTGGAACCTTATAGTAACGCTATGTTAGTAGGATTGAATGAAAGTGGCCACTACCAGGGCTTAAAATTACTGACTGACTAAGTCATCTACCATTGATAAGTCCTTATAATACTAGATTCATTTTACCGATCCCATACTTTAATGATTTATATAACCAAAGATAGACTATGTAGGAATTACCTGATTCGGAAATCAAATTTTATAGAATCACTAGGGACATCTGCCATAGAAGTAAAAAGTGTCACAAAACTTGCAAGTTTTGTTAAATCTAGTTTGTACGACCACCGCTAGATGTCACTTATACATCACAACACCATATTGAGTTCCTTCTACTCGTTTAATTATTTAAATTAATTACAGTAATTGGGGATATTTTTAACAACAAAATTATCATTTATTAAACACTCATAAATTTAATCGTATGGCTGAGTGACATGTGGCTCAGAAACTTTTAAGTATAACTTAACTTTGTTTATCCGAGTATTCCCAGTCAACATATGGACATTGTTTGTAAACAAAACTTGCATTATTCGATATTGTTACGCCTAAAACCAGTTAAGATTCGTTAAAGTTATGCTAAATATTAGTGAGTTAAGTTTAGAGCCATTAATGTTCTCCATATTTTTGTAAAATCTGTAAAATCTTTCAGTTAGTTATGGTAGTAGTGTGTTGTGTAGTGTAGCCTCAAGGAAGCAGAAAACTCAACTATTATCAAGAAGCACACATGAAAGCTCTTATTGGTTTTATTGTACCACAATTTAGTGACCTGGGATTTCAGGTAATACCATTTTCTGGTGACTCCCATTACCACCGCGCCTGTACCTAATCACAGATTCTTATATGAAAGCCTGTGTCATTGCTAAGTAAAACCACTAAGAAGTATTCATTTGTTTCGTATTTTTGAAGTGAAAACTTCTTTAGCGGCGTTGAGCACTTTTTCTGTAATGGGTATAAAATCTTAAACTCGCGTCAGGACACGTGACCTGATCGAAAAAGCGTAGGACGGATGGAGAATGTTGAGGTGACAGGTTGACTATGGTCTCGGTTGCTTAGCGACAGACTGTTGATAATGTCTTTTACTTGTCTCTTGTTTTATTGTCAATATATATTTTTCGATTCTCTATAATAACTAATGTTTTCTTATATCTTATTACCTAACTTAACGTTCACTTTAATATGGTTTGTCATGTTTGTGTACGATAGCGCAATAAATGAATATTGTATTCTACCACATAAATGATAGTACTTTTATACTGATAAAGCAATTGGTGCAAAATTATTCCCTAACCATTCCAAAATATCAAACATGCTCAACGTTAACAATCAAGTTTTCACTTCTGCCGGCACTCCCGGAGTGCAACCCGTCTTTTTTATTTATTTATTGTAAGTTTAAGCTTACTGGCGTGTTGGAATTTTCTGTAAGCCTGTGAGTTTTTTTGAATAATTAAATAAATAAAACCGTTAAGGCGTATTCACTTGTTTTCTGTTTGTAAAATGTAATAGACAGAAATTTTGCAATTAAAACCCTCTTACTAATATGCATGGTGTAAGCTTTGTGTGGTATTCAGTATTTGGTCCTAAATCCTCAGGCTCCGAGTACCTGACAGAATTTTGTGTGTAACTATCATGAGCCATATGAGGGCTAACATGTCGTTAATAAAATTACTAAGACAACGAATTTAACTTTTCTTTTTGATGATGGATTTTAAATGATGTGTTGAATTACCATCGTTCTCACTGAACCACGTGACTCATATCTCCAAAAGGGTTGCTAATTACAAAACTCTAGATGAACAACAACCACTATGAAATGAAGTCGGGTTAGTCATCGTTTATAATTATAACTCAACAATAACTGGACGGATTTGGTTTTTTGCCACACAGATAGCTTATAGCTTAGATTGACACAAAGGTTTATCCCGATATTCCCACGGGAATGAAAAACACGCGAGTGAAATTACGTTCGGGCTATTACAATTACAACTAGTAGTATTAATTATGTAAATCGTGCTTTTTGAAGACTACCTGCGTCATTACTCAGTAGAATCATCAAGGCGTTGTAATACCTAGGTTTATCAATTTCAATTTAGCAGTTTGATATTAAAATTTACATTCTTTGGACTTAGGTAAAAACAACTTGTCTGTCTAATGCTATCAGCAGAAGGGTCTCCAAACCCTAATGGTTTTTTGTGGGGCTTTCCGCTGACCTGTAATGTCATGTACCTGTGTAATGTAGTGCCTTCCAAAACATTTAGCGCGGCATTTAATATTTGTGATTCTTCTATAGGATTCTCACATGACATGTATATTAAGCTAAACACGGACTGGCTTCTTGGAACCTTAAAGTAACGCTATGTTTGTTATGATTGACAGAAAGTGGCCACAACCAGGGCTTAAAATGACTGAGTCAGTTACCATTGATTGATATGCCCTCATAATAATAGATCATTTTACCGATCCCATACTTTAATGATTTAACCAAAGATAGACCACGTAGGAATAACAGCTTGCATCGAAATTTCAAGTTTTAACTACCACTAGCGACATCTGTTATGGAAGTAAAAAGTGTCATAAAACTTGCAAGTTTTGTTAAGAAAGTTTTATATCTTTTTTTCATTCAACGATAAAGAAGGCATACAATGAATTCATGAAAACAATATAAAAATGATATATTTTTTATATAAAAAAACTGCGTTAAAAAAACCGACTTGGAGCGGTGCCAGCCAAGACAAGAAAAATAAAAGATTAGGAGCTTAAAGAACTTAGAATGTCTTGGCTGCCACCGACTCCAAAAGGCTTATTTTTTGCTTTTTAGTTTTTGAAGTCGGTTATTTTTTACCGCAGTTTTTTTTTACTTTTTAGTGTCTGTAATAGGCTGTTTTGTAAACCAAAGCAGGATTTTTCTAGATTAGATAAGGTTTCATGTACATTATAAACAAAATTATCGTAAATACTACATCGTCAAGTCAACAATGAAATGAAATATATTAAAATGCTCATAACATAAAAAGTACTGGGTCGAACGAAACCAAATTTTTATGGGACCAATTGGCAACTATTCTGCATCGAACAAAAAAAGAATCATGGAAATCGGTTCAGAAATCTCGGCGTAATCGGTGTACATAAATAAAATATATACTAACCGAATTGAGAACCTCCTCCTTTTTTGAAGTCGGTTAAAAAATAGACTATTGTCACATAGCCCAAATGAACAAAATAGTATGGCATGCTTTTAATAAATCTAGTTTGTACGACCACCGCTAGATGTCACTAATACAGTATAATATTGAGTTCCTTCTACTCGTTTAATTATTTTAATGGCTTTTACAGTAATTGGGGATATTTTTAACAACAAAATTATCATTTATATCATTTATACACTCATAAAATTTAATCGTATGGCTGAGTGACATGTGGCTATGAAACTTTTAAGTATAACTTAACTTCATTTACCCCAGTATTCCCAGTCAACATATGGACATTGTTTGTAAACAAAACTTGCATTATTCGATATTTTAGGCCTTAAACCTGTTGTGATTCGTTAAAGTTATGCTAAATATTAGTAAGTTAAGCTTAGAGCCATTAATGTTCTCCATATATTTGTAAAACCTGTAAAATCTTTCAGTTAGTTATGGTAGTATAGTGTGTTGTGTGGTGTAGCCTCAAGGAAGCAGAACACTCAATTTTTATCAAGAAGCACACATGGAAGCTCTTATTGGTTTTATTGTGCCACAATTAAGTGACCTGGGATTTCAGGTAATACCATTTTCTGGTGACTCCCTATACCGCCGCGCCAGTACTAAATCGTAGATTCTTATATGAAAACCTGTGTAATTGATAAGTAAAACCATTAAAGCGTATTCATTTGTTTGGTGTTTCTAAAATGTTATAAATAGAAATATTGCAATAAAACCCTCTTACTTTTCATAATAAGCATAGTGTTAGCTTGGGGTAGATAATCAATGTTTTTGTTTTATATTCTCAAGCTCAAAGTTATTCTGTCAGAATATCATTTGGCAAAACACTGTGTGTAACTAACTACTTTTAAGGACTTAAGCTAACTGCGTTAACACGTCGTTAATAAAATAACTAAGGGGACCACGAATTTAACTTTTTTTGTATTAAGGATTATAATGACTAGCGGACGCCCGCGGTTTCACCCGCGTGGTCCCGTTCCCGTGGGAATTTTGGGACAAAAGAAGCCTTCATCCTTTCAGCTGCCTCTATGCTTAAAATCAAGTTGAATGGTTCGTTAGATATAGCGTGAAGGAATGACAACCAAACACTTTCGCACTTTCTTTTTGTATTCTTCTAACGATAGAAGGCATAAAATGAATTAATAAAAAAATTAAATTAATAATACTATATTACATATCAATTTTGAGTCTCACAAATCTAAACAAGTCAACTTTGAGTTTTCACAAAACCCAAATGAAAAGAATTGCATAACACTCATTAATTAAATCGTGTACTTTTACATATACCCCAGTCAACATATGGAAATATTGTTAGTAAACAAACCTTAAGCTAAAATAGGCTTAAAACAGGTTACGTTTCATTTCAGCAATGTTAAATATTATAAAACTCAGTTTATAGCCATTAATGTTCCGCATATATTTGTAAAATCTCTGAGTTAGTTATGGAAGTCGTGTTATATATAGTGTAGCCTCAAGGCCGCAGAAAACTTAACACTTAATCTGAAACACACGCGGTAGCCCTTACTGGTTACCTTGTGCCACCATTTTTGGACCTGGGATATCAGTTAATTTAATACCATTTTGTGGTGTCTCCATAGGACCTACTTAACCTCACATTATTTAGCGATTATGATATGAAAACTTGTGTTATTGCTCAGTAAGACCATTAAGGCGCATTCACTAGTTTAGTGTTTCCAAAATGTAATACACTTGTCAGCAAACAAATTGAACCACTGCGCTTTTTTCATACAAACCACTTTCTCGTAGCCTCATTATTTCTAATTCAAGCTATTTCAAACGTTTAAACAGTTATGCAAAAAATTTCACGTCGATATTAGTCAAATACTCGACCTGCGTATGAAAGTCCTAAAACTCACGAAAATTTACAGTTTTGTGACTGCAAAGTAAGTACATTTAGCTTGTTATTATAAAATAACAACCTAAATGTACATGTCTTGTGAGAATCTTGTTTAATATATTAAGCTTAACACTATGATAGTGAGGATTGCATGAAAGTGGCCATTACCCGGGCTTAAAATGGCTGGGCCATCTTCCATCGATATGCCCTCATAATAATAGATTAATTTTACTGATCCCATAGTGTAATGATTTTCCCAAAGATATACTATTTTGGAATTTCTTGCTATTGGAAATTCGAGTTTCTAGCGACATCTCTTATTAAAATCAAAATGTCACAAAACATGCAAGTAATGTTGAGAACGTTTTATATCTTATTTTTACATTTACCGTTAAAAAAAGACATACAATTATTTTATGAAAACAAAATAAAAATTCTATTATTGTACATTTTAACTTTACACAGAGCCATAATAAAAAGAATGTTATGGCATTTGTATGGCATGCTTTTAATAAATCTAGTTTGTAAGACCACCGCTAGATGTCACATACTCATTACTTAAAAATAATATTGAGTTTTATGTTTAATTATTTTTATGGATTTTACAGAAATTGGGGTTATTCTTACAACAAATGTTCATATATTAAAATCTCATAATTACAATCGTTTGGCTGAGTGCCATGTGGCTGTGAAACTCTCCAGTCAACATGTGGAAATATTGTTAGTAAACGGAATTTAATCTAAAATAGGCTGATGCTAAATATTACATAATTAAGTTTGTAGTCATTAATGTTCTGCATATATTTGTTAAACCTGTAAAATCTTTCAGTTACATAAGGTAGTAGTGTGTTGTGTAGTGTAGTGTAGTGTAACATACGCGATAGCTCTCATTGGTTTTTAACCGACTTTAAAAAAAGGAGGAGGTTCTCAAATCGGTTGGTATTTTTGAAGTGAAAACTTCTTTAGCGGCGTTGAGCACTTTTTCTGTAATGGGTATAAAATCTTAAACTCGCGTCAGGACACGTGACCTGATCGAAAAAGCGTAGGACGGATTGGACCATTTACCGTTGACCTATTTCAAATTACATAAAGCTCACATTTGAAAGTTCTTCGTATATTAGTTAATAACAACCATTATATAAAGATCTCTCATTACTACCAACTTTCATATTGACGCCAGGTCAGTTTTAATGGATTTAGTGGATTTTGATCGTTATTTTCGTTCAAGCTGTTTTCACTTCTGCCGGCACTCCCAGAGTGCAACTCGTTGTTTTTTTGAAGTGAAAACTTCTTTAGCGGCGTTGAGCACTTTTTCTGTAATGGGTATAAAATCTTAAACTCGCGTCAGGACACGTGACCTGATCGAAAAAGCGTAGGACGGATGGAGAATGTTGAGGTGACAGGTTGACTATGGTCTCGGTTGCTTAGCGACAGACTGTTGATAATGTCTTTTACTTGTCTCTTGTTTTATTGTCAATATATATTTTTCGATTCTCTATAATAACTAATGTTTTCTTATATCTTATTACCTAACTTAACGTTCACTTTAATATGGTTTGTCATGTTTGTGTACGATAGCGCAATAAATGAATATTGTATTCTACCACATAAATGATAGTACTTTTATACTGATAAAGCAATTGGTGCAAAATTATTCCCTAACCATTCCAAAATATCAAACATGCTCAACGTTAATAATCAAGTTTTCACTTCTGCCGGCACTCCCGGAGTGCAACCCGTCTTTTTTTTTTTATGTATGTACACCGATTACGCCGAGATTTTTGAACCGATTTCCGTGATTCTTTTTTTGTTCGATGCAGAATAGTTGCCAATTGGTCCCATAAAAATTTGGTTTAGTTTGACTCAGTACTTTTTATGTTTTGAGCATTTTTATATATTTCACTTCATATTTGTTTCTTGGATGACATGATATTATCTTCCTTTAAAAACTGTGAAATAAAAACTATTCTTCAAAGCACTAAAACGCAAAAAATAAACCTTTTGGAGTCAATGCAAGCCAATGCAAGAAAAATAAAATAGTAGGACCTCAAAGTAGAATGCTTTGGCTGGCACCGACTCCAAAATGTTTATTTTTTGCTTTTTAGTGTTTTGAAGTCGGTTTTCATTTTTTTAATAATTGAGTCACCATTTAGGGACCTGTGATTTCAGGTAATACCATTTTGTGACTCCATATACAGGACTCTGTGCGTGCACTTAATCACAGATTCTTCTAGGGAAACCTGTTTAATTGCTCAATAAAACTATAAAGGCGTATTTACTTGTTTTGTTGTCACTTTGTGTTGCTGTATAAGGGTTAATCAAATATACGGGCTACCCTATTAACCGGATTAATGGGTCCTTGCGATTTGACAAAACACTGTGTGTGTAACTACCATAAGGTCTTAAGCAAACTGCCAACATATCTATACTCATATTATAAAAAGGAATGATTTGATTGTTTGTTTGTTTGTATTGAATAGGCTATATACGCTGATAGGTACATAGGATACATTTTATCCCGATATTCCCACGGGAACGGGCACCACGCGGGAGAAACCGCGATCGGCCGCTAGTCGTAATAAAATTACTGAGGGGACCACGAATTTCACTTGATTTTGGATTATAAATGATGTGTTGAATTACCATCGCTCTCATTGAACCACGATACTTATATATATTTATTTATCTAAATTAATAAAAATCACGAAGAACTAGATATTCCCATGGGAATTAAAACCACGCGAGTAAAATTGCAGCCTATTACAAGTTGTAATAGTTGTAAGTTGTAATTTACATCTAGTAGTATAGTACTATATAAATTGTGCTTTTATAATTCCAGTCGTTCCTGCGTCATTGCTCTATAGAACGGTAAAGGCGTTGCAATTCCTGGACTTATTTAAGTCTCATAAAAGATAAAGACAACTTCAATTTAGCAGTTTGTATATCGTGTTACGTTATACAGGAAAGTAAGTTGTAGTTGAGATAAGTTGCAGTTGTTGTGGAGTACCTACCAGAAGATGAAAGTCACACCAATTTCACTGTTTATTTTCATACACAGTATTAAATATAGTTTATAAAAAGGTGACTCTCACGCGACGTCAGATGTTTACAGTTGCTGAGTTTGCACTCTATCGTTATTATAATTGAATAAATAAAATTATTAAGTATGCGTGATTCATTGACCTCAATAAGTAGGTAAACAAATGTATGTCATTAGTCGAGTAAACCGTACAAGTTTGATATTAAAATTCACCTTCTTTGGGCTTGTCTGTTAATGATATCAGCAGAAGGGTCTCAAAACCATAAAGGTATTTTGTGGGGCTTTCTGCTGACCACAGCTATCATGTCGTGTTCCTATGTTATGTAGTGCGTTCCAACACATTTAGCGCGGCATTTTATATTTGTTTTTGTTTTATATGATTCTCACATGACATGTATATTAAGCTGAACACGGACTGGCTTCTTGGAACCTTATAGTAACGCTATGTTAGTAGGATTTAATGAAAGTGGCCACTACCAGGGCTTAAAATGACTGACTGACTGAATCATCAACCATTGATAAGTCCTCATAATACTAGATTCATTTTACCGATCCCATACTTTAATGATTTATATAACCAAAGATAGACTATGTATATAGGAATTACCTGATTCGGAAATCAAATTTTAAAGAATCACTAGGGACATCTGCCATAGAAGTAAAAAGTGTCACAAAACTTGTAAGTTTTGGTAAATCTAGTTTGTACGACCACCGCTAGATGTCACTTATACATCACAACATCATATTGAGTTCCTTCTACTCGTTTAATTATTTTAATGGCTTTTACAGTAATTGGGGATATTTTTAACAACAAAATTATCATTTATTAAACACTCATAAATTTAATCGTATGGCTGAGTGACATGTGGCTCAGAAACTTTTAAGTTTAACTTAACTTTGTTTATCCGAGTATTCCCAGTCAACATATAAACATTGTTTGTAAACAAAACTTGCATTATTCGATATTGTTACGCCTAAAACCAGTTAAGATTCGTTAAAGTTATGCTAAATAATAGTAAGTTAAGCTTAGAGCCATTAATGTTCTCCATATATTTGTAAAACCTGTAAAATCTTTCAGTTAGTTATGGTAGTAGTGTGTTGTGTGGTGTAGCCTCAAGGAAGCAGAACACTCAATTTTTATCAAGAAGCACACATGGAAGCTCTTATTGGTTTTATTGTGCCACAATTGAGTGACCTGGGATTTCAGGTAATACCATTTTCTGGTGACTCCATATACCGCCGCGCCAATACTAAATCGTAGATTCTTATATGAAAACCTGTGTAATTGATAAGTAAAACCATTAAGGCGTATTCATTTGTTTGGTGTTTCTAAAATGTTATAAATAGAAATATTGCAATAAAACCCTCTTACTTATAAGCATAGTGTTAGCTTGGGGTAGATAATCAATGTTTTTGTTTTATATTCTCAAGCTCAAAGTTATTCTGTCAGAATATCATTTGGCAAAACACTGTGTGTAACTACTTTTAAGGACTTAAGCTAACTGCGTTAACACGTCGTTAATAAAATAAAAAATTGCGGCCTATTACAACTAGTATAGTACTATATAAATTGTGCTTTTATAGAATCCAGAACACTACTTTCCTGTGTCATTGCTCTATAGAACCGTAAAGGCGTTGCAATTCCTGGACTTATTTAAGTCCCATAAAAGATAAAGACAACTTCAATTTAGCAGTTTGTGTATCGTGTTACGTTATACAGGAAAGTAAGTTGTAGTTGAGATAAGTTGCAGTTGTTGTGGAGTGCCAGAAGATGAAAGTCACACCAATTTCACTGTTTATTTTCATACACAGTATAAAATATAGATTATAAAAAGGTGACTCTCACGCGACGTCAGATGTTTACAGTTGCTAAGTTTGCACTCTAACATTATTATAATTGAATAAAAAAAAAAATTAAGTATGCGTGATTCATTGACCTCAATAAGTAGGTAAACAAATGTATGTCATTAGTCGAGTAAACCGTACAAGTTTGATATTAAAATTCACCTTCTTTGGGCTTGTCTGTTAATGCTATCAGCAGAAGGGTCTCAAAACCATAAAGGTATTTTGTGGGGCTTTCTGCTGACCACAGCTATCATGTCGTGTACCTATGTAATGTAGTGCGTTCCAACACATTTAGCGCGGAATTTTACATTTGTTTTTGTTTTATATGATTCTCACATGACATGTATATTAAGATGAACACGGACTGGCTTCTTGGAACCTTATAGTAACGCTATGTTAGTAGGATTGAATGAAAGTGGCCACTACCAGGGCTTAAAATGACTGACTGACTAAGTCATCTACCATTGATAAGTCCTTATAATACTAGATTCATTTTACCGATCCCATACTTTAATGATTTATATAACCAAAGATAGACTATGTAGGAATTACCTGATTCGGAAATCAAATTTTATAGAATCACTAGGGACATCTGCCATAGAAGTAAAAAGTGTCACAAAACTTGCAAGTTTTGTTAAATCTAGTTTGTACGACCACCGCTAGATGTCACTTATACATCACAACACCATATTGAGTTCCTTCTACTCGTTTAATTATTTAAATTATTTACAGTAATTGGGGATATTTTTAACAACAAAATTATCATTTATTAAACACTCATAAATTTAATCGTATGGCTGAGTGACATGTGGCTCAGAAACTTTTAAGTATAACTTAACTTTGTTTATCCGAGTATTCCCAGTCAACATATGGACATTGTTTGTAAACAAAACTTGCATTATTCGATATTGTTACGCCTAAAACCAGTTAAAATTCGTTAAAGTTATGCTAAATATTAGTGAGTTAAGTTTAGAGCCATTAATGTTCTCCATATTTTTGTAAAATCTGTAATATCTTTCAGTTAGTTATGGTAGTAGTGTGTTGTGTAGTGTAGCCTCAAGGAAGCAGAAAACTCAACTTTTATCAAGAGGCACACATGAAAGCTCTTATTGGTTTTATTGTACCACAATTTAGTGACCTGGGATTTCAGGTAATACCATTTTCTGGTGACTCCCAATTACCACCGCGCCTGTACCTAATCACAGATTCTTATATGAAAACCTGTGTAATTGCTAAGTAAAACCACAAAGGCGTATTCATTTGTTTCGTGTTTTTTATTTATTTATTGTAAGTTTAAGCTTACTGGCGTGTTGGAATTTTCTGTAAGCCTGTGAGTTTTTTTGAATAATTAAATAAATAAAACCGTTAAGGCGTATTCACTTGTTTTCTGTTTGTAAAATGTAATAGACAGAAATTTTGCAATTAAAACCCTCTTACTAATAAGCATGGTGTAAGCTTTGTGTGGTATTCAGTATTTGGTCCTAAATCCTCAGGCTCCGAGTACCTGACAGAATTTTGGGTGTAACTATCATGAGCCATATGAGGGCTAACATGTCGTTAATAAAATTACTAAGACAACGAATTTAACTTTTCTTTTTGATGATGGATTTTAAATGATGTGTTGAATTACCATCGTTCTCACTGAACCACGTGACTCATATCTCCAAAAGGGTTGCTAATTACAAAACTCTAGATGAACAACAACCACTTTGAAATGAAGTCGGGTTAGTCATCGTTTATAATTATAACTCAACAATAACAACTGGACGGATTTGGTTTTTTGCCACACAGATAGCTTATAGCTTAGATTGACACAAAGGTTTATCCCGATATTCCCACGGGAATGAAAAACACGCGAGTGAAATTACGTTCGGGCTATTACAATTACAACTAGTAGTATTATGTAAATCGTGCTTGTTGAAGACTACCTGCGTCATTACTCAGTAGAATCATCAAGGCGTTGTAATACACAGGTTTATCAATTTCAATTTAGCAGTTTGATATTAAAATTTACATTCTTTGGACTTAGGTAAAAACAACTTGTCTGTCTAATGCTATCAGCAGAAGGGTCTCCAAACCCTAATGGTTTTTTGTGGGGCTTTCCGCTGACCTGTCATGTCATGTACCTGTGTAATGTAGTGCCTTCCACAACATTTAGCGCGGCATTTTATATTTGTGATTCTTCTATAAGATTCTCACATGACATGTATATTAAGCTAAACACGGACTGGCTTCTTGGAACCTTAAAGTAACGCTATGTTTGTTATGATTGACAGAAAGTGGCCACAACCAGGGCTTAAAATGACTGAGTCAGTTACCATTGATTGATATGCCCTCATAATAATAGATCATTTTACCGATCCCATACTTTAATGATTTAACCAAAGATAGACCACGTAGGAATAACAGCTTGCATCGAAATTTCAAGTTTTAACTACCACTAGCGACATCTGTTATGGAAGTAAAAAGTGTCATAAAACTTGCAAGTTTTGTTAAGAAAGTTTTATATCTTTTTTTCATTCAACGATAAAGAAGGCATACAATGAATTCATGAAAACAATATAAAAATGATATATTTTTTATATAAAAAAACTGCGTTAAAAAACCGACTTGGAGCGGTGCCAGCCAAGGCAAGAAAAATAAAAGAATAGGAGCTTAAAGAACTTAGAATGTCTTGGCTGCCACCGACTCCAAAAGGCTTATTTTTTGCTTTTTAGTTTTTGAAGTCGGTTTTTTTTTACCGAAGTTTTTTTTTTACTTTTTAGTGTCTGTAATAGGCTGTTTTGTAAACTAAAGCAGGATTTTTCTAGATTAGATAAGGTTTCATGTACATTATAAACAAAATTATCGTAAATACTACATCGTCAAGTCAACAATGAAATGAAATATATAAAAATGCTCATAAAATAAAAAGTACTGGGTCGAACGAAACCAAATTTTTATGGGACCAAGTGGCAACTATTCTGCATCGAACAAAGAATCATGGAAATCGGTTCAGAAATCTCGGCGTAATCGGTGTACATAAAAAAAATATACTAACCGAATTGAGAACCTCCTCCTTTTTTGAAGTCGGTTAAAAAATAGACTATTGTCACATAGCCCAAATGAACAAAATAGTATGACATGCTTTTAATAAATCTAGTTTGTACGACCACCGCTAGATGTCACTTATACATCACAACAACAGTATTGAGTTCTACTCATTTAATTATTTTAATGGCTTTTACAGTAATTGGGGATATTTTTAACAACAAAATTATCATTTATATCATTTATACACTCATAAAATTTAATCGTATGGCTGAGTGACATGTTGCTATGAAACTTTTAAGTATAACTTAACTTCATTTATCCCAGTATTCCCAGTCAACATATGGACATTGTTTGTAAACAAAACTTGCATTATTCGATATTTAGGCCTTAAACCTGTTAAGATTCGTTAAAGTTATGCTAAATATTATTAAGTCAAGCTTAGAGCCATTAATGTTCTCCATATATTTGTAAAACCTGTAAAATCTTTCATTTAGTTATGGTAGTAGTGTGTTGTGTGGTGTAGCCTCAAGGAAGCCGAACACTCAATTTTTATCAAGAAGCACACATGGAAGCTCTTATTGGTTTTATTGTGCCACAATTAAGTGACCTGGGATTTCAGGTAATACCATTTTCTGGTGACTCCCTATACCGCCGCGCCAGTACTAAATCGTAGATTCTTATATGAAAACCTGTGTAATTGATAAGTAAAACCATTAAGGCGTATTCATTTGTTTGTGGTTTCTAAAATGTTACAAATAGAAATATTGCAATAAAACCCTCTTACTTATAAGCAGTGTTAGCTTGGGGTAGATAATCAATGTTTTTGTTTTATATTCTCAAGCTCAAAGTTATTCTGTCAGAATATCATTTGGCAAAACACTGTGTGTAACTACTTTTAAGGACTTAAGCTAACTGCGTTAACACGTCGTTAATAAAATAACTAAGGGGACCACGAATTTAACTTTTTTTGTATTAAGGATTATAATGACTAGCGGACGCCCGCGGTTTCACCCGCGTGGTCCCGTTCCCGTGGGAATATTGGGACAAAAGAAGCCTTCATCCTTTCAGCTGCCTCTATGCTTAAAATCAAGTTGAATGGTTCGTTAGATAAAGCGTGAAGGAATGACAACCAAACACGTTCGCACTTTCTTTTTGTATTCTTCTAACGATAGAAGGCATAAAATGAATTAAAAAAAAATTAAATTAATAATACTATATTACATATCAATTTTGAGTTTAACAAATCTTAACAAGTCAATTTAGAGTTTTCACAAAACCCAAATGAAAAAAATTGCATAACACATTAATTAAATCGTGTACTTATACATATACCCCAGTCAACATATGGAAATATTGTTAGTAAACAAACCTTAAGCTAAAATAAGCTTAAAACAGGTTACGTTTCATTACAGCAATGTTAAATATTATAAAACTAAGTTTATAGCCCTTAATTAGTACTATATAAATTGTGCTTTTATAGAATCTAGAACACTACATTCCTGCGTCATTGCTCAATAGAACCGTAAAGGCGTTGCAATTCCTGGACTTATTTAAGTCCCATAAAAGATAAAGACAACTTCAATTTAGCAGTTTGTATATCGTGTTACGTTATACAGGAAAGTAAGTTGTAGTTGAGATAAGTTGCAGTTGTGGAGTGCCAGAAGATAAAAGTCACACCAATTTCACTGTTTATTTTCATACACGTAGTTTATAAAAAGGTGACTCTCACACGACGTCAGATGTTTACAGTTGCTAAGTTTGCACTCTATCGTTATTATAATTGAATAAATAAAAATAATTAAGTATGCGTGATTCATTGACCTCAATAAGTAGGTAAACAAATGTATGTCATTAGTCGAGTAAACCGTACAAGTTTGATATTAAAATTCACCTTCTGTATTGTCTGTTAATGATATCAGCAGTAGGGTCTCAAAACCATAAAGGTATTTTGTGGGGCTTTCCGCTGACCACAGCTATCATGTCGTGTACCTATGTAATGTAGTGCGTTCCAACATATTTAGCGCGGCATTTTACATTTGTTTTTGTTTTATATGATTCTCACATGACATGTATATTAAGCTGAACACGGACTGGCTTCTTGGAACCTTATAGTAACGCTATGTTAGTAGGATTTAATGAAAGTGGCCACTACCAGGGCTTAAAATGACTGACTGACTGAGTCATCTACCATTGATAAGTCCTCATAATACTAGATTCATTTTACCGATCCCATACTTTAATGATTTATATAACCAAAGATAGACTATGTAGGAATTACCTGATTCGGAAATTCAATTTTAAAGAATCACTAGGGACATCTGCCATAGAAGTAAAAAGTGTCACAAAACTTGCAAGTTTTGTTAAATCTAGTTTGTACGACCACCGCTAGACGTCACTTATACATCACAACATCATATTGAGTTCCTTCTAATCGTTTAATTATTTTTATGGCTTTTACAGTAATTGTTGATATTTTTAACAACAAAATTATCATTTATTAAACACTCATAAATTTAATCGTATGGCTGAGTGACATGTGGCTCAGAAACTTTTAAGTTTAACTTAACTTTGTTTATCCGAGTATTCCCAGTCAACATATGGACATTGTTTGTAAACAAAACTTGCATTATTCGATATTGTTACGCCTAAAACCAGTTAAGATTCGTTAAAGTTATGCTTAAAACAGGTTACGTTTCATTACAGCAATGTTAAATATTATAAAACTAAGTTTATAGCCCTTAATTAGTACTATATAAATTGTGCTTTTATAGAATCCAGAACACTACATTCCTGCGTCATTGCTCAATAGAACCGTAAAGGCGTTGCAATTCCTGGACTTATTTAAGTCCCATAAAAGATAAAGACAACTTCAATTTAGCAGTTTGTATATCGTGTTACGTTATACAGGAAAGTAAGTTGTAGTTGAGATAAGTTGCAGTTGTGGAGTGCCAGAAGATAAAAGTCACACCAATTTCACTGTTTATTTTCATACACGTAGTTTATAAAAAGGTGACTCTCACACGACGTCAGATGTTTACAGTTGCTAAGTTTGCACTCTATCGTTATTATAATTGAATAAATAAAAATAATTAAGTATGCGTGATTCATTGACCTCAATAAGTAGGTAAACAAATGTATGTCATTAGTCGAGTAAACCGTACAAGTTTGATATTAAAATTCACCTTCTGTATTGTCTGTTAATGATATCAGCAGTAGGGTCTCAAAACCATAAAGGTATTTTGTGGGGCTTTCCGCTGACCACAGCTATCATGTCGTGTACCTATGTAATGTAGTGCGTTCCAACATATTTAGCGCGGCATTTTACATTTGTTTTTGTTTTATATGATTCTCACATGACATGTATATTAAGCTGAACACGGACTGGCTTCTTGGAACCTTATAGTAACGCTATGTTAGTAGGATTTAATGAAAGTGGCCACTACCAGGGCTTAAAATGACTGACTGACTGAGTCATCTACCATTGATAAGTCCTCATAATACTAGATTCATTTTACCGATCCCATACTTTAATGATTTATATAACCAAAGATAGACTATGTAGGAATTACCTGATTCGGAAATTCAATTTTAAAGAATCACTAGGGACATCTGCCATAGAAGTAAAAAGTGTCACAAAACTTGCAAGTTTTGTTAAATCTAGTTTGTACGACCACCGCTAGACGTCACTTATACATCACAACATCATATTGAGTTCCTTCTAATCGTTTAATTATTTTTATGGCTTTTACAGTAATTGTTGATATTTTTAACAACAAAATTATCATTTATTAAACACTCATAAATTTAATCGTATGGCTGAGTGACATGTGGCTCAGAAACTTTTAAGTTTAACTTAACTTTGTTTATCCGAGTATTCCCAGTCAACATATGGACATTGTTTGTAAACAAAACTTGCATTATTCGATATTGTTACGCCTAAAACCAGTTAAGATTCGTTAAAGTTATGCTAAATATTAGTGAGTTAAGTTTAGAGCCATTAATGTTCTCCATATTTTTGTAAAATCTGTAAAATCTTTCAGTTAGTTATGGTAGTAGTGTGTTGTGTAGTGTAGCCTCAAGGAAGCAGAAAACTCAACTATTATCAAGAAGCACACATGAAAGCTCTTATTGGTTTTATTGTACCACAATTTAGTGACCTGGGATTTCAGGTAATACCATTTTCTGGTGACTCCCATTACCACCGCGCCTGTACCTAATCACAGATTCTTATATGAAAACCTGTGTAATTGCTAAGTAAAACCACTAAGGCGTATTCATTTGTTTCGTGTTTTTTATTTATTTATTGTAAGTTTAAGCTTACTGGCGTGTTGGAATTTTCTGTAAGCCTGTGAGTTTTTTTGAATAATTAAATAAATAAAACCGTTAAGGCGTATTCACTTGTTTTCTGTTTGTAAAATGTAATAGACAGAAATTTTGCAATTAAAACCCTCTTACTAATATGCATGGTGTAAGCTTTGTGTGGTATTCAGTATTTGGTCCTAAATCCTCAGGCTCCGAGTACCTGACAGAATTTTGTGTGTAACTATCATGAGCCATATGAGGGCTAACATGTCGTTAATAAAATTACTAAGACAACGAATTTAACTTTTCTTTTTGATGATGGATTTTAAATGATGTGTTGAATTACCATCGTTCTCACTGAACCACGTGACTCATATCTCCAAAAGGGTTGCTAATTACAAAACTCTAGATGAACAACAACCACTATGAAATGAAGTCGGGTTAGTCATCGTTTATAATTATAACTCAACAATAACTGGACGGATTTGGTTTTTTGCCACACAGATAGCTTATAGCTTAGATTGACACAAAGGTTTATCCCGATATTCCCACGGGAATGAAAAACACGCGAGTGAAATTACGTTCGGGCTATTACAATTACAACTAGTAGTATTATGTAAATCGTGCTTTTTGAAGACTACCTGCGTCATTACTCAGTAGAATCATCAAGGCGTTGTAATACCTAGGTTTATCAATTTCAATTTAGCAGTTTGATATTAAAATTTACATTCTTTGGACTTAGGTAAAAACAACTTGTCTGTCTAATGCTATCAGCAGAAGGGTCTCCAAACCCTAATGGTTTTTTGTGGGGCTTTCCGCTGACCTGTCATGTCATGTACCTGTGTAATGTAGTGCCTTCCACAACATTTAGCGCGGCATTTTATATTTGTGATTCTTCTATAAGATTCTCACATGACATGTATATTAAGCTAAACACGGACTGAGTTCTTGGAACCTTAAAGTAACGCTATGTTTGTTATGATTGACAGAAAGTGGCTACAACCAGGGCTTAAAATGACTGAGTCAGTTACCATTGATTGATATGCCCTCATAATAATAGATCCTTTTACCGATCCCATACTTTAATGATTTAACCAAAGATAGACCACGTAGGAATAACAGCTTGCATCGAAATTTCAAGTTTTAACTACCACTAGCGACATCGTTATGGAAGTAAAAAGTGTCATAAAACTTGCAAGTTTTGTTAAGAAAGTTTTATATCTTTTTTTCATTCAACGAGGCATACAATGAATTCATGAAAACAATATAAAAATGATATTTTTTTTATATAAAAAAACTGCGTTAAAAAAACCGACTTGGAGCGGTGCCAGCCAAGGCAAGAAAAATAAAAGAATAGGAGCTTAAAGTAGAATGTCTTGGCTGCCACCGACTCCAAAAGGCTTATTTTTTGCTTTTTAGTTTTTGAAGTCGGTTTTTTTTACCGCAGTTTTTTTTTTACTTTGTAGTGTCTGTAATAGGTTTTTTTGTAAACTAAAGCAGGATTTTTCTAGATAAGATAAGGTTTCATGTACATTATAAACAAAATTATCGTAAATACTACATCGTCCAAGTCAACAATGAAATGAAATATATTAAAATGCTCATAACATAAAAAGTACTGGGTCGAACGAAACCAAATTTTTATGGGACCAATTGGCAACTATTCTGCATCGAACAAAAAAAGAATCATGGAAATCGGTTCAGAAATCTAGGCGTAATAGGTGTACATACAAAAAAAAAATATACTAACCGAATTGAGAACCTCCTCCTTTTTTGAAATCGGTTAAAAAATAGACTATTGTCACATAGCCCAAATGAACAAAATAGTATGGCATGCTTTTAATAAATCTAGTTTGTACGACCACCGCTAGATGTCACTAATACATCACAACATCAGTATAATATTGAGTTCCTTCTACTCGTTTAATTATTTTAATGGCTTTTACAGTAATTGGGGATATTTTTAACAACAAAATTATCATTTATTAAACACTCATAAATTTAATCGTATGGCCGAGTGACATGTGGCTATGAAACTTTTAAGTATAACTTTGTTTATCCGAGTATTCCCAGTCAACATATGGACATTGTTTGTAAACAAAACTTGCATTATTCGATATTGTTAGGCCTAAAACCAGTTAAGATTCGTAAAAGTTATGCTAAATATTAGTAAGTTAAGTTTAGAGCCATTAATGTTCTCCATATATTTGTAAAACCTGTAAAATCTTTCAGTTAGTTATGGTAGTAGTGTGTTGTGTAGTGTAGCCTCAAGGAAGCAGAACACTCAACTTTTATCAAGAAGCACACATGGAAGCTCTTATTGGTTTTATTGTGCCACAATTCAGTGACCTGGGATTTCAGGTAATACCATTTTCTGGTGACTCCCTAACACCGCCGCACCTGTACTTAAACACAGATTCTTATATGAAAACCTGTGTAATTGCTAAGTAAAACCAATAAGGCGTCTTCGTTTGTTTTGTGTTTTTAAAATGTATATAAATTTTGCAATTAAACCCTCTTACTCAAAAGCTTGGTGTAAGGGATAGTTGTTTAATGTTTTTATCTTTATGTTCCCAAGCTAAGAGTTATTCTGTCAGAACATCATTTGTGTGTGTAACATTAAGGACCTAAGCTAACTGCGTTAACACGTTGTTAATAAAATTTACGAAGGGGACCACGAATTGAATCTTTTTTGGATTAAAGATTATAAATGACTAGCGGCCGCCCGCGGATTCAAATCTTGCATCATTTGATATTGTTAGGCCTAAAATCCGTCAAGATTCGGTAAAGTAATGCTAAATATTAGTAAGTTTATAGCCATTAATGTTCTGCATATATTTGTAAAACGTAGTAGTATGTTGTGTAGTGTAGCCTCAAGGCCGCAGAAAAATCAACACTTTATCCTGAAACACACGCGGTAGCGCTCATTGGTTTTTCATGTTACCATTTAGGGACCTGTGATTTCAAATAATGCCATTTATTTTCTAGTGACTCCATACCACTGCTGTGCCTGCAATTAGTCACAGACACAGATTCTTACATGAAAACCTGTGTAGTTGCTCAATAAATCCGTTAAGGCGCATTCACTTGTTTTCTGTTTCTAAAATGTAATAGACAGAAATTTTGCAATTAAAACCCTCTTACTAATATGCATGGTGTAAGCTTTGTGTGGTTATTCAAAACTCTCTAACTTATAAGCATAGTGTAGTAAGCTTGGGGTAGATAATGAATGTTTTTGTTTTATATTCTCAAGCTCAGAACAAAACCTTAAAATTTTGTGAAACTTTTATTTCATAATAATTCATAATTCATTTATTTGCAAGAACATGGTAAATACATATTTTATAATATTGATTATTGCGCAACATGACCTGTCGAGTTTGTCGACGTGCAAATACTATAATCTTCATTCTGATTAATGTCAAAATGCTTTCAATAAGAGTTGTCGCTAGTAGTTCCAAAAACAACACTATACCATCAACATATTATGTAGTATAGTATAACCAAAGAAGTTTTGCCTAGTGACACGTACATTTTTGTGAGCGAGGCGCATGGGTGGGACACGGTCGTGGCTCGATCACTGTGTGGTGACGAGTGCAGCGCGAACATCTATATGTAACGTATCCGTTGTTTTTGACACAACATGGTCCGATCACTTTCCAATACTAGTCGAATGTAATTATAATAGTTGTACCAATCTTAAAAAACAAAACAGGTGATGTGTCGGATATAAATAAGTAAAGACCTATCTCGCTTGCTTCTGTCTTAGCTAAGGTGCTGGACAGACTGCTTGGCCAACATCTGGAGAGAGAGACATATTCATCTACATGACGCTCAGTTCGGCTTTACGCCGGGCCTATCAACTGAAAGCCATCCTATGTCTCAAGCAGACTGTACAGTACTACACTGCTAGAAAACTCCTGTGTATTTGTTACTTGGATCTCTCAAAAGCTTTTGATCTAGTAAATTATAATAAGCTATGGTCCAAGTTGCACAGTGAGACACAGCTGCCGGGTGAGATAGTATCTTTGTTTAGGTATTGGTACAACCATCAGCGCAACAGTGTGAGATGGGCGGGGGCGCACTCGGTCGTGTATGGGTTGGGGTGCTGGGTGAGGCAGACTTTGCCGCGCCTCTTCAACTTCTATATGAACCGGCTGATCGGCAGTGCTAATGTCGGATGCTCCGTTGATGTATAGCTATTACTAATGACATGGTGCTGCTGAGCCCATCGATCGGCGGATTGCGGAAGCTCCTACACCTCTGTGAGTCATATGCGCTACCCATGGGCTCAGATACCCTAAAAAGAGCGAGTATTATGATTTTCAAGTCAGGTACCAAGACATACTCATCTTTATCTCCGATCACGCTTTGTTGTGTAACTTTGAACAGGGTAAATTAGTTCAAATATCTGGGTCACTGGGTGACGGATGATCTGTGTGATAATGACGATATCGAAGGTCGCTGTCTATTCGGTGCAACATGCTGGCTCGCAGGTTTGCTCACTGTACGATTCCAGTGAAACTTACATTATTCAAGGCCTACTGTCATTCTTTTTATTCGGGCAGCCTGTGGACCAGTTACACACAGCGGATATACAGCGCCCTGCGTGTCCAGTACAACAATGCGTTCAGGGTACTGAGGGAATGCCTCGGTTTTGCAGTGCTTCGACAATGTTCGCGCAAACGCATACAGATGACTTTCACTGTATCATCACTGCTCTACCGATTTAAAAGCAGTTCCAACAGTATATTGAGCGCACTGGCCGAACGTTGGCCGAAAATGGACATCCTATGAGTCTGAAATAAATGATTTTTAATTTAACCCTTTAACCGCCACGAACGGATTAATCCGCCAAAAATTTTCGTGCCCAAATCGCCATGGACGGATATTTACGGTCAAATACCACTACTAATTCAATCTGCCTATTTGTTTGATAGATACTGTATTATATAAAAATAGTATTCATTACTTGATAAATAGATGATGAAGTAATTATTTACAATTGATTACACTTAAGTTTCATAATTAGAAGACTTAAAATTAATGTCTAAAGTTCAATAAATTACTGATAGTATTTTTAGAAAAGTGTATTGATGTCCAACGCCAATGCCGGAAAATTCCGTTAGTAGGGACGGGGCATAAACGATGATTGACTGATACAAAAATCCACATAAATTAAACTACTACGTTTATACTGACTTATTTATTATAAAACAAATAAAGCAATTGTTACTGTAGAAATAAATGGGTTTATTTTATTTTATTTATAATAAAAAAAGCCTAAAATTTACTCATTAAAGCCTAATTTGACAGTGACTGAATTGACCATTCCCATCCCTAGTCTGCAATAGTCTGCATGTTTTTAAACGAGTGTTATCAGTACCCCTTTCGCCACGGCCGGAGAAACACGCCCGCTTCTGACGTAATAAAAGAGTGCCGCCTTCTGGAATTTTCCATTAGTGTTGTGCTGCATTGTAGTTATTTTATTGGTGTGATCGAAAAATTTTATGTGATTTAACATTTTTATTATTAAATCTATACCAATATTATAAAGACGAAAGATTTGTTTGTTTGTTTGTAACTAATAAACTCAAAAACTACTGGACCGATTTTGACGAAATTTGGTATAGAGAATCCTTAGATCCCAAACATTAAGATCCTCGAACATTAAGATTAAACTTAATTGGCCGATTTTATCATCTGCTTCCAACAGTACACCTAGGCCATTGTACGGAGGTGTTCGAGCTTTTGGTATTACGCGCTCGAGATCAATCGAATAAGTAGTACACGTACTAGGTACTAATAGGACGACACTCGGCACGGTACAACGCTACCAAACACAAATTGTTAATGTAACAATCGGACAGTTCGTATAGTACTTTTCCCAATCTCTTGCTAAATCATTTTTTTTTTTCAAACAACAACAACAAGTTAACGATATGTACTCGATCTTGTGACTGTTTCGTTGATTTCTTTATAGTCGAGCTTGAGCCATGAATCCTGCTTTAGCGCTAACTAGCGCTTTTATCGATAGCTGTTTGTTAAATATACTATCGTTACCCCCGCTTTAATGTAGGCCTTGCTTACAACAGCACTTCATCGCTCTAATCTATACTATATTCTATTATACTATATAATATTATAAAGCTGCAGAGTTTGTTTGTTTGTTTGTTTGAACGCGCTAATCTCTGGAACTACTGGTCCGATTTGAATGATTCTTTCAGTGTTGGATAGTCCATTTATCGAGGAAGGCTATAGGCAATTTTTTTTTTTAAATTAGGGATCAGTAATAAAATTGCTATTTTGTAACACAAGGTGTAAAATCGAAAACCTATTTTTGCGTGCGCTGCAAAAACTATTGACAATAGAACAAAATGTTGTACTACGGGTTTGTAGATCCCATTAAGACCTACAAAAAAGTCCGCGAGAACATATATCTAGCTATCATGGTTTAATCACAATAACCGATTTTGTGTTCAAAATAATTATTAAATCGTCTGAAGAAAAAAAAAATACGTTAAATATGTATCGTAATATTAATCTTTATCGAAATTAAGCGTATCAAGAGTATTTATGTAGAAGTAAAATACTTTTTGTTTCATCTCAATCGGATATTTCGTTTAAAAGTTATCGTTATCACGTTACCTTTGATGCTAAGAGTTGGTACCTATTATTGAGTTATGGGCCATAGTTTTTTTATTTTATCAACATAAAATCCTGTAATAATCTTTTTTGAAATATATTTGTTAATGATTGTAAGTATAAGATCTTTGAAGAGTATAATAAATACATTTCTATCGTAATTCTTATGTGTCTGGCTGAATGTCGAACAGATAGACAGCGATTGCCTGCGACTTATACAATTTAACTTAATCTATATTTTTTTTAATATTATAAAGCTGAAAAGTTTGGTTGTTTGTTATGAACGCGGTAATCTCGGGAAATACTGATCTGATATGAAAACTGTTTAAATATTCAATAGTCCATTTATTGAGGGAGGCTATAATATAGGCAATATTTTATCTCGGTATTTCCACGGAAACGAGAAAAACGCGGGTGAAACCGCGGGGCACGGCTAGTCTGTAAAATGTGGCCTTTTACGTTTATCAATATATAACAGACTATTTAATTAGTGCTTCAGCTGCCGTTTACATCCTGCCAATATTCAGTTTTTCATAATAATATTGTGTATGTATCAATAATTTGTAGCAGTTACATTATTCGGACTGTATCTACTATGACAGTTTACAAATAATTTACATAGGTATGTAGGTACCTTAAAGTGTCGCATTAAGCAGACTAATCGCGACATGTTGAACACTTTACCTACATGGCGATTTGTGTGATACCGGTGGTTTCCTGGATGTGGGTTCACATCGAAACTGCTAGAAAGTGCAGTCAAAAATGACGACCTTATCATGATCAGTCCAGACACTTCAATAACACAAAATACCAACTTTAACCTTATCAAGTGGTATGGTAGATATTGCCACATCATAACAGACTCAGCTTATAATTCTAAGACAAAAGTCTAGAATCCCGGACATGTCCGCAGTTCCGCTCATATCATAGATGGCATCTCCGATGGCATAGCTTCTTTGACGTTCATAAGTGCTTTTAACAGCCTAGACTGAATAAATGATATTGACTTTATCCTGACAGATGGCATCTCTACTCGGGAAAGAGTTTGTTTTTTTTACCTACTTTACCTAAAAGACTAATATGGTTCACAGAATTAACCCATTCACATACTGTTGTCATCTGATAACAGGCTAAGTCGGAAGCACCATAGGCGGCCCAACAAACTGCGAAACCAGAGGCGGCCAACAATCATCACACAATAAGAAGAAGAAGAATACTTTATCAAAAATGTGCTAATGCTAAATGGCACGTACTATTATGCTTTCATAATTATTAACACTACAATAATCATAAATCGTTAGACAGATACAAAATCAATAAAACTATTTAGAATTCATTCACTGTAAAGCATAAATAGCTGCTGTTTAAATAATAATAATTGCATACAGTCACACCAATTATCTAGCCCTCGCGGCCTCGTCGTTTTGTTTGGTGACAAACACACCCTTGTACTTTCCTCTTGCAAATACATAGGTACATAATATACATAGTTATATTGTAAGATCTACTGACGAAGCACTTCATAGTTAATACAATGTAACTACAATGTAACATTATTCTGTGAAATGCTTTGGACAGGAAGGACGGCAGACGCAATGTAAGCAGTCTTGCCGATCCTTAGAATTAAGTTGCAATGTAGCAATTATTATTATAATCTTTTGTATTAGAATAAGGAGTAGATCGAGTCAGTCCGGCATCAAACTCTGCTGGGTTCACTCGTCCTAAGTTAGCCTAAGTTAGTCTGTAGTTCATCGATAAAATCTCGATACATTAGTTTTTAAAAACATATTTCCACGCTCCGGAAAGTTAACTGGCGCAGCCGGTAGGATAGTCTACTGTTTATCATACGCGGAAAACCCTCGAAAAAGTACGCTAGCATCGCAGAAAATTCGGGAAACAGTTTCGAAGCTTCGTAAAATCCGAAATCGTTGCTGAAGTTCGCGTGTGTGCAGCAGTTCGCGTGTTTCAACACCGGTAAAGACTATCCACGAACCAAATAAATTTGTTAACGGGAGTAATTTGCCTAAAATCGGTAATGTGTGAAAATAAGGTGCAGACTGGCATGTAAGTTGTAAAATTCTTCTACATCCTTTCCTATCCTTTATCCTAGTGTTAGATTTAAGTGATTATTGTGATTTTTTTTTTTTTTATATATACAAAAAGTGAATATAGTTTTTAAACATTTGAAGTATCTACGCGATAAAATCTCACGATTTACTTTGAATATAATTTTAATTTTAGTAATAGGCGATAAAATCTCGCAAATTAATTTTAAAGTTGTAGTTTACTTAGATAATTTAAAGTTTACGCGATAGAATCTCGCGGTTACTTTATATTACCTACCCTGTTTTTAATCATAAACTAAGCTTGTGTTATAGTAACTATATTTATATTTAAAATGGAGAGCGAACTAGATTATCCGACACCACACATCCCTCGCGAAATGCTAAACCTTATACCTGAGTATAACGGGAACACAAAAACTTTAAGTTTGTTTTTGAGGAAATGTGAATTCGTTATATCAAAGTACCAAGGTGCAGCAAACGTTAATGAGTTTTTACTTCAGTCAGTTACTAGTAAATTGTCCGGGAAAGCCGCTGCTCTGATCAGCGAGCGAGGTGAATTTCAGACGTATGACGAAATAAAAGCAATCTTAATCCAACATTTCGGAGACCCGCGAAGTGAGGAATGTGTAGCGATCGAATTAGAAACATTAAAAATTAGAAACAATGAATCTTACCTAGAATTCTGTGGTAGAATTCAGGACGTGAGAGCAATTCTTATTTCAAAAGTTAACCAAAGTTCATCCGTTACCTTAAAAGAAGCAAAACGTATTATTTACGATAATACTGCCTTGAACGTTTTCTTATATAATTTACCCGAACACATGGTGCGAATAGTTAGAATTAAAAATCCGACCACATTAGAGCAAGCATTGAGTTTTGTTTTAGAAGAAGTTAATTTCCAAGAACAGTATAACCTTCGATCAAAGATGCTCCAAAATAGACCATTGATCACTCAACAAAATATATTTAAACCATCAATTCCGCAGAACACCCAATTTAAATTTGGTATTCCTGCATTTCCAACAAACCAATTTAAATTTGGTATTCCGGGAAACACCCACAATCTTTTCCGACCAAATAATCAGTATTTTGGTAATCGACCTCTAAATACAAATGCATTCAACCAACCGCGACCAACAGCACCACAATTTAATAATTTTACAAAACCCCAATTTAGTACGAATACACCATTTCAACCAACGGGCTACCGTCCGCAAATAGGTCAATTTGGTTATAGACCTCAAACGCAAGGTTTTAGACCACAGCCAGGCCAATTTGGATTTAGGCCTCAGCAACAACATCAAGGTTACCGTCCTCCTAATTTCTCTAATGACGTTTCAATGAGAACCGCACCCTCTAAACCACAACAGTTTCCAGTAAACGAAATATCTACTGATGAAACTGATTATTATAATTACCCTTATAATTACGAGACCGAATTTGATGAAAATATGTACGCTTATTATAATGAAAATGCATATACAGAACAATACCCCGATTCTGGTGAAATTGAAAGCGATAATAATCCACAATTAGAAAATAATCAGGAAAAAGTAGATTCTAATAAAAATTTTCAAGTCAATTGCCTCCGAATCATCCCGAGATAATTGAAATAAATTCAGACAATACTCTAAAATTACCTTATATATATGTACCAGACATAGATGCTAAGTTTATGTTAGATTCTGGAAGCACACGTTCTTTTGTTAGTACATCTAAAGCTAATGAGTATTTCAATAACTATAGATGCTACGAACCGTTTATGGTAACTAGTACGCATGCATCCAGTGTCCACAATGATGTAGTTAATATTCCTCTTTTCTCAATTTTTAAAGAACCATTTACACATAAATTTTATATATATGATGTAGATAAAAGATACGATGGAGTAATCGGTTGTGATCTTTTGTCTCGACTTAAAGCAAATATTTCTTATAACCATATGATCCTTCAGACAGACAAGACTACTATCCCAATAGTTTATAAAAGTGATTATAAAATTATATTAGAACCGCGATCAGAACAACGCATTAAACTACCAGTGAATCAGGAAAACGGTGATGCAATTATTGAATTTAAGGAATTTTGTCAAGACGTTCGTATGCCTACTGCCTTAGTTTCTTGTAAAAATTATTTTGCCAAAACCATTATACAAAATGCAACAAATAATTTATTAGAATTAGTTATTACAGCACCCTTCAAAGTATCTAAATTTTGTAACGAAATAGAGACTAACTATAACGGTGACTATACAAACGTAGAGACAGATACCTTATTGAATGACAACTTAAATAAGCTTCGTTTAGACCATCTCAACATAGAAGAGCGTAGAGAAATCACTCGTCTATGTGAAGAATATAAAGATATATTTTATTGTGAAAACATTCCACTTACTTTTACCAATCAAGTAAAACACCAAATCAGAACTGTAAATGAAGATCCGATTTATATAAAACCCTATAGACAGGCACCGGCTCAAGCACAGGAAATATTACATCAAGTAGAAAAATTATTGCAAGATAACGTAATACAAGAATCACATTCTCCTTGGAGTGCCCCTGTCCATTTGGTTCCAAAAAAATTGGATGCTTCAGGTGAAATAAAATATAGAATGGTCATAGACTACCGACGTTTAAACGAGATTACAGTTGACGACAGATACCCACTTCCGAACATATGTGACTTATTTGATAAATTAGGTAAAAGCAATTACTTTACAACGTTAGATTTAGCTTCAGGATATCATCAAATTGAAATTACAGACTCAGATAGGGAAAAAACTGCGTTTTCTACACAAAATGGACATTATGAGTTTCTTAGAATGCCATTTGGTCTAAAGACAGCTCCGGCAACGTTTCAACGAACGATGAATAACGTGCTGAGAGGCTTACAGGGAATACATTGCCTCGTTTACCTAGATGACATTCTGATTTACTCGAATGGACTAAAAGAACATCTTCAAAAATTACGTGCAGTATTTGAACGACTCAGACAGACGAACTTGAAGGTACAATTAGACAAATCCGAATTCCTTAGAAAAGAAGTACAATATTTGGGACATACGTTGACAAAAGACGGACTGAAACCTAACGATGACAAAATTAAAGTAGTTATGGATTACCCAATTCCACAAACACAGACTGAAATAAAACGATTTTTAGGATTCATAGGATATTACAGACGTTTCGTAAAAGACTTTTCTAAAATATGTCAACCTTTAACAGCATGTTTAAAAAAGGGCAAAAGAGTGATTATCGATAATAAATATACAGAAGCATTCCAAAAATGTAAAGAACTTTTAATAAATGCACCGATTTTACAATATCCAGATATGAGCAAGCCATTCATTCTAACAACAGATGCATCTGAAGTAGCTCTCGGTGCAGTATTGTCACAAGGCTGTATAGGTAGCGATAAGCCGGTGGCATATGCTAGCCGAACGCTAACAGATACTGAAAAGAAATATAGTGCAATCGAACGTGAGTTGCTGGCTATAGTTTGGGCCACAAAACATTTTCGACCGTATCTATATGGAAATAAATTCACAGTTTATACGGACCATAGACCTCTAATATGGCTTAGTAATTTAAAAGAATTGAACAGCAAATTAACGCGTTGGCGTTTGCGTCTGCAAGAATATGATTTTCACATAATCCATAAAAGCGGAAAACAGAACGCAAATGCAGATGCGTTATCACGCCTTCAATTCAATGCATTAGGTAATGATGATAACGATTCCATGATTGTTAATGTGGAAGATAGTGAAGAGCAATCATCTAAATTAACGAAAAAGGATATCGTTGACTCAGACACCATAACCATTTCCGATTCTGAAGACACCGCTTCTATTTCCACAGATATGGATATCGAACCATCTAACTATCCAATTCGTTCCGATAACTCTAGTATTCAAACCATTCACTCAGCTCAAGAAACAGAATCTTTAGGTATACCAATATTACATGAAGCAGTTGATACGAAGCCAAATCAGATATTAGTATTTTATAAATTTAGTCAAGATATGCAAGTAACAGATTTATCCCGCGATAAACAAAAAGTTTTAGAAGTGTTCTTACCATTACAAAACGACCAAATAATAAAAGATTTTCTGAAACGATACATTAAGCCTAAAATCAAATATTTCATTTACTTTGAACACCCAGAACATAGAAAACGATTTAGTAAAATAATTATCGAATTATTTAAAAAGGGCACAGTAAATTTTATCGAATGCACCGAACGCGTAGTTTACGTAGAAGATGAGCAGGAACAACGAGCAATAATTAATAAAATACATGACGGGAAAACATGTCACCGAGGTATCACGGAAACAGTTAAAAGAATTAAGAGAAACTATTTTTGGCAAAACATGCATGAAATGGTGACAGCAGTCATCAATTCTTGCGAGCAATGTAAAGTTTCTAAATATGATAGAAAGCCCATAAAACCAGTTTTACAATTAACGCAAACACAAAATGCACCATTCCAGGAAATATTCATGGATACATTTTCAATCGAATCAAAAACATATCTAACAATTATCGATGCTTTTAGTAAATTAGGTCAGGCAATAGAAATCCCATCCAGATCAACACCCGAAATTGTTAGAGCCCTAATTAAATATTTTTCTTTTTACGGAACACCACAAAAAATTAGTTCAGATCCTGGAACCGAGTTTAATAATGCATTAATTAAAGAACTAACAGATTTACACAAAATAACTTTGCATATTGGAACGCCAAATAACCCAAATTCCATGGGATTAGTTGAACGTTTCCATTCCACTTTAATAGAAATATATCGATTAGCCAAATATGAAAGAAAATATACCGATGCCGCTACAGTTATGACTTACGCAGTCATGGCTTATAATAATACCATCCATAGTACTACTGATTTAACACCATTTGAGGTAGTTTTCGGTCATACCGAATTAAATTCAACATTTGATACAGATTTCCAGAAAAATTATCAACAGCAACTTATTAAAGATCATAGAAAAAGAACTCACGAATTATATAAACAATTATCGGAAAAAGCAGTGAAATTAAAGAAAAAAGTAATTCATAAACGAGGTGGAGAGACAGGCCCTGAATTGAAAGTAGGACAAACCGTATTCGCCAAAGCAGTCAATAAGCGACAGTCTAAAGACAAACCTAAATATCAAAAGGCTATAGTCACGGGTAAAGCAGACCGTAATATTTTACCTATTAAAGTAAATGAACGCGATACGAAGGTACCAATTAAAAATGTGAAACGCCCTTCGCAGGTGGTGGATGAGGTGGATGAACCTACTGATATGGACGTCGATAACGCAACGGCTCCTAGGTCAAACTCTCCCCAGCCAGGGACTTCAACTGGTGGAAATTAAACAAAATCCGGGAATCTTACCTTTTCAACAAGGTCAAGCCTTTTTACAACGCGATCAGTGGTCCATTATAAAAACAATAGATCTGAAAGGTTTCGAACGAGACATTTTATTTAATATTGAGAAATATTCTGAATTAAATGACATCACAACTCATTACAGTAATAACAGTTTTTATCAGTTTGAGATTCAGGAATTACAACAATTAGTACAATACTTACGTGATGAAACTATTGAAAAATTCCAACAACTGAGCCCCTCAAGAAAAGTCAAACGAGGACTCATTAACCCAATTGGCTCAATTATCAAGATAATTACAGGAAATTTAGATTATGACGACGCAGTTAAATATGATAAGCTTATTGCAAACATACAAACCCACGAACAGGAAGTTTCCAATAAGGTTACCATAATATCTAAAATGTTAGATCATTTTCTAAATTCCACAAAAACTATTGATGAAAATACACAACTTATGAATGAGCGTCTTATTCGAATTGAAACAAAACTTAGTGACCTCTCTGTCAAAGAAAATCAGCTAAGCTATGTAACTTATCTCATTAGTATTTTAAATATGTTTGTTGCTAACTTCCGAACCATGTACATTAAACTCAGCGAAATAGAAACTGCTCTAGCGCTCAGTAAAGTATCAGTTATCCACAAAAGTATTTTAAACCCAAACGAATTATTGAATTTTTTATTGGAAATAGCTCAACACGATAATTTAATGTTTACCGTAAATGAACAAAATCTCATTAACCTAGAAGAAACGTTTTCTGTAAAAACTTACATCACAAATAATGTTATAAGATTTATTATAGATATACCTTTAGTTGACAATGTAACATATAATTATTTTAAATTGTATTCCCTTCCCATATTCTATAATTCCATAAACCTAACCTATATTATAATCCCTGACTTTCCTTACCTACTCGTAGAAGGATTGAAATACTTACCAATAGCCAAACCGTGTAAAGAAGTTACAGATAAAGATTACTTGTGTACTGAAGATGACCTCACACCTTATGCCGATAAAACCTGCATTGAACAACTGATGACGTATTGCCCAAATCCATCTTCATGTTTCCCTAGATCAGTCGACATGGAAGACCTGAAACTTCAAAAGATTACCGCAAATAGTTGGATTTTATTCTCCAAGGTTAACAAAATTATTTCACAAAACTGCGATAGTAATATCATCCATGGGCAAATACAAGGCACATACATACTAACCATACCAGATAGATGTATAGTATCCATAGAAGGAATAGAAATTCGAGGACATCGTTATTACTCCATGTTCAAGAAAAACAAATCTTTACCTGTAATCACATTACCCAGTTTACCTGAAAATCAGCAACAGAATTCTACGGACTACGAACCTGTGAATTTGAAGAAAGTAAATCTGGACGACATTCAGCATTTAAATTACGTGCTACAAAAAGGCGTGAAAAATGTGAAAAGTGTCAGTGTGCAACAAAGTGAAAGCGTTGCTACCATAGTATTATATGTAATAGTTTCCGTATTGATTGTAATTTTTATTGTGTTAAAATATAAGATAATTTTAAGAAAATTATGTAAGAAAACTCCATCTGATGTTAATAACTCTCAAACTTCACCTAATCAAGTAAATGAGATACCCTTGATACATTTGAAAAAGTAATTATTTTAGTTTTGAAACATATAGTTTAAATTGTTAAAATTAGGTAAAGTTTCCAATGAGTTTTCTGAAAAATTTAGTTTTTCAGATAACTTCATTCTAAGGGTGGAGGAGTTATATTGTAAGATCTACTGACGAAGCACTTCATAGTTAATACAATGTAACTACAATGTAACATTATTCTGTGAAATGCTTTGGACAGGAAGGACGGCAGACGCAATGTAAGCAGTCTTGCCGATCCTTAGAATTAAGTTGCAATGTAGCAATTATTATTATAATCTTTTGTATTAGAATAAGGAGTAGATCGAGTCAGTCCGGCATCAAACTCTGCTGGGTTCACTCGTCCTAAGTTAGCCTAAGTTAGTCTGTAGTTCATCGATAAAATCTCGATACATTAGTTTTTAAAAACATATTTCCACGCTCCGGAAAGTTAACTACATAGTAAACAGACCAAGACAATTAGGCACGCTCATGCACACAAACACTCGTTCCATCTAGGGACCGCAACCGGGACCTCCAGCGCAGAAGGCGGGTTCAGCACCCCTACGCCAAACAAGTCGTCAAAATCTCAGTTCGCCCAAACAGGTAGTCAACGTTTCAGTAGTCAATATTTCAGCAGATAATAATTTACTCTTTGCATTTGTTGCAGTAGCATTATTTGTTGTAAATAACTCAAATAATTAACAAGACATATCGTTTGTTGAATTTATTAATACTGCAGATAACACTACACACACATGAATTTCTCTCTGAACCACATACACATATAACATGCTTATAAAATGTAATGTACAATCATCAAACAGTGATGACTGAGAACAGTATATTTATTTTCACTCCATTTCTATAAAATAAGTTGCCGGTTGACCAGGCAATAAAGTTTACTAACGTTAACAGTGGTAATAGTTTAGTCAAAACTATTAATAGATAAATGCTATAATAGCACAATACTATGAAATGAATAACTCCCACAGTTATTTTACTTGTCGATTAATATGACAACATTTAATACTCAATTTCACTTGAGTCGTTCAATAATAATCGGAACATAATTTTATGTTACCACTTTAATATTTTTTTCACCTCACACGCTCTGAAAAGGAGGTTTTGTCACTCAGTTTAGGCGTAGAAAATCGCTTTTTGCGGCCTAGCACGGCAAATTACTTTTTTAATTTCATACCTAAAAATATGTATTAAGGTGGTACGACTTCCATACAAACAAACATTGCACATTAATTGGTTCATCATACATTAATAATTCATAAATACCATGTACTTTCATACACGAGGTATATAAATGCGATGAGTCACACACATACCTACGTAGAATTATTGAAATTATAAGATATTAGTTTTTTCGTGATTTATGTATAAAAATATATTTTTTTTATTATTTCGCGTAAACAAATAACTGAAACGTGTTAGTTGCGCATGTACACATGAATTATTAAGGTACTAGGGCGGTTACAACCCGATACTCGCGTTCGTCGATCGACGAAAAATTCAAAATTATGCGAAAATAATGACACTTTTTAATTGCAGTTTGTGATCATCACGTTTAACATTTTGTATATTTTATAGTTTTCGGAACAAATAGACTCGAGTACCTTTAATTTGATACCTTAGTCGGCCGCGTACTACGCGCCAAAGTCCCTATCGAGTCGTCACAAATTTTGCGAACCTGAATTAAGTATATAGATAATGTACCAATAATTGTGCAATGTTTGTTTGTATGGAAGTCGTACCACCTTAATGGTTTCCGAATCGCACTATTGACTTTTTTGTTATATTTGATTCTTATTTTAAATTAATTATAATACTCCGTTTTGGTTTAATTATATTATTTTAGTTCATTGAATCATAAAAATAACAATAAGATTAAACAATTTGTTATAAGAATTTTATATTAGGCTGGGTGAGATTTCACAACCTATAACTGGATTTCGGACTGTGACATTAATCTTTATTTTTAAATTGTCCTTGTCTTGTACCTCATGTCACTGTCAACATTTACGGAATCGTTTTTATTCTTATTAATAAGTAACAATATATTCCTACTTTAAATAACTTTGAATTAACTACTCCCTTTTTTATTATTTTAGTTTTTTATATCATTAAAACAACGAGAATAAGGTATATTTATAAGGAATAATAAGGAATCCTGAGCGAAGCGAGGATTTCAAGGGTACAAGACGCTAAAAACTTTTCTGCCGAGCGCAACATACAATTTTTCACCTCACAACTGCGAGGTACATTTTATGGTTGTTTCCGCGGTCAACTTCCGGTAAAAAATTATTTAAACAAAAGTTTAATCTAAATATACCTTATTCTCGTTGTTTTAATTATATAAAAAACTAAAATAATAAAAAAAGGAGTATTATAGTTAATTCAAAGTTATTTAAAGTAGGAATATATTGTTACTTATTAATAAGAATAAAAACGACTCCGTAAATGTTGACACTGACATGAGGTTCAAGACAAAGACAATTTAAATATAAATATTTATGTCACGTTCCGAAATCCAATCATAGGTTGTGAAATCTCACCCAGCCTAATATAAAATTCTTATAACAATTAGTTTAATCTTATTGTTATTGTTTTTATGATTCAATGAACTAAAATAATATAATAAAACAAAAACGGAGTATTATAATTTATTCAAAGCTATTTAAAATAAGAATACAATGTAACAAAAAAGTCAATAGTGCGATGTCAATAGTGCGATTCGGAACGCATTATGACATATTTTCAGGTATTAAATTAAAAGCCACTTTACCGCGCTAGGCCGCAAAAAGCGATTTTCTACGATGAAACTTAATGACAAAACCTCCTCTTCTGAGCGTGTGAGGTGAAAATAACTATTCTGCTTCATACATAACATACAAAAAAAAAACAAAAACATAGGCAGGATTATAACATAACAGTGTTGGGTGTATACCATTAATACCATTTAAGATTTATTTAGTAAATCTATAAATGGATTCTATTAAATTAAATATTAGAAAATACAAGCTAATTTGTACCCTTTTGATGGAATACTAATACTTTCCTTAAACATTATCAATTAATTATTACACTTTCCTGCCTGAAAACTAGAGCTGCTGTGATCTGGTAACACAACAATGTTTAGGTTGTTAAAAGTAGCTTTAACTTTTTTTTGTATTTTTTTTTTGCTCACTACCAATGAATAAGCTATATAATAATACCCCATGAAACCAAACAGGGCTGACTCAGCAGATGTGCTGAGTTTGAAAAGTAGTAGGCACTCTGTCCTAAATTAGTCTAGTCAATCTGATAATTTTTTATTGTGCATGTTCATTTTTATTGCAATCTAGTTAAGCACCACACAGTGGTGATCTCATTTAATTAGAAAGTGATAATTTTAATCAGTTTTGTGGTCTATCTTATCAGTATTAAATTTAATTATTAAATTGCTACACCCTCTCATTGTGTAAACTATTACATGTTCAACGTTATTGAATACTTAGATAGCTACATAAATTTGTAAATTTATTTAACTGTGATGCTATTACTATTTTAATGGCATCCTGCCCCCATAACATGTGTATGACTCTATCAATTTAATGATTGGAGAAGTTAACAACAACTTGTGTTTATAAATATTGAATTAGTTTTAGTGGTTTGTATAATAAGTAGCCAGGTGAAAATTGATAATAGCTATTGAGTAAGTACTTCTAAAATTCTCTTCTGATTTGTGTTGTAAGTAATACAATCAATTTTAAATGGAAACAAATGATGTACTTGTATATGGAATATGAACATTAGGTGTTTGGATTGAAACAAGTTTATCTGTCATTGAATCACCGTTTTAATAACTAATAACAAGTGAAATGGATTATTTTAACATGATGAACATAATTTATAAAAGGTGTTACACTTTACATTACAATGTATACAGTAGTGTTATGTAGGTATATGTTGTTATAACCTAGGGTATTCATAATCTTGGTAATTATGATATGAACAAGGTTTCCAATGAAGGTGACTGTGACTGCATAATTCGTCATTGTAATTTTATATAATTTATTCAATGAATTCGTACATATAAATACTTAGTTTTGACTTTCGTCAAGCTGTTGGGTTAATGCTCATGTTAGGTACCGCAGAAGTGTGAAGTATCCTGCATCCAATCAAAACAGGTCACAATATTCAGAAAACAACACTACACATCTGCAATACTCATTTATCTAGAAAAACCCTGCTGTAGTTTACAAAACAGCCTATTCTAGACATTCTACTTTAAGCTCCTATTCTTTTATTTTTCTTGCCTTGGCTGCCACCGACTCCAAAAGGCCTATTTTTTGCTTTTTAGTTTTTGAAGTCGGTTTTTTTAACGCAGTTTTTTTTAACTTTTTAGTGTCTGTAATAGGCTGTTTTGTAAACTACAGCAGGGGTTTTTCTAGATAAGATAAGGTGTCATGTACATTATAAACTAAATTATCGTAAATAGATACTACATCGTCCCAGTCAACAATGAATAGAAATAAATGCTCATAACATAAAAAGTACTGGGCCAAACTAAACCAAATTTTTATGGGACCAATTGGCAACTATTCTGCATCGAACAAAAAAAAGAATCATGGAAATCGGTTCAGAAATCTCAGCGTAATCGGTGTAAAAAAACCATCTGAATTGAGAACCTCCTTCTTTTTTGAAGTCGGTTAATAAAATGTAATAAACTTCCCGATGTATCCGAGCTTACCAAGCACACGGCCTAGAGCGTAGGCATACGTTCATTGTCGCGGGTGCAACCTGCTTCTGAACTATTAAAGAACATAAGTAAAACACCTGGATACTGCTTACAAACTCCTTTACTCTTGATTCTGTACATTATCACAATGAATTACAACGAACACATTTTCACCGGGAAGACTAAAAGTTAGCTTCCCTCTTTTTTTTGGAATGACAACAGCTGTCAAAGGCCGACCGGTGTTGCCACGTTCGAGTAAACTGATATTATTAAATAGCAAGTATAACGAATAAGTATCATTCTATTCATGAAATTTATAATTGTTTACACTATACAACGTGTTACCATGTAAAAGATTCAAATAACGTTACTGCACATTTTTCCAAATTAAAAGTTTATACTTTCGCATAATTCACTCAGCAAAAAATTCCGGCCATAATCAGCTTTTCTTACATTAAAGAGGTTTACTCTTGCCCTCATTCTGAATCGTTAATTTAAAAGGAGTTCGAAAATGGAGCGAGCTTGCCTAGAAAGCGCCTGTTCACTCAGCTTTGAATATACCAGGGTTGTAACCCGGGAATACAGACGCAGGCAGGGAATTATTTGTTTGTGCACGATAGACGTAGAATATCAACCAGGTAGGGGGACTCCCGGTGGTAAAATGTTATTTCAATAGCACACTCTCCGAAGTACAATCTGTAGAACACCGACAATGAAGAAACTATTTGATGATGAGGGAGACTGTGGAGCTTGGTATGCACCAGTGCATCATTTCCAACGAGTTTCCTGGTTCTGTTTTCCATTTTCACCGAATCGAATGCGGCTTGCTGATATGTTGGTGAACCATCCCAAACAGCAGTATTCCAGTTTTGGCTGCGTTAAAACTGACCAGATTGTTATCACTCCATTGGGAGACAAGACTTAAAGGTCGATTTTGTCCGCTCAATCATGGCTTCTCTTAAAGAATGGGTTTCGCATTGGATACATCTCTCTGGAACCGTGCTGCCTACTGCATACCTAACAGTACCGGGCACAAGCAGGTCATTAATATGTAGCAAGAATAGGATTCCAAGTCAATAAATCACTAAAATATCGATTTCAAAATAATATAAACAGTAGAAAGGGTTAAGAGCAGCAGTGATTGTTTACTGCAATGAGTTTTATACTAAAAACAAAATAAAACTACCAATACCGAGATCCCGGTATCAGACATTTCAATACCGGTATTGGAACCACACGATACCAAAACAAACTCATACAGAGAAAATGATGTCTTTCACTATAAGATAGCAAATAGTTACATTTTTAAGTAAGTATGTTATATTAATTATCATACCACTCGTTATCATTTGCGTTACCTTAACATCTCAGAAGCAGGTTGAAATTCAATAAAAAAATTATTAATTAAAAATAACTAAACGCCGTTTCAAAGCAAGCAAATCGCCATAATACTGTGAAATATTTTTTTAAAGTTTTTTTTTATTAACGACGGGGAGACTGCTTGGCTAATCTAAGTTTCACATAATTTGGTTTCATCTATACTTATACCTTTGTTTGCTTACTTGCTTGCGATGGGCGTTAGTTGGACGTTCGGCGCTGATATCAGCATAACATTACATGCACACACGCGTAAGCGCACAACGATATTCGTTTCGCGCGCAGTGCACCCTTTGATCGAAATTTGCGCTCTCCAGTAGAAATAGCGCTAAGCATGCATGCATAAAAATATATATTATACACCATACGAAATCGCTAATTTCCACAGATTTCGCCAATTTCGAGAGCGACACACACGACACGATCGTTTTGCGCGAAGCTAAAGACGATACTACACGTCTAATATTTAAACGGACTCCGCAAAGCGTCGTACAATTACTGTTACCAGTGAATTGGCACAACGTCCGATGCGAGGAACCGTCAATAGCGCAAGACAACACGCCAAAACGTCTCCACCTCCGGACGCGTGAGCGTCGCGGCAAAGATTTCGACGCGCGTAAAGTGCGCACAGTGTGGTTTTATTGTTTTTATGCAGTCGACCGGCCCTCAGACAGGAGTGGTCCTGGATGTGTCTCCATGGACCGCAATGTGCGTTCGAAAAGTAGATGTTCAAATGCGTCTTGCAGTTCACACTCTGACGCGCAGTTAACTGCGTTCTTTATCGACCCGCGAGCCAAGTGATCCCCAGTCCAAGGTAGTAATAAAAAAAAAATGTAATAAAAAAAATGATAAAGATTTGACAACTCTAACGTATTCAAACGATTGCATACGCACGGGTTGTTAGCTCGACGAACGCACGTTCGATACACGTTAATGATCCTTCCGCAGGTTCCCCTACGGAAAACTTGTTACGACTTTTACTTCCTCTAAATGATCAAGTTAGGTCTACTTCCCAGCAACGCCGACGGCCGTGAAGCCACCGCGTGTCGGTCCGAAGACCTCACTAATCAATGCCCAGCACGAAGGAGTTTCAACGGGTTGCCCGGGCCTCTACGCCAGGAAGAACATGCCGATTCCTTCAGTGTAGCACGCTTGGGGCCCAGGACATCTAAGGGCATCACAGACCTGTTATTGCTCAATCTCGTGCGGCTCGAAGAATATTAATACGTCGCCAGTGAAATGCGTGACAGAGTCACGCACACCTAAATGACGACGCCTATTTAGCAGGCTAGAGTCTCGTTCGTTACCGGAATTAACCAGTCAAATCGCTCCACCAACAGCCATGCATCACCACCACCCACCGAACCAAGAAAGAGCTGTTAATCCTTCCGGTGTCCGGGCTTGGTGAGATTATCAGTGCTAAGTCAAATTAAGCCTCAGGCTCCACTCCTGGTGGTGCCCTTCCGTCAATTCCTTTAAGTTTCCGCTTTGCAACCATACTTCCTCCGGAGTCCAAAATCTTTGGTTTCCTGGAAGCTGCCCGCCGAGCCATTGTAGTAACGTCGGCGTATCGCTAGATGACATGGTTACGGTTAGAACTAGGGCGGTATCTTATCGCCTTCGAATCTCGAACAAAACAGAACCAACAAAATAGAACCGAGATCATATTCTTTTATTCCATGCACGAAATATTCAAGCAGCATTTTAGCCCGCTTTGAGCACTAATTTGAAAATAAAAAATAAAAGTAAAATCATCGGCCTACCTCGAGACCTCTAAGAGCACCGCGATAGGATTTTGATATTGAACCGACGTGTTTCCGTCGGCTCACCGGTGATATGATCACTCGTGTCTATCGACATCTAAGGGCATCACAGACCTGTTGACTGTCGCCGGTCCCTCCTAGAAGAATTTTAATTCGTCACCTTTGAATTGCGTGACAGAGCCACGCACACCTAAATGACTACGCCTATTAAGCAGGCTAGAGTCGCGTTCGTTACCAGAATTAACCAGACAATTTCGACGTTTGCGCCGTGTTTAGATCACGGTGTTATGATCCGAAGTGATACGAAGTACCTACAAATTACCTACGTGGGTACCCACGTACCTACCATTACCACCTACCATTCATTCTTTCATGCATTCATTCATTCATACATTCATTCATTCATTTAACCTTACCTAACCTAACCTTTTTTTCTTTTTTTTTATACTAAGGGAAATACGAGTTTATCGACTTCCGGCTGAGCCGGCGAGTTCAGGGCTCCCCTTCGCGCGTCCATCCGACGAGCACGCTCAGCGGATAGACGCGCGGAGGTATAAACTGCTAAAACCACCTAGTAGTGCCCTCTCTTACCGATGTGTGGCGACGTGGGAACCTTCTGGGACTCTACCACCGCCGCCTCGGCCGACCTGCTTCAGGTCACAACATATCTCGGGTGATGGATGTCCGGGCACACCGAAGATTGTTTTGGACATCACCCCGTACGCACGAAATTGTACTGCGCGAGCGCTGGGATAGTTTTGCCAGCGACATTACTTCTTCGCAAAAGGAGACCATTGCCTGCCAAGCCCTTTCATTTTCGAGCATCGCCTCAACTATGCTCAGCAGTGAGAGGTCTGGTCCTACTTCTGCAATAAGTCCTTGACGGTGGTTGTTCCAAGCAGGGCACATCTCCAGGGTATGCAGTGCGGAGTCCTCCGCTGCATTGCATTCGTAGCATCTTTCGTTGTTTCTCTTCGAATCTGGTGCAGGTATTTCCCGAAACAGCCATGTCTGGTTAGCACCTGCACTGAAGGTCAGCGACCCATGACGCCGCAGGACTCAATCATCTAGCGCCGGACCTATTGCTTCAACAGTGCGGGTACCATATCCTCCGAATTGCAGTTCCTCCACCCATAAATGCATGACAACCTCTCTTTGGTCACGCCGTATCCCCTCCATCTCCTCGATTGTGAGGCGATCGCCTCGCGCCCTAGCCTCGATCTTGTTTTTATAGACCGTTGTAAGAACCCTCGCCTCTAACTCCCAGGGCGGGGTTCCAGCCAGTACAAAAGCCGCGTCAGCCGACACCGTCCAATATGCTCGTGTGGCCCTTTGGGCCATCATGCGCTGAGGCTCCCGCAACAAACTGAGAGTTTTACTGTGGAGGGAGCCGTACCACACCGGGGCGCCGTAAAGGGCTATGCTACGAATGATAATTATATGTATAATATCAAATCAGCCTAGTAGGACTGCAAAACGTACTTAATGTAATCGTTTGAGATCGTAGAGCGCACTGCTCTCCACCCGCTCTGGTGTTGTGTGTGTGAAGTATTTCGTTTCTCCTATCTCTTTCATTCGGATTAATCAGCATTATTTTATAAGGGTTAATCTGTATAAGGGTTAATCGGTATAAGGGTTAATCAAATATACGGGTTAACCTTATAACCGGATTAATGGGACATAAAGTCTGGAACATCCTCTCAGTGAGACAAACTTACATCCTAAGAACCATTCTCCTAAAGCACTCCCAGTTAATTTACGACCCAATACTGGAAGAAAAGAGACGGAACACTAAAGTCTGCATTGTTCCCCTACTACGCACCTCCTTTTCACAACATTTCTTTCAGTTCCTGGGCCCTTTCCTTTACAACCGAATTAACTATCTGCTCCATATATATCCGCTTGTCAAATCAACCTGTAAGCTTACGGTCTCAAAGTACCTAATTTCACTAGACTATGATGATACCGAAAATTTACTCTGCCCTACGAGATAATTAATGCTCTTCTACTGTTATTTAAATTTAACTACATGTTAGTAACTAACTAAAATCTTTGGCTCTCTGACGTCCCTTCCACAGAATATTGCTAATTCATACACACAGACACACACACACACACATACACACACACAAACACACACAAAACATCTCACCAACGCTTACACACATTTACCTACACTCACTCTCACGCTCACACACATCCACACACCGATTTAATCTTAAATACACAACCCCTCTCACAGTCCTTTGGACGCGTGCAGCTCACACATTTTATTATTTAGATAGTTTAGTAATTTTTTATGATTTTGTAATTTTTGCATTTTTCAATGCTATTTTTATACTTATGGTTTAGCCATGTTTATTTTATTGTTTTACTTTTTTGTTATTGTTTTAATTGTCCCTATCACTCGTCCGATGTAAGCTCTGAATATAGTACGTACCTACTTTTTGTCCTTGGGTGGGCCTGGCGACCTGTAGCTCAGGTTTCTACTGCTGAAACCTATTTCAGGCACCAGTCCATCACAGGTATAGGAGATAGTTATACATACCTACATAACACTAACTGATTGTAAGAACCCTGTTTGTGATGGAAAAATAGTTATTTTTATTATTTTTTTATTAATGGGTCCTTGGTAGCAGCCTTAAGAAAACTTGCGTTATTGCTCAGTAGAACCATCAAGGCGTTGTAACATCTAGGTTTATTTTAAGTTCCAATGATAAAGATAACTTCAAACAACACCAACACAAACTTTGGCAAAGGCAACTTATCTGTCCTATGCTATCAGCAGAAGGGTCTCAAAACAATATCAGTTTTTGTGAGGCTTTCAGCTAACCACGGCAATCATGTATGCAGTGCGATCCACCACATTTAGTGCGGCTTTTTTATATTTGTTTGTATATGTGTTTCTTTTTTATGATTCTCACGTGACATATAAGTATATTAAGCTGGGTAGACATTTCTGGCTTCATGGAATCTGAACCTAAAGTATTTTGTTTTTTTTTTTAAGACTTTTTCTTCTAGATGTTATGCCTTTTCGTCAGGGTTAATGTTACTACGCGATTTGTAACTCCACTACTACTGTAGACTGTAGTGTTAACGGTTAGTGTATTTAACTATTCAGTCGGCGGGTTAACCCGCGTCCAGCGTGTCCCTTGCTCCCCTGGAAACATCGAGACAACTTGTACACGCTACAAGCTTCCCGATGCCAAAATTCATCCAATGTGATCAAGTAACAAACTTCTAAACATCTAAACATCCAACTAAACCCTTACATTAGAATATAAGTAGGATTTTGCGATTTAGTAGATTAAGCAAGCGACCGACTCGACTGATCGACCAATAGGCTCATCTCCTTTTGTCAGTGTGTATGTGCAGAGGAGGCTTCCTCGAACATTAAGATTAAACTTAATTGGCCAATTTTATCATCTGCTTCCAACAGTACACCTAGGCTATTGTACGGAGGTGTTCGAGCTTTTGGTATTACGCGCTCGAGATCAATCAAATAAGTAGTAAACGTACTAGGTACTAATAGGACGACACTCGGCACAGTACAACGCTACCAAACACAAATTGTTAATGTAACAATCGGACAGTTCGTATAGTACTTTTCCCAATCTCTTGCTAAATCATTTTTTTTTCAAAACATCAACAACAACAAGATAACGATATTTTATGTACTCGATCTTGTGACCGTATCGTTGATTTCTTTATAGTCGAGCTTGAGCCATGTATCCTGCTTTAGCGCTAACTAGCGCTTTTATCGATAGCTGTTTGTTAAATATACTAGCGTAACCCCGCTTTAATGTAGGCCTGCTTACAACAGCACTTCATCGCTCTAATCTGTAAAATGTGGCCTTTTACGTTTATCAATATATAACAGACTATTTAATTAGTGCTTCAGCTGCCGTTTACATCCTGCCAATATTCAGTTTTTCATAATAATATTGTGTATGTATCAATAATTTGTAGCAGTTACATTATTCGGACTGTATCTACTATGACAGTTTACAAATAATTTACATAGGTATGTAGGTACCTTAAAGTGTCGCATTAAGCAGACTAATCGCGACATGTTGAACACTTTACCTACATGGCGATTTGTGTGATACCGGTGGTTTCCTGGATGTGGGTTCACATCGAAACTGCTAGAAAGTGCAGTCAAAAATGAACTTATCATGATCAGTCCAGACACTTCAATAACACAAAATACCAACTTTAACCTTATCAAGTGGTATGGTAGATATTGCCACATCATAACAGACAGCTTATAATTCCAAGACAAAGAATCCCGGACATGTCCGCAGTTCGTCCTATCCTGACAGATGGTACGTATCTTACCATATCTATTCTTATCATTCTATACTCGGGAAAGAGTTTGTTATTGTCAATTTTTTTTTACTTACTTTACCTAAAAGAAATATAATATGGTTCACAAAATTAACCCATTCACATACTGTTGTCATCTGAGAACAGGCCAAGTCGGAAGCACCATAGGCGGCCCAACAAACTGCGAAACCAGAGGCGGCCAACAATCATCACACAATAAGAAGAAGAAGAATACTTTATCAAAAATGTGCTAATGCTAAATGGCACGTACTATTATGCTTTCATAATTATTAACACTACAATAATCATAAATCGTTAGACAGATACAAAATCAATAAAACTATTTAGAATTCATTCACTGTAAAGCATAAATAGCTGCTGTTTAAATAATAATAATTGCATACAGTCACACCAATTATCCTAGCCCTCGCGGCTTCGTCAAGTTTTGTTTGGTGACAAACACACCCTTGTACTTTCCTCTTGCAAATACATACATAATGTACATAGTAAACACTCTGACTAAGACAATTAGGCACGCTCATGCACACAAACACTCGTTCCATCTAGGGACCGCAACCGGGACCTCCAGCGCAGAAGGCGGGTTCAGCACCCCTGCGCCAAACAAGTCGTCAAAATCTCAGTTCGCCCAAACAGGTACCTAGTCAATATTTCAGCAGATAATAATTTACTCTTTACAGTTGTTGCAGTAGCATTATTTGTTGTAAATAACTCAAATAATTAACAAGACTTATACCTTTTGTTGAATTTTTTAATACTGCAGATAACACTACACACACACATCAATTTCTCTCTGAACCACATACACATATAACATGCTTAAGAAATGTAATGTACAATCATCAAACGGTGATGACAGAACAGTGTATTTATTTTCACTCCGTTTCTGTAAAGTAAGTTGCCGGTTGACCAGACAAACTTTATAGTACTAACGTTAACAGTGGTAATAGTTTAGTCAAAACTATTAATAGATAAATGCTATAATAGCTTTTTTAATTTCATACCTAAAAATATGTATTAAGGTGGTACGACTTCCATACAAACAAACATTGCACATTAATTGGTTCATCATACATTAATAATCTATACTAATAATATAATAATATTATAAAGCTGCAGAGTTTGTTTGTTTGTTTGTTTGAACGCGCTAATCTCTGGAACTACTGGTCCGATTTGAATGATTCTTTCAGTGTTGGGTAGTCCATTTATCGAGGAAGGCTATAGGCTATATATTTTTTTTCAAATTTAGGGATCCGTAATGAAATTGCTATTTTGTAACACAAGGTGTAAAATCGAAAACCTATTTTTGCGTGCGCTGCAAAAACTATTGAAAATAGAACAAAATGATGTACTACGGGTTTGTAGATCCCATTAAGACCTACAAAACAGTCCGCGAGAACATATATCTAGCTATCATGGTTTAATCACAATAACCGATTTTGTGTTCAAAATAATTATTACATCGTCTGAAGAAAAAAAAATATTCGTTAAATATGTATCGAAATATTAATCTTTATCGAAATTAAGCATTATGTTATCAAGAGTATTTATGTAGAAGTAAAATACTTTTTGTTTCATCTCAATCGGATATTTCGTTTAAAAGTTATTACGTGTGTAAGATGCTAAGAGTTGGTACCTATTCGTAATTCTTATGTGTCTGGCTGAATGTCGAACAGATAGACAGCTATTGCCTGCGACTTATACAATTTAACTTAATCTATATTTTTCTTAATATTATAAAGCTGAAAAGTTAGGTTGTTTGTTATGAACGCGGTAATTTCGGGAAATACTGATCTGATATGAAAACTGTTTAAATATTCAATAGTCCATTTATTGAGGGAGGCTATAATATAGGCAATATTTTATCTCGGTATTTCCACGGAAACGAGAAAAACGCGGGTGAAACCGCGGGGCACGGCTAGTTCATAAATACGTGTGCAACTAACTCGTTTCAGTTATTTGTTTGCGCGAAATTATAAAAAAATGTACTTTCATACATGACGTATATAAATGCGATGAGTCACACACACATACGTAGAATTATTGAAATTATAAGTTATTAAATAACTGAAACGTGTTAGTTGCGCATGTATGCATGAATTATTAAGGTACTAGGGCGGTTACAACCCGATACTCGGGTTCGTCGATTGACGAAAAATTCCAAATTATGCGGAAATAATGACACTTTTTATTGCAGTTTGTGATCATCACGTTTAACATTTTGTATCTTTATAGTTTTCGGAACAAATAGACTCGAGTACCTTTAATTTGATACCTTACTCCTGAGCGAAGCGAGGATTTCAAAGGTACAAGACGCTAAAAACTTTTCTGCCGAGCGCAACATACAATTTTTCAGCTCACAACTGCGAAGAATATTTTATGGTTGTTTCAGCGGTCAACTTCCGGTAAAAAATTCTTTAAACAGAAGTTTAATCAAAATATACCTTATTCTCGTTGTTATAATTATATAAAAAACTAAAATAATAAAAAGGAGTATTATAGTTAATTTAAAGTTATTTAAAGTAGGAATATATTGTTACTTATTAATAAGAATAAAAACGACTCCGTAAATGTTGACACTGACATGAGGTTCAAGACAAAGACAATTTAAATATAAATATTTATGTCACGTTCCGAAATCCAATCATTGGTTGTGAAATCTCACCCAGCCTAATATAAAATTCTTATAACAATTAGTTTAATCTTATTGTTATTGTTTTTTACTTTAAGCTCCTAGTCTTTTATTTTTCTTGCCTTGGCTGCCATCGACTCCAAAAGGCCTATTTTTTGCTTTTTAGTTTTTGAAGTCGGTTTTTTTAACGCAGTTTTTTTTTTACTTTTTATTGTCTGTAATAGGCTGTTTGTAAACTACAGCAGGGTTTTTTTTCTAGATTAGATAAGGTGTCATGTACATTATAAACAAAATTATCGTAAATACTACATCGTCCCAGTCAACAATGAAATGAATGCTCATAACATAAAAAGTACTGGGCCAAACTAAACCAAATTTTTATGGGACCAATTGGCAACTATTCTGCATCGAACAAAAAAAAGAATCATGGAAATCGGTTCAGAAATCTCGGCGTAATCGGTGTACATACATAAAAAAAAAATATTATACCATCCGAATTGAGAACCTCTTCTTTTTTTGAAGTCGGTTAATAAAATGTTCTGAACTATTAAAGAACATAAGTAAAACACCTGGATACTGCTTACAAACTCCTTTTTACTCTTGATTCTGTACATTATCACAATGAATTACAACGAACACATTTTCACCGGGAAGACTAAAAGTTAGCCTCTTTTTTTTTGGAATGACAACAGCTGTCAAAGGCCGACCGATGTTGCCACGTTCGAGTAAACTGATATTATTAAATAGCAAGTATAACGAATAAGTATCATTCTATTCATGAAATTTATAATTGTTAACACTATACAACGTGTTACCATGTAAAAGAATCAAATAACGTTACTGCACATTTTTCCAAATTAAAAGTTTTTTATACTTTCGCATAATTCACTCAGCAAAAAATGTTGAAGAAAAAAATAACAGTAATTATAATGGTTTTGATTGACCTTAAAATGTAATCTTAACTTATATGTTTGAAATCTACAAGAACCTATGTATTTACAACGTATCCAGAGATATTATTATAAGTATGTTTACCTTTAAAAAGTATAAAATAAAAAATTAAATTAAAATTTAAAAAAAAACCCCGACAAAAAAACATAAGCTACCTTTAAAAAGTAAAAAATAATAAAAGAAAATTAATCCTAAAGTACCATTATGTATTAATATTTAAAAAAAAAATTCGCGTTGGGGGACCGCTCCAAAACTAAATTACTAACTATTAAACAAAATCAAAAATTACTAATCTAAGCAACAAACATGAATTTTATATAAACAGAATTAAGAAAAAACTTTATGCATGTGACACTAATTAATTAGGAGCGGTCCCCCAACGCGATTTGTTTTTTAAATATTAATACATACTTATACATAATGGTACTTTAGGATTAATTTTCTTTTATTATTTTTTACTTTTTAAAGGTAGCTTATGTTTTTTTGTGTCGGGGGTTTTTTTTTAAATTTTAATTTAATTTTTTTATACAATAATTCGTGTTAAAAATGTTATGGCCAAAATTCCGGCCATAATCAGCTTTTCTTACATTAAAGAGGTTTACTCTTGCCCTCATTCTGAATCGTTAATTTAAAAGGAGTTCGAAAATGGAGCGAGCTTGCCTAGAAAGCGCTGTTCACTCGAGCTTTGAATATACCAGGGTTGTAACCCGGGAATACAGACGCAGGCAGAGTATTCTGCTCCCTGGCTGTACGCATGACAAAAGATGAGAAGCGTTGTTTTTATTATTTGTTTGTGCACGATAGACGTAGAATATCAACCAGGTTGGGGGACTCCCGGTGGTAAAATGTTATTTCAATAGCACACTCTCCGAAGTACAATCTGTAGAACACCGACAATGAAGAAACTATTTGATGATGAGGGAGACTGTGGAGCTTGGTATGCACCAGTGCATCATTTCCAACGAGTTTCCTGGTTCTGTTTCCATTTTCACCGAATCGAGTGCGGCTTGCTGGTATGTTGGTGAACCATCCCAAACAGCAGTATTCCAGTTTTGGCTGCGTTAAAACTGACCAGATTGTTATCACTCCATTGGGAGACAAGACTTAAAGGTCGATTTTGTCCGCTCAATCACGGCTTCTCTTAAAGAATGGGTTTCGCATTGGATACATCTCTCCGGAACCGTGCTGCCTACTGCATACCTAACAGTACCGGGCACAAGCAGGTCATTAATATGTAGCAAGAATAGGATTCCAAGTCAATAAATCACTAAAATATCGATTTCAAAATAATATAAACAGTAAAAAGGGTTAAGGGCAGCAGTGATTGTTTACTGCAATGAGTTTTATACTAAAAACAAAATAAAACTACCAATACCGAGATCCCGGTATCAGATATTTCAATACCGGTATTGGAACCACACGATACCAAAACAAACGCATACAGAGAAAATGATGTCGTCTTTCACTATAAGATAGCAAATAGTTACATTTTTAAGTAAGTATGTTATATTAATTAACATACCACTCGTTATCATTTGCGTTACCTTAACATCTCAGAAGCAGGTTGAAATTCAATAAAAAATTTATTAATTAAAAATAACTAAACGCCGAAAGAATGTTCGTGTTTTCTGAAATAACGCCCATTTCAAAGCAAGCAAATCACCATAATACTGTGAAATTTTTTAGTTTTTTTTATTAACGACGGGGAGACTGCTTGGCTAATCTAAGTTTCACATAATTTGGTTTCATCTATACTTGCTTGCTTGCGATGGGCGTTAGTCGGACGTTCGGCGCTGATATCAGCATAACATTACATGCACACACGCGTAAGCGCACAACGATATTCGTTTCGCGCGCAGTGCACCCCCCTTTGCGCTCTCCAGTAGAAATAGCGCTAAGCATGCATGCATACAAATATATATTATACACCATACGAAATCGTTAATTTCCACATAGATTTCGCTTTAATTTCGAGAGTGACACACACGACACGATCGTTTTGCGCGAAGCTAAAGACGATACTGCACGTCCAATATTTAAACGGACTCCACTAAGCGTCGTACAATTACTGTTACCAGTGAATTGGCACAACGACAGAGCGAGGAACCGTCAATAGCGCAAAACAACACGCTAAAACGTCTCCACCTCCGGACGCGTGAGCGTCGCGGCAAAGATTTCGACGCGCGTAAAGTGCGCACAGTGTGGTTTTATTGTTTTTATGCAGTCGACCGGCCCTCAGACAGGAGTGGTTCTGGACGTGTCTCCATGGACCGCAATGTGCGTTCGAAAAGTAGATGTTCAAATGTGTCCTGCAGTTCACACTGACGCGCAGTTAACTGCGTTCTTTATCGACCCGCGAGCCAAGTGATCCCCCGTCCAAGGTAGTAATAAAAAAAATGATAAAGATTTGACAACTCTAACGAATTCAAACGATTGCATACGAACGGGTTGTTAGCTCGACGAACGCACGTTCGATACACGTTAATGATCCTTCCGCAGGTTCCCCTACGGAAAACTTGTTACGACTTTTACTTCCTCTAAATGATCAAGTTAGGTCTACTTCCCAGCAACGCCGACGGCCGTGAAGCCACCGCGTGTCGGTCCGAAGACCTCACTAATCAATGCCCAGCACGAAGGAGTTTCAACGGGATGCCCGGGCCTCTACGTCAGGAAGAACATGCTGATACCTTCAGTGTAGCACGCTTGCGGCCCAGGACATCTAAGGGCATCACAGACCTGTTATTGCTCAATCTCGTGCGGCTCGTAGCCACCGGTCCCTCTAAGAAGAATATTAATACGTCGCCAGTGAAATGCGTGACAGAGTCACGCACGCACACCTAAATGACGACGCCTATTTAGCAGGCTAGAGTCTCGTTCGTTACCGGAATTAACCAGACAAATCACTCCACCAACTAAGAACGGCCATGCATCACCACTCACCGAACCAAGAAAGAGCTGTTAATCCTTCCGGTGTCCGGGCCTGGTGAGATTACCAGTGCTAAGTCAAATTAAGCCTCAGGCTCTTAAGTAAGTTTTCGCTTTGCAACCATACTCCCTCCGGAGTCCAAAAATCTTTGGTTTCCCGGAAGCTGCCCGCCGAGCCATTGTAGTAATGTCGGCGTATCGCTAGATGACACGTTTACGGTTAGAACTAGGGCGGTATATAATCGCCTTCGAACCTCTAACTTTCGTTCTTGATTGATGAAAACACCTTTGGCAAATGCTTTCGCTGATGTTCGTCTTGCGACGATCCAAGAATTTCACCTCTAACGTCGCAATACGAATGCCCCCAGTTCTCCCTATTAATCATTACCTCGGAGTTCTGAAAACCAACAAAATAGAACCGAGATCATATTCTTTTATTCCATGCACGAAATATTCAAGCAGCATTTTTAGCCCGCTTTGAGCACTAATTTGAAAATAAAAAAATAAAAGTAAAATAAAAAGAGCACCGCGATAAGATTTTGATATTGAACCGACGTGTTTCCGTCGGCTCACCGGTGATATGATGAGTGTCTATCGACATCTAAGGGCATCACAGACCGGTTCCTCCAAGAAGAATTCGTCCTGTGAATTGCGTGACAGAGCCACGCACACCTAAATGACGACGCCTATTAAGCAGGCTAGAGTCGCGTTCGTTACCAGAATTAACCAGACAAATCGCTCCACCAATTAAGAATGAACATGCACCACCACCCACCGAATCAACAACAACAATTTCGACGTTTGCGCCGTGTTTAGATCACGGTGTTATGATCCGAAGTGATACGAAGTACCTACAAATTACCTACGTGGGTACCCACGTACCTACCATTACCACCTACCATTCATTCTTTCATGCATTCATTCATTCATACATTCATTCATTCATTTAACCTTACCTAACCTAACCTTTTTTTCTTTTTTTTTTTATACTAAGGGAAATACGAGTTTATCGACTTCCGGCTGAGCCGGCGAGTTCAGGGCTCCCCTTCGCGCGTCCATCCGACGAGCACGCTCAGCGGATAGACGCGCGGAGGTATAAACTGCTAAAACCACCTAGTAGTGCCCTCTCTTACCGATGTGTGGCGACGTGGGAACCTTCTGGGACTCTACCACCGCCGCCTCGGCCGACCTGCTTCAGGTCACAACATATCTCGGGTGATGGATGTCCGGGCACACCGAAGATTGTTTTGGACATCACCCCGTACGCACGAAATTGTACTGCGCGAGCGCTGGGATAGTTTTGCCAGCGACATTACTTCTTCGCAAAAGGAGACCATTGCCTGCCAAGCCCTTTCATTTTCGAGCATCGCCTCAACTATGCTCAGCAGTGAGAGGTCTGGTCCTACTTCTGCAATAAGTCCTTGAAGGTGGTTGTTCCAAGCAGGGCACATCTCCAGGTTATGCAGTGCGGAGTCCTCCGCTGCATTGCATTCGTAGCATCTTTCGTTGTTTCTCTTCGAATCTGGTGCAGGTATTTCCAGGGGCGTGCATTCCATATAGGCAATTAGGCAGTGCCTACCTCATTCAAAACCTAAATAAATATACAATAAGTGTTAAAGTTATTTTATTTTAGTTTAAACTTCTATTCAACACTCACCCACTAAGATATTCCTTACGCTCAATACTGAATACCTACCGATAGGCAGTCTCGAAATTGCCTACTCGGAACAAGCAGCGTTTCATACAAGAATACAACAAATTTAGAAAAAGTATTGCTCAAGTATAAACCGCCCATGGCAAGAAGGGCGCTATTTGTACGTGTAACGTTCTAGCTTAAACTTCCGGAATATATCAGTATAAAGTAAGCATGCCTACCTGACGAATGAATTTGGTCGCGAATTATTTTGTTGAGGAGTTATTTTAAAACTATCATATTTCCTAAGATATTCATTAAAATTTTATGATGAAAAGGCAATTTTATTCAAAATTAAATACTTGTGATGATTAACTTATTTATTTAGATAAGGATTAATATCATGTTTATGAAAACAGCTTCTCAAATAATACATTAGTTTAGAACAAATTTTATTATCTGAAAAATAGTTATAGTGAGTTAACCATAAAACATAGACATATGCTGTCGCGGACTTTTTTTAGAACTTTTGATGGGGAATAATTTCGTCATACATGATTTTTACATAACTTTAACCGTTTACACACCGTTCGCAACGGAAGCTCCCAAAACTAATTTTTTTTTCCGTTTCTGTAACGTTTTACATTAATGCTCTGCTCTTATTAATCGTAACGTGATATTAAATATCTTATTACCTTCCGAGATAAATGGACTATCCAGCACAAAAATATTTTTTCAATTCGAACTAGTAGTTCCGGAGATTAGCGTGCTCAAACAGCCAAACTCGTCAGCATTTTAATATTCCTACTGAATATTACGAACCTTATCATTTATGACTAGCGGCCGCTCTCGGTTTTACTCGCCGCGTGGTTGCCGTTACCGTGGGAATATCAGGATAATTATAAATATTTGCAATGTGGTTTTCTGATATATAAGCTACATTGCTGTAAAGTTTCATCTTAATCAGTTCAGTAGTTTTTGAGTGAAAGAGTAACAAACATTCCTCCATCCAAATATCCTAACAAACTTTCAAACTTATAATATTCGGTAGCAGGATAGGATAAGTGCAAAGTTACTAGTTAGATCTATAGTGCCTACTACGCTGGAAAACCAATGCACGCCCCTGGGTATTTCCCGAAACAGCCATGTCCGGTTAGCACCTGCACTGAAAGTCAGCGACCCATGACGCCGCAGGACTCAATCATCTAGCACCGGACCTATTGCTTCAACAGTGCTGGTACCATATCTTCCGAATTGCAGTTCCTCCACCCATAAATGCATGACAACCTCTCTTTGGTCACGCCGTATCCCCTCCATCTCCTCGATTGTGAGGCGATCGCCTCGCGCCCTAGCCTCGATCTTGTTTTTATAGACCGTTGTAAGAACCCTCGCCTCTAACTCCCAGGGAGGGGTTCCAGCCAGTACAAAAGCCGCGTCAGCCGACACCGTCCAATATGCTCGTGTGGCCCTTTGGGCCATCATGCGCTGAGGCTCCCGCAACAAACTGAGAGTTTTACTGTGGAGGGAGCCGTACCACACCGGGGCGCCGTAAAGGGCTACGCTACGAATGATAATTATATGTATAATATCAAATCAGCCTAGTAGGACTGCAAAACGTACTTAATGTAATCGTTTGAGATCGTAGAGCGCACTGCTCTCCACCCGCTCTGGTGTTGTGTGTGTGAAGTATTTCGTTTCTCCTATCTCTTTCATTCGGATTAATCAGCATTATTTTATAAGGGTTAATCTGTATAAGGGTTAATCGGTATAAGGGTTAATCAAATATACGGGTTAACCTTATAACCGGATTAATGGGTCCTTGGTAGCAGCCTTAAGAAAACTTGCGTTATTGCTCAGTAGAACCATCAAGGCGTTGTAACATCTAGGTTTATTTTAAGTTCCAATGATAAAGATAACTTCAAACAACACCAACACAAACTTTGGCAAAGGCAACTTATCTGTCCTATGCTATCAGCAGAAGGGTCTCAAAACAATATCAGTTTTTGTGAGGCTTTCAGCTAACCACGGCAATCATGTATGCAGTGCGATCCACCACATTTAGTGCGGCTTTTTATATTTGTTTGTATATGTGTTTCTTTTTTATGATTCTCACGTGACATATAAGTATATTAAGCTGGGTAGACATTTCTGGCTTCATGGAATCTGAACCTAACGTATGTTGTATTGATTTAATGAAATGCTTTAAAGCTCGAGTCAATAGGCTCCTTCTAGGCAACCTCGCTCCATCTTCGGCTTCTTCTTTATCTCTGAACCAGAAAAAGGCCAAGAGCAAGCCAATCGTTTAATATTTAAAAATAATGGTGGCTACCGGGGCATAAAAGGCCTGTGTCATCTACCCTTGATATGCCCTCATACCGCCCGATATTTAATAATTTTCCAAAGATAGACTGTTGGTTGGAATTTTCTGTTTTGGAAATTAAAGTTTTTAAGAACTACTAGCGACATCTGTTATGGAAATAAAAAGTGCTACAAAAATTGCAAATTTTATTTAGAACGTTCTTTATCTTTTTGTTTTCTTTCAACTTTCACTTTCAAGATTGCTATGTAGTATGAATGACAAAGTTATATTTGCGGTTTTGGCAAATGTGCTATAGCTCTGAAACTGCATAATATTTTTCGCTCAAACCAATTTTCTTTGAAAGTATTTATAAAGGTCTACAGCATATATTTTTTTTAGATTTTTTCCTTTCTTATTTTAAAAGTTAGAGGGGGGGGGGGGGGGGGGAAGCGACACATTATTTCACTTTGAAAGTGTATATCATTCAAACAGCTGGCTTTGAGAAAAAACTGTTTTAGGTACCTTAATGTTATTTTTAAAGACCTATCTATAGATACCCCACACGTATAGGTATGATGAAAAAAAATTTTTCAGTGTCAGTTCCATGCGGAGCCCCCCTTAATTCATATATTTTTTTATTTTTGTGTAAAAACCGTAAAGCGGCTTACAGAATACATCTACCTACCAAGTTTCAACTGTGTAATCCTCATAGTTTTGGAATAAAGTGGCTGTGACATACATCGATTTGGGCGAATCTATAAGGGTTTCGTTTTTTGCCTTTAGGCTACGAAACCCTATAAAATATGGCAAAGCATGCTTTCTTTAAGTAAACCTAGTTTGTAAAAACACCACCGCCTCAGTAAATATTTCTGCTTTTTTTATGGTTTCTACGATAGTTGGGGATATTATTTTAACTACAAAGAACAGTTATAAATTCAAATCGTATGGCTGTGTCCCATGCGGATGTAAAACTATTAATAAGTATTACCACAGATTAATAATACTAAGTATACTAAAATATAACATAACTTTATGTTCTCCAGTCAATATATTAAGAAAGATTGTTTGTAAACAAAACTTAGAGCATTTCTCGACATTGTTAGGTTTAAACACAGAACAACAAAAAGAGGTTTAAATCATGATTCGTTTCATTTGAGTAATGTCACTCTTGTAAGTACAGTCGGCAATCTTCCCGGTCGACCAGTACAGTTTATTAGCGAGCTTTATTTAAAAAAGTAATAATATAATAGAAAAGTTTATATCACGAATAATAGAACATTAATCAGGTATTTCATTCAAATTCAAATTCAAATCATTTGTTCAGTCTAGGCTGTTACAAGCACTTATGAACGTCAAAGAAGCTACGCCATCGGTTCACAAACCCTACGGCGGGAGACCTTGTAACGAGAAGAACCGGCAAGAAACTCGTCAAGGGAATTTTTTTTCTCCCTGTTTTATTTCATACAGAGTCGTCTCATTGAAAAGTGACCTAAACATATCAGTACGGTCAATTTTTGACCGTATAAATAACAATGATTCAATTCGCAATTTATTGCAATTAAATTGCAAGTGAGTTATTGAAATTTCCTTAGATCGTCATACAAAAAATTGAAACAACTAATATTATTAAGTTATCAAAAGGATAATAAATATATGATTACATTCTCAGTGTATGTAAAGTTGGTGTCATATCATTTAGTAAAGAAAAGATTTTTTTCTTCTAGATGTTATGCCTTTTCGTCAGGGTTAATGTTACTACGCGATTTGTAACTCCACTACTACTGTAGACTGTAGTGTTAACGGTTAGTGTATTTAACTATTCAGTCGGCGGGTTAACCCGCGTCCAGCGTGTCCCTTGCTCCCCTGGAAACATCGAGACAACTTGTACACGCTACAAGCTTCCCGATGCCAAAATTCATCCAATGTGATCAAGTAACAAACTTCTAAACATCTAAACATCCAACTAAACCCTTACATTAGAATATAAGTAGGATTTTGCGATTTAGTAGATTAAGCAAGCGACCGACTCGACTGATCGACCAATAGGCTCATCTCCTTTTGTCAGTGTGTATGTGCAGAGGAGGCTTCCTCGAACATTAAGATTAAACTTAATTGGCCGATTTTATCATCTGCTTCCAACAGTACACCTAGGCTATTGTACGGAGGTGTTCGAGCTTTTGGTATTACGCGCTCGAGATCAATCAAATAAGTAGTAAACGTACTAGGTACTAATAGGACGACACTCGGCACGGTACACCGCTACCAAACACAAATTGTTAATGTAACAATCGGACAGTTCGTATAGTACTTTTCCCAATCTCTTGCTAAATCATTTTTTTTTCAAAACATCAACAACAACAAGATAACGATATTTTATGTACTCGATCTTGTGACCGTTTCGTTGATTTCTTTATAAGTAGTTGAGCTTGGACAAATTAACCACTGGACACGAAACCCGAGAAGAATGTATGAAATTACGATCAACCAATTCTTGCGGGGGTGAGGGGCGATTACTAATGTCAAATAATGACAGTAGTGCTTGATAAGTAAGGAGTGAATGAATGAACCTATTGAGTTTCATAAACCATGTGTGTTTTAAAGAAATAAGTAAGTTAATTGTTTATTTCGTGGAAAAATAAAAAGCACGATAAGTAAGGAGTGAATGAATGAACCTATTGAGTTTAATAAATCATGTTGTTTTAAAGAAATTAGTAAGTTAATTGTTTATTTCGTGGAAAAATAAAAAGCACCTAAAAATATTAAAACTTCATTAAAAAAATCCCTTAAATTCATAAAAACTATAAAATATGGTTTCCAAAGCGTGTGTTTGGGTTTTTTTTCGTGAAAAATGGGTAACCTGATACTAAATGGAAGCGCGCCTCTCCCGGAATCCTCAATCACTGAGGAACTGGCTATCTTACCTCTAACTGCCGGAACGTACTTAGATAAGATGGTAGTCGCTAGCCAGGTGGATTTACAAATTACTTACTAACACTTTTTAAGTGAGTAAAAAACATTAATATTATTTACATTAACTTCTTCTTCAATCACTCGAGCTTTTTTATATAAAACAAAATATGGGTAATTAGTTCATTACAGAACCTTTGTATAGGACATACACAATAGCAACCCCTCCATAAGTGTTTAATTTTTTAATCGATTGCAACTCCTTTCAAATGTCAAATAGTTGTGGCGCGATGCTCGTATATTATGTACCTTTTAAATGAAAAATTTATAGGGATTGTGATAGATTTAAAATTAGACAATTTGTGCTTCTCGAGCTGTGATATCTCGTATTCGAAATTTTTTTTGGAGCCGAAAATCTAAGTATACTAAAACTTAATGAAAATAACCATCGACATTATAGGATTGTCAAAGATCGTTGAGACTAAAACATTTTAATTTCAACTCTAGTGTCCATTTACATTTAAGAAATATGCATATTTGTAAGAAAAAATATAAACTTGTTTTCACTTTATTAAAGATCTCAAAACTTACGCCACCGTATAAAATTAGCACAACCTAAACCCAAATTAGAAATAGTAGACTAGCATTTGGATAGCGTATGGTCCAGCATACGCTATGACAGTTTTAAACAACAAACTCCCAGAAGTTATCAACAAAACATCGCATATAAATTACCTATATTTAAGAAAAAGCCAAGGCAGAGTCTTTCTAGCAACTACTAGCTGAAATACTAATTGCAACAATATTTCAACCAATAGTTTATTGTAGTTTTAAGATTATTTTACTTGAATATAATAAAACGATATTTAAATTAAAATAATTAAAGATGAAAAAATAGTATAATATAGCTTACGTACATACATTATATAATATAAATATAATTAATTTTATTCTTGCTGTGACCTAACAAGGTCTATGTTAGAAACAAATAATAAATGTAACCACCAGTTATGATAAATTTTAACAAGAAGAATATTGGAACAAATGAACTCGGCCACAAGTGAATTTTCAGATGGGACTTGAACCCACGACCTTTGGGAATCCGGCCCACTGCTCGTACCAATGAGCTACCGAGACTTGCTGTCACTTTTCACTGTCAAAATTCTCTGATACTTTTATACTTTTAATATGCTGTAAGAATATCCTTCCTTGCATTCGAAAGAGAAAAAAAACATATGTTTAACGATCAATTATGATGCAACAGCAAATCATTTATGATTTTTGAATTTTTGCGTTGTCAATGCTATTTTTATACTTATGATAAATTTTAAATGTTAATGTACAACACACTATGATAATGTACAACATAAGTCTAATACTAAAAAACAATACCGTGACTGATTGATAGGCAACGCACTGCCCAAACGGCTAAACCAATTAAACTGAAATTTTGCATACAGGTTCCTTTAACGATATTGGCGAGCACTAAGGAAGGATGTTTTGATATTACCACGGGAACGGGAACCATGCGGGTGAAAAAAGCACCTTTTTTTAAGTTTGAAGCTATATTTAAAATATAACGAGCTCAAAGTTCGTAGGGTTGTGTCGTATAATTACAGAGTTCCTATAGTTATCTTCTGGCTCCATCATCAGACCTTAGATGTTATCTAAGACCTGAGTCCTCGTCCATGTTATCTCCCTGCGTACCGGTTCCACCCAATTTCTTCTTGTTAGGGGTTCAACTGTAAATCTGAAATTAATTTGAATAGTTCCTACATTAAAATTGGATTCGTTCGTTCATTTACATACATCGATATGTTTATCGATATGTTCAAGCCCTATACGACATAAAAATGACAATTGATTGAATGAGTGATACATATAACCCAACCAAAATATCTTTGAAGAATTTACACGTACAAAGATTACTTTTTGAAATGACGTATTACATTTTGTTTACATACCAAATTTTATTTATTTTACGAATAATTGCTACTCTAATAGATTGAAATTATACTTACGCGTGAAAAGAAAAATGTTTTGATTGTCCGGTATGATTTTTACAAATTAAATCAGCGTATTTACCCATTTTTGAGATAATGTTCCACTTCGAGATCTCGCGTCATACTGACAACGCCATATTGCTTACTGTGTCTAAAAGGCAGGGTAAGTGACAGAGGGGTAAAGGCGAACGCGGTCCTCGTTACGCGTCCAGTGGTTAATTCGTCCAAGAGCTTGAGCCATGAATCCTGCTTTAGCGCTAACTAGCGCTTTTATCGATAGCTGTTTGTTAAATATACTAGCGTAACCCCGCTTTTACTTCTCGTATGCCGAGATTCTAGACACAATAGAAAATCAATTGTGTCTCGCGTGGATCTACGTTCCGGCATACAAAGGGTTAATGTAGGCCTGCTTACAACAGCACTTCATCGCTCTAATCTGTAAAATGTGGCCTTTTACGTTTATCAATATATAACAGACTATTTAATTAGTGCTTCAGCTGCCGTTTACATCCTGCCAATATTCAGTTTTTCATAATAATATTGTGTATGTATCAATAATTTGTAGCAGTTACATTATTCGGACTGTATCTACTATGACAGTTTACATTATGCTAGAAAGTGCAGTCAAAAATGAACTTATCATGATCAGTCCAGACACTTCAACATCTCAGAAGCAGGTTGAAATTCAATAAAAAAATTATTAATTTTTAATTAATAAATTTCAATTTAATTAAAAAACAATCAAATCAAATTAATAAAAAATTAATAAACGCCCATTTCAAAGCAAGCAAATCACCATAATACTGTGAAATTTTTTAAAGTTTTTTTTATTAACGACGGGGAGACTGCTTGGCTAATCTATGTTTCACATAATTTGGTTTCATCTATACTTGCTCGCTTGCGATGGGCGTTAGTCGGACGTTCGGCGCTGATATCAGCATAACATTTAAATTCCACTTTCGATTGGGCTGGAATGCAAAATACAGCGTGCGCCCTTGGGCGTCGAAAAGTAGAACTTTTTATATATATTATGTTTTTGTTTTTCAATCTCTATACAATGTGAACCTTATGTGCGTGGTGTTAAGGGTCAAAGTGTGTGTGGGTTAATTTTTTTAATAATAGTCTTTTACTTCTTTTTAAGTAGGTATGTACTTATATTATTTAAACAAACTCGTCATCATTTGGTACTTAGTTAATATCTCTCAGAAGCAGGTGTAAGGTTCAAATAAAATATTTTAAAAATACATCAAAAATATATTGAATTACTAAAGCCCCCCCTCCCCCCCTTCACCTGTGACCCAACTTATAGAAATCGGCCATGTTTTAAATATCGCGATTGGGCTGGAGTGCAAAATACAGCGAGCGCCCTTGGGCGTCGAAAAGTAGAACTTTTTATATACATTATGGTTTTTTTTTCAATCTCTATACAATGTGAACCTTATGTATGTGGTGTTAAGGGTCGAAGTGTGTGTGGGGTTTTTTTTCCCCCCCTCATTTATAATAATAATAATCTTTCACATATAATAGTGTTTTACATAAACACAAGAGAGAGTCTCGTCTCGTAAGAATGTTCGTGTTTACCAAACACAATTTTTAAAAAAGAAAGAAAGAAAGTTAGTTTAGTTAGTTAGGTAGGTAGGTAGGTGGGTTTTGGGGAACGCAGAAAGACCGTTCGTGTTTTTTTAAAAAGGAAACAAGTAGGTAGGTAGGTAGGTATTTATGTAAGTAGGTATGTAAGGGAAAAACTGTTCGTGTTTACCTAACATAGTTTTTAAAAAGGAATCAAGTAGGTAGGTAGGTAGGTACTTACTTGAGAGTTGGCTTGCGCGACAGAGGAACTGTTCGTGTTTTGTTGTAATTTAAAAAAAAAACGAATCGTCCTCGGACGAATCACCTGGCGTAGGGCTGAGTCTCAACAGATCGCAGCACGACGCTGCTCTACCGAGCACAACACCCCGCCAGGAACGGAAGTCGTCTACAGACTATTCCGAGCCCCGACGTCGAACTGAGGTAAATTCGAACCTTCAGAGCCGTGGTGCACGTGTTAAACCGACCGCACCGATCTCTGCGATTCAAATGGGCTTCGACGTCGCACCTTACGATGTAAAGCGCGACTAGTAAAGTCACATTGTTTAGAGCCTCCCGACTCTCGGGGCTCCACAGTGAGCATATCCTTGCCGGAT